>CP050233.2:4640000-5240000 GCA_012066045.3 Morus alba | reverse complement strand
CTACTTTTTAATCATCATCAAACAAATTTCATACATATTTCAATCTAATTACTACAAATTTCAATTTCAATTCTAATTTACAATTCACAATTCTAAATCTAAAACCACAAACTAAATTCAAAATCCAAAACAAAACCACAAACCACAACTAAGATACCAAAATCAATTTACAAAATGCTAAAATATTAACTCACAAAATTCAAACCCACAAACACCGGGGGTTGAAAAATGGTGTGGAAGCAGGACTGGGAGGGCAACGGTGGCCGAAAAATGATGACGACGGCTTGAAAAGCTGGCGGTGATGGCGAGGTGAAAACTCCACTTTTTTAGACTTTTTCAGAATATTTTTCTCCACAAATGAAAGATTTGAAGAGAGAATGATATATTTAAGCTTTTTTCAGAGTTTTTGGATGGTTTTTAGAGGTTTTGGACGGAGAGGGAGAGAAAAAACCGTGAGGGTCACTGAAAAAAATGGAGGAAAGAGTTATGCGATCACGTTTAAATGTCATCGCAAATAATTTCAAAACGACGTCGTTCTTCTTCACCTCATTAATATTTTTGAGAATATTCTTGAAAAATATACCATGCTCCTTTTTTGTGATGACTTTTTAATAAAGTCGTCGCAAATATTTTTAATAAAGTCGTCACAAAAAATAGTTGTTTTGAGAAGAATTTTCTGGAACTTTTATTTGCGACGACATTTCGATATGTCGTCGCAAAAAAGGAAGAATTTTCTAGAACTTCTTTTCAGAAAAACCACAAAATTTTCCGCCTTTTTTTGGCCATGCCACTGCATGGTGTATAGATCAGAAAACTGGCGCCAGATTGGTTTTGGCGCTAATGTCGTTTTAGCGACATGTTGTCGCAAATAAATGCGATGATAAGTCGTTCAAAATTTTGTTTACCTTATTGTGACGGCATATCATTGCAAATATACTACTATTAGGAATGACAATTATCGTCATTAATAACCCTTTTTGTTATAGTGTTTGTTTTTATTTTTGTTTTTTTGTTTGTGCTAATCAACAAACGTAACTGGTTAAAAATATAACCTCTACTTCAAACTAAAGACCCATTTGCAAATATAACCTCTAATTTAAAGACCCATTTGCAACCAACAACCATTTATCCTATTTATTAATTTTTTTTAAACACATTTGTTTGAACGTAAAAAAAGTACATTGTCCAGACTCAAGGTACATATATTTATATTATATACGTTATGTTTTTTAAAAGATTCTCTTTCGAAAGCGCACGGTAGGTGATTAATATTGACCAATTTAATATGAGAAGTTTGTGCAATACTATTCCACTTCTGATTCGTGAATGATTTTCCTTTGTGATTTGTCATCGTCTCCTTGGTAGCATTTCTAAGACGAGGGATTCTTTCACTTTTTTTTTTTTTTTTTTTTTTTTTTTTTGGGAGATTTGTTTTATTGCTAGAGAAGACAAAGACTTGACTTTGAGACGTACAACTAGTCTACGGGCATGCAATAAACTAGGAAGATGCCCCGGAAGACAAGTAATAATATATGGCCACTTACCAAAAGTTAATATTTGGGGCACTTATATATTAGTTCTCGTGGAGTAATCTGAGCTCAATATTTATAACATTTTGTATTTCTGTAAATTGTTACTCTTTAAAAATATAATCTTTAAATTCATGCGATTTCTTTAACCAAATTAACAAACATACATGCGTGACTATGCTAAAAAAAGGGCATGATGCAAGGCCGAATAGATACTTTTTTTTCCCCTAGTTAAAAAAAAAAAAAAAACTCCCATGCATGTATTTCATGTACGTACGTGTCTAGTACAACACAAGTAATATTATACATTAAGTATATTTCAAGATCTTACAACTTAACTTATTTCATAGTAAATATTCATGAATTATACATCTACTTTCTATCATGTACACCTTTGATGATCTCTTGCAAACTCTAAAGTACAAAGCGATCAAGTTGATAGGACACTGATTACTACCAAAGATAATTTGAAAAAACTTATGTCACTACTTATATACTTATGTGTGTCCTACTTGGTTCATCTTCCTTTTGGATCCTTGATCTCAGAGAAGACATCCTCAGACATTCCTTTTATG
This sequence comes from Morus alba, assembly GCA_012066045.3. NCBI lineage: Eukaryota > Viridiplantae > Streptophyta > Magnoliopsida > Rosales > Moraceae > Morus > Morus alba. The sequence goes on along the minus strand of CP050233.2, from coordinate 5,237,896 downwards.
CACTCGTTCCAATGACTCTTCATGAAAGCAATCCTGTCATTTTCCTCCGCGGTTTGCTGTAATTGCAATGCAAATTCCAGGCCCCACACGACGTCGTTCATTGACGGTCTCTCTGTCCCATTATCATGCATACAGTTCACCGCGATCTCACTGTATTTCTTCAAGCACTCTGGCGCAATCTTACCCGTCAGATTACGATCTATGATCTGATGAAGCGTCCCGTTGTGGTAACAGTGTTGGGCCCACTCGGCTAAGCTTACTTGTCTCTCCTCGGCGTTGTGCATTATCGGTGGCCTACCGCAAAGAACCTCACACAAAACGACGCCGAATGAGTATACGTCGGATTTTTCCGACAGTTGTTGACGTCTGTAGTACTCTGGGTCTAAATACCCGATACTGCCCTTGACGACTGTGCTGACGTGGGCTTTAGACATGGTAGTGGGTCCCATTTTTGAAAGCCCGAAATCGGAGACCTTGGCCACCCATTTCTCATCCAGTAAAATGTTTGTTGTCTTCACGTCGCGGTGAATGATCGTGTACTTCGCGCCTGTGTGGAGATAGTGCAGCCCGCGCGCGGCGCCGATGCAAATCTCGAGGCGTTGTTTCCACGTCAGTTGTGGGTTATCGGTGTTGTAGAGATGGTCTTGGAGAGTGCCACGTGCCATGTAGTCGTAGACGAGGATCATCTCACGGTCCTCGTTGCAGTAGCCGATTAGAGAGACGAGATGGCGGTGACGGAGATGAGAGAGCATATCGATCTCGGTCTTGAACTCATGGGCCCCTTGGGATGACTCGGACTTTAGTCGTTTGATGGCGACGGGATTGGTCCCATTATCGATGTACCCTTTATACACGTTTCCAAACCCACCCACTCCGATTATGAAAATAGCTTCGAAGTTGTTAGTGGCGGCTTTGATCTCAGCCAACGAAATATCACGGCATAAATTGGATGACAAAGATGATGAGCCTCGAGTAGTTCCTTCCTTAGAGGCTGAGTCTTTGGCTTTGCTTGCTCGTCGGAGAGTAAAGAATCCGAGGACTGCGAGTAAAACTACGCCGGAAAATACACCGGAGAGGATTGCCATGATTGGATCAGGATTAGGACCAGCGAGGTTGCCTTTTGTGTCCTCCAATTTGAAGATCTCCACCCCATTCAAAAATGCATCAGCATCAGGACGGAGCCAGACATAGTGTGCCTGTAGAGTGACAGAGAGGTTTAATTTCTTCTCACCTCCGTACATCGAAACGATGTAGTCTCTAAAATAAGGTATAAAATTACCACCAGTCCATTCGACCACATCGGCATATTTCTCCGCGATTTGATTTGCTATAAAAATGCTGAACTCTTGAATATAGGTTGAGTTTACCTCCTCAAAAATCTCACAAAAGTGCAACCTTACCATGTAGTTAAATCCCGAATCTACGGGGAACTCCCAGGTGAAGTTACCTGCTTTATCGTTCCAAATCGTGCGGGCGGTCTGATAAACCTCGACCGGTGCAATAAAATCTGGAATTTTTGTGAAGTTAAACTTAGTGGAATTGGTCTCAACAGGCAGAATACTCGATCCCGATGTCGTCAAATATAAATCTTCGCTGTCCTTGCCCTCCCAACTTCGAAAAAAACCAGTATCCTTATTTGGAGAGATAAAGCTTCCACCAATGTTAACTCTATACATCATCTGAAGAGCGGTGTTGTTACTCAAGAAGTAAAGGGACTTTTCTCCCACAAATGTAATGCCATCATGGGCGCCCTTCAAGTAATAGAGATCAGTGGGCATGGACACGACTTCAACTCCATTGATAAACGCAAAAGCATCTGGAATTAATGAACTAGGAGAAAACTTTATCTTCAGACTTGACCTGAATGCTGTCACGCAGAATTCCTTCATTAATTCTTTTCTTCTTAGGGCGCCAGCAGTAAGATCAACGCTGAAGTTACTTAAGAGGGTGTGTTCATCGGCTTCGACGGAGAAGAAGGCCTTGGAGCTGTTATAGTTTTCGTATCTAGCCGATAAGAAATACAACCGTATGAACTTCGGCCCGGGGGTCACGGGTATGACATACGTGAATTCAGATAGGGAAAGCCGCGCTGTTGTGTAAGGAACTTCCATAGTTACCGTGTGATCATCAAAAGTCGCTGATGAGGCCATTGATTCTTTATTTTCGCCTTCCGAGGGAAAAAACTTGGAGCTGATGTCTCCCGGCCAGCTTCGAGTGTCACCCAGCCGCGTGCCGTTTCCTGAAGAGCCGCAGTCGAGGGTTATCTCGTCCTTAGGCATGTAGGATCGCCCGCCGGCGATGACATATGTGAGTATGAGAAGGGTGAAGAAGAGATAAAAGCTCATCTCTCCGTTTTGAAGAGAAAAGATGTTGCAGGTGTAATTATTCGTACAAGGAGAACGAGTTATATATTCAAGACACAGTACTACAACCAGAAGAGAAATATTGGAACCTGCAGTAATACGTCCATAGATAGAATCAGGGCCGGCTAATGAAGAAGGAAATCAAGCGCGCTTGACTCTAGAGAGTCAAGTACTGTCCGCGTTACTCGTGATTTTCAACCCTTTTTTTCATGGAAATTAATTGTTCTGACTTTGTCAAGATACAATGACCTTTGTCATCATATGCTTATTTTTGTGTCCATTTATTTTTATCTCTTTTTATATTCCTCAATAATATTATGACACATCAATTAAAATATCACATAAATTAAAAATTCTTATCATGTTAATTAAAAAATTATAATGTGACGTATTATTAAAAGAACACGGAAGGAAGGAGGCAAAAAAAAAACAAAAAAAGGGCATATAAACTTAGTCTGTGATGAAACTACCGGTACCAGAGATCTTTCTCTTCTCTCAGGAGAGTATAACAAGTCTTGACAGTACCTGATGCTAACACCAATATAATCTTAAGATTGCATAACATATATGTAATGATGGATGCTAACACCAATTTAATCTTAAGATTGCATAACATATATTTAATGATGGTTTTTGAGGAAGCACTAAAAAATATGATAGGGAGATCTTTGTGTTTCGAAAAATTATATGCATATTAAATGACAATTTCAAACAACTCTAATGCGTTATACTAGATAACAATTTCGATGTAACCATTCTTTAATATCTTAGTGTTTAAAATTTTAAAGGCTCGTCTATTTCATATATCTAAAGTTAAATTATTGATTTTGTTACCGTATTTTTTTTCAAAAAAAATTAAATTTTAAACATAAAAATCAAGAATCATAATTTGAATATATTTTTTAAACAATCCTCAAAATAATGCATTCTCCACTAAAACGAACGAAAACAATGCTGAGGCCTCATCGAGACAAAAAAAACCCACCTGCATCGTCACACCCAAGTAGTCCCACCACCTCCACTAAATAGTTTGCTTTATATTTTTTTATTTTGAGAAATTTTGTGGCTTTAAACATACTTTATTCAAATATGTAGTTATTTGAAGTCCAAAATATATGAAGTAGGCCAAAACTCTTAAGTCTCGTTTGTTTCAATGCAATAATTTAAAGTCTTACTGAAGGAGTGATATTGCACGTGAAAATTTTCTTTGTAACTACTAAAACATGTTAGAAAGTTACACTATTTTTGCACTTAGTGTAATTATTTTTGTAAAATTTTTAATTTTCAAAAGATAATATTATAATTATCGATGTTAAATTTTAAAAATCATACATTAATTTTATGTCATTGACTAAAATTATCAAAAATCGAAAATTGATCAAATAATATGTCAAAATTATAAATTAAGAGAACAAAATATTATTATGGTTAAAGTTTATGAACTAAAGTACTAATAATCCTTATAGAAAAAAAAAAAAAAAAAACCGTGAAGCGTGGTATTTAGCTGAAATTGACAGGATTTTTTTTCTTCTTTTTGGATTTTTAGAAAAGTAAGGTCATATCTAGATCTATAAGTATGTGAGTCCGTATGTGTACAGCCACCATAGCGAGGCCGACGAAAAGCAGAAAGCAAGAAGCCCACTATACCGATGAATTTCTCTTTGACCCTTTCGCTAATGACGGCAATGGCGGTCATGACTATACTCAAACCAAGTTGCTGCGAAGCTAGTGGTACAATTTCTCTTCAGAGCACCAACGGCAGTACTAGTACCACCTCCATGGTGTGCGACAGCCGCCGCAAGGAAGAATGCCTGATTGGTCCGCTGGATGACGACCTGGAGTTCCAGATGCCTTCCGAAATTAGTCGCAGAATTCTTGCTCAGCCGCTTAAATTTTCGCAGAGATCCCTAAATCGTGGACGGGTTTGCGATCGTAAGGGACGGGTTACACAGAACTGCCTTCCGAATCCCGACAAGAAGAATAAGGAAACTTGCGATCCATACAAACGTAAAGGTTGCTAGTTTATATATATATATATATATATATATATATTGTATGAAAATTTGTGCTAGCTTCTTCCTTAATTATCTGGGTATTATCTCTTTGTACTGTTATTGTCTTTAATTTGCAATATTGCTCATTGCGGGCTCTTGTGTGGTTGTGCGTATGCAAATAATCTACAGTTGTTGCTGAAAAGGAAAGCTTATTTTAATTTCCAATTATTAAATCAAAATCCATGGCATTGCAGGATGTAATTTCCTCTCTAATTTCTTCACCGCTTCTCCCGGTATACTTTTTTCTTGGAAGAATTTTTCAGTTCTTATTCTCAAGCAAAATTGAAGGCCTTATTCGTTTCGCTTATTCGAGTTTAGAATTTGAGTTTTGTTACAGTAAAAAGTTTTAATAAACTGTCACATTTAATTATTTTATTATAGTAAAAATTTTTTCACATAAAATCACATTTCAACTCAAATTCTAAACTCAAATCAGTGAAACGATCGAGGCCGAAGTCTCTTTCCGTTCTTTATTATTATTACTATTATTATTATTATTATCATTTTTTGTTTCTGAAAAAAAAAAAAAATTAGCTGGGTCTCTAATAATGTCTCTAGCATTATTCCTTGGTTATTCGGCATTGATTAATTTATGTAATGTAAACAATACGTTATCAACTTTGTGGAGAGATTCTTTTATTTTATTGTTCTTTTTTTCTGGGGTTTTTTTTTTTTTTTTTTCCTCTCCATTTCTAATCTTCTGGTCCCCCAGCAGCTTCAAGCCTATTGCTAATTTTTCTTCTTTTTTTTTTATTAACTAAAAGATGAAGGAACAACTAATTGTAAGGTTTGCATTTATATCTGAAATGAATTGGCCGGGCACCAATATGAAAACTCGTTATTCTCTGCTAGGCTCTCTCTACTCACATATTTATTTATATAATAATAACAAGTATTTAATAAAAAACGAGGACAGAATAGGTTCAAGAGTTCTTCTAAGCAAAGCAGGTCTATCCTCCAAAAGCAGACAAGCCTCGTACTAGTTCTTCCCTCTTCTTGATCATACTAGTTTTCCTTCTTATCCAACAAAACATCATCATGACGGCATAAATAAAAAGAGCACATATTCAGCAAAATAATAATACTAATAATAATAATAATAATAATAATAATAATAATAATAATAATAATAAAAATAAAATAAAAAGAGCACATTCAATGACTCTACCAACCCGACATCACATCCGACGTTAATTAGTCTCTCTGGTATTAGTGATGAGTTGTTTAAACAGTATTTTTTTAAAAGCATTATATGAGTTTAATAAAAGAGTGATTGATTCTTAAACTATGACAGTTTCAGGATGTAGAAATATTTTATTTGTTATTTTATAAAATATTTTTTTTCGAATAAGTTTATGCGTACACATTTAAGATAGTAAACCATACGCTACAAAAAGCTCACACTGTCGGAATTTAATTTCCAAGAAAACATACCTACCAAATTATACAATGGAGTTGTTAATTTCAAATGATTAAATATAATTACTTTTATATATACATTATAAAATTAAAAATAATTACTTATTCATCTAATATATTACTTAAAATCCCTTAAATGTATGAGACAATAGTAATTAGAGTGCCATCCAAAAGAAAAAGAAAATGGGTAAATAGTGAGATATTTTAGAATAATAACTTTAGTGGAATAATTAAAACAATTTTTAGAATGGTTATTTTTGATAAAATAATAATTTAAAATGTTATAAGAATAGATTTGTAAATTTGGGCCGGCCTGAGAGGCCCACTTCTGTTGGTTAAGGTCGCAATTTTAAGCCCAAAGTTGATTCAGGTTAGCCCGACCTGGTCCAAAAATCACATTTTTAATTTTTTTAAATACTCTATAAAATTATGGGTCGGCCTTTCGAGATTTAGGGCCAAGTTGGACCTACTTGTTGGTTTTCAAAACAGTTTTGAGTGCGGAAGTGTGGTAGTCGCGGATCATGTATAATAAAAAAATTTTATAAAACTTTTAAATACCTATAGATTATATTAATTTACATAATAATAATTTAATCATATTAATTTATATACATAAATACCTAGCAATTGATCATGCGGATAACTTAAGGTCTTTGACCACAAACAGTCCAAGCTCCATGCTTTTATAGAAAATCCGAATCTTCATCATCTAGGATTTAGGATCTCAAAATTTATGCTGAGTAAGTCAAGAAACACGAATCCATAAATATGAGTCTACTAATAACTTATGATTAAAATCATTTTATATATGATCATCGATAGACTCAAATTTGATTTTCTATACTTAATGAAAATGATCAGAAAATCAAATTGTATTTGTGTCCCAGGTTTACATAATCTCACTATGCATAATACACTCATTCAATATATCTATATTAATGATGCGAATAACACCATTCCATTCTTAATGGAAATGACATGTATTAGTAATCTTTTAAATAAAGATTTCGTAACTTTAATTAAATTCATTACGAATATTATTTTGATTATTATCCTTAAATATTATTCTCTCGTATATAACACTTATATATATTATTTAAGGTCACATAAATAATAACATAATTTTTAATGATATTCTTATTGTATTCAATAATACATACACATATATAATGAATAAACTATTTTATTAATTAAATAATAAACATCATTATTACATCTCATGCTTTAAGAATACTATTCCTAACACTACTCTATCTTTTAGGACGGGGCGGGCTGGTTGGAAATTTTCCTTTAGACCGAACGGTCTAAACTTACACCTCTATTAATGTGAATAAGAATATAGGCATCAAGCAACCAAGCAATCCAGTAAATATAACATTTTTTTTAATATTATCATATAAAATTGTTTCTGTGCATGTATAATACTTAGTTTGCTCAGTGTAACACTCAATATTACATGTGTTCGGTTAATTTTTTGAATATTACACTTAAGTAAATTGAGTGTTATAAACACGAATGATGTTACACAAAAACATTAAAAAACTTACATGTGCTGGACTAACTTAAATGTCAGATTTAAGATATTAAGAATATCTAAGTAGAGATCCGTTTAAGAAAAAACTATTTTGACATTAAAAGTGTAAGTTTGACCCCGGTTCTAAGCCCAAAAAATTTAAAATCAGGACTTGATTTGAAATTTTATAAAGTAATTTGTAAATATTTTTTCCTCGAGACAGAAGTCAATTTAAATTTTAAGCCATGAATTTGTCGTGATGTTGGAGAGAGCGCATCTCAACCATGTGGCTCAGCTCTTTTGACATCAATTCGAAAACAATCCAAAGTTGTGTAGTCGCTAGTACAAATCAGCCTTTAGTGCACTTGCTATATCACCACTAATGCTCATACGTGAGTTTTCTTTTTTCTTTTCTTTTGTTTTTTTTGGTTTTTTTTTTTTCAATGTAAAGTAATCAATTATTTTTGTTCATACGTCCTTTAATTTGTAAACCTGATGCGTGCTTCTCGAATGATATTTTCGAGTAAAACAAATTTACAGGACCATTATGTTTGTATACAAACAATATATGACTAATATGTAAGAATATTCTTGTATTCTGAAGTTTGGAGTAAGAAATACAAGTGATATAAAGTGAAGAAACCTTACCTTAGATACCGGATAAAAGGGTAATGACAAAAGTATAGTGCTAAATTATTTGTTTTAGCTTCCAACTACCACCAAGTTAAGTTGTCCAGCACGTTTTATAGTAGACTAGATTGAGCTTATGAAAATAAATATTAATTTTCTATTTTATGTATGTTTTCCATTTTGAAATGAAATCAAACTTTACCAAAAGTTTACTTTACTAAAGACCCAATCAAGAGATTTTCGATATTCTCAAAAGAAAAGTCAATGCGTAGCATCAAAACGAAAATCGGGATTTGCATAGTTATGAGGTTCTTGGCAAGTTTAACTAACACTAATTGAAGCTAACCGAAATGCGCTTTCTTATCATGCGACTCTTGGATTGAAAAGAGGCTGCTGGACTGGAGCAAGGCTTAAACTACCAGGCATGTTAGAGCTAGTTGGGAAAAAAAAATTAAAACTAAAATTACCACAAATAATTAAGATGATCAAAACTAAAACTTAACATAATTATCTTAAATAATAAATCCATCCGTTGAAATGTAATCAATTAAGCTGGATGGGGATAAATTTTTTTTTAAAAAAAGTTGGATCAAAGTTTTACTCTTGGGCTTCGTTCGTTTCGCAAGCTAGAATTTTCAATTTGAGTTGAAAAGTGAATTTATTGAGAGAAAATACTGAAGCACTAAATGTTAAAATTTAATTTTTTTTTGTGAGAGAAAACACAAGTAAAAACTTGAGTTGTGATTCGAATTAACGAAACGAATGGAGCCTTGATTTATAAAAGAACTAATTAATCTGCCTGATGAAATGTAATGAAGTTGGAACCAACAATATGCATGCTCATGTTTTCTTTTTTGGCGGAAAATTAGGGAATTTGTGAACTTTCTTTTTGTGTCATTCTCCTAAATTAATATATGAAAGAAGAAAGTTAGTACAAATTTTTTTTAATGTTTTAAAAGATATGTATAAATCTTCATGTCTTGTAAATAGTCATTCCTTTAAAATTTGTTTAGTTTGTTTTGAGAGCTTGTCTTATTCCTTCTGCTTTTTGAATAATCCAAAATTTAATTCGATATTATCAGCATGTGAAGTATTTGGATATTGTATTAAAAAATACAGAAAAAGAAAAGAAAAGAAAAGAAAGATGAGCAAATTTTTCATTGGTAAGGATATTTTATACGTGAAACATAAAACTATCAAAGCTCGGGATGTAGATTGGGTGGCCATTTCAGCCCCACCTTATCTCTAAAGAATCTCAAAAGCATTCTTGAGAATTACTTTTTGGCCATAATATCGTTGGACAAGACATTTTTGTACTGTGATCTCACAAGCACTTGATCTCCACCTCTCCAACATGAAATGTTCTCACCACTCTTATTTTACACACCAATTTCTATCCCCTCCTCCGCGGCTACATCAGCACCTTCCTGCAGCCTCAGTATACACTCAAGGGCCCTCAACACATCATCCATCGTGGGCCGTTGTTTTCTATCACTTTTCAAGCGCTGAGCTGCTACTTTTCCATACACCTTCAAACACTCTGGCGCAATCTGACCCTTCAGATTCTCATCTATGATCTGATCAAGCGTCCCTTTCTTCACGTTAAACCGAGCCCATTGAACCAAACTCTGTTGCTCCTCCTCTAGGCCCATATCCGCGGCAGGCCTACCACATAACCCCTCGAAAATCACCACTCCATACCCATAAACATCAGACTTGGAGGTGAGCTGCTTGGTCCAGAAGTATTCTGGATCTAAGTACCCAAAAGTGCCCTTCACATCCGTGCTGACGTGGCTTCTCGATGGGCTCACCGGGCCCAATCTCGAAAGCCCAAAGTCCGACACCTTGGCGACCCAATTCTCGTCCAACAGAATGTTGCTCGTACAAGGCGGTGGATTATCATCCCATGCTCCGCGCCTGCATGAAGGTAAACCAATCCACAAGCAGCTCCAATGAAGATCTCTAATCTCTGCTTCCACGTCAGAGGCTGATTATTCGTACCGTACAGATGATCACGGACCGTTCCGTGGGCCATGTAATCACAGACGATGATCTTGAACCGTTGGTCGTTGCCGTAGCTGATCAGAGGGACGCGATTAGGGTTTCGGAGCTTCGAAAGCGTTTCGACTTCAGTCCAGAACTCGCGGAAACCTTGACTCGACGTTGACTTCAAGACTTTGACGGCAACGGGGCATTCTTTGCCGTCGATGAAGCCCTTGTAAACTCTTCCGAACCCGCCGTCGCCGATTTTAAGGTCCGCATCGACGACAATATAAAACTTTTTGCTCTTCATCTGACTGAATAGTTATGCGCCTTCTGCAGAAAAAAGTGCAGCCCAGAAGAATTAGGATGGTTAAAGGCGATAATGAAGCAACAGCAACGGCTGTAACGACATGTTTGATGCTGCAGTTTGGTTTCTTGGGAGAAAATTCTTTGCTTGTTGTTATAGAGAGATTTGCTTTGGAGTTACTGAGTGTAAATAACTCTTCGGAAGTTGAGTTTCCGGAGACTTTGATTAATGTTAAGGAACAGAGGAAAATGAAGATGAATATGAGAGTGCTGTGCGTGTACTGGACGAGTGAGAGAGTGAGAGGAGACAGAGGAAAGATAGAGGTTGATGCCTTTTAGATTAATTATTCATGTGCCCAAGACCCAGGGAGAAGACTCACTCAATTATTGGACTTGTGAGTTCTTACATGGTGGCTGATTTAATTTTGGGACACTTTGAATAAAAAAATTCCACGATACCGCTTCAGTTTCTGAAGAACAAGAGTGAATGAGGAGGGAATTCCTTGTTTGTTCTTTTTTGTGAATTCATGAAAAAGAAAAGAAAAGATCGTATGAACACCGATGCATACTTCAATTTTTCTTTTCTAATAAACAATGAAGTAGTTTCATCAATAATTAAAAAATGTACTTAAGAAGTACTATGTTTTTATTCGTGTATGTTGATCCAAAAATCAAAGGTGCAACTAGATCATATGATCAAATATCTGAGTTTGAAACTTAAAATATGAAGTAGGAAATGATTTTCCATCCCCATTCCTGCCTAAGAAGAGAAGGGGTCAGAGTCGGGAATTTTTCCCGTTGTGGGAGTCTTTTCTATATATTACCACCACATTTTTTTTGTCTAATTAATATAACAATGTATATTAAAAAATAGACCAATTTAAAGAAAATTGAAGAAAAAATTCAATAAAAATTTAAGCAAAAACCAAAGGTTAACAAAAGAAAGGCACAAAAGGACTGGTTATATTTAAAAAAGGTGTAGATCATATATTTGTATAATGTGCATATATTTATATGAATGTTGGCCACGGAGAGCGTTTCCCCTGGATAAGATATTGTTCTCATCGATCCTTGCTTTTTCGAGGCAGTAGATCTCTATACGTACTACCTACTCTAATCATCAAACAATATATTCCTTATATAAACAATTCAAAAGTTGTAACTATTTCCCCCTCGACAATAAAGTTGCTATAACGAAAATGTGATGTCACAAAAAAAAAAAAAAAAAAAAAAAGAAGAAGCAGAATTTATATGATAATTCGAAAGATCTATCCTACTAATTACTTTTGTGTGTGTGTGTGTGTTTATGTGTGATCGTAATTTGTACTCTCTTATGTAGTACTGGTTTATCATCACCATTGTAAAATAAGCAAACTGAACTGGAAAAACTGGAAAATAGACCTCTAAGTCAAGATTACTCCAAACAATTAGTTTCTTTTTTAAAAGCAGGTCTTTATTTACTAATTTATATAGAAATAAAATCATTTTAGTACCATGTATTATAGCGAAAAATATTCTTAATACTTTATGTTTTTTTTATGGTATTAAAATAGTACTTTAACATTCTAAAAAACATTTTATTAATACCTTCGGATCAATTTTTGGAATCTAAAATGTCCTTTTTACCTTTCCCCTAAATCAGGATAAAAAATATAAAATATTAAAAAGGCTATAACAAAAATAATAAATGTTTAATCATATAATTGGGCAACACTATCTTTAATGTATATTCAATCTAAAATATAACTCAGATCAAAGACAGATTCAAAAAAAATTATGAACAAACTCATATTCAAGAAATTATGAACAATCTCAGATTCGAAACCCCAGCTAAATTAGGACAAAATATTATCTGATTGAAAACTTTCTTGGAAAAAAAAATCTCAGGAAACTCAAGATTACTCCCGCCCCGTCAAATCTTTTTTTCGGCATCCCTAGATCTAACGATCCAGTCTAAAAAAAAATCACCAAATTTAAATGTCCACTCTGTAAGAAATCTAAAGATGAAATCAAGAATATAAACATTATATCCCAACGACTCAAAGCTCAAATCACGAAACTAATTTTTCCACTTTGTGGTTCAAGTTTCAGATCTGAAACAATCAAATGTATATCAAATTAAACATCCCAATACTTAGAAACAGTTTACCTCAAGAGCACCACAAGTCCACAACCACGATATCAATGGCATGCCAAAAAATTATGGCGAGCCTTGTCGGCGAAGTCTACATCAAGAACACCTCGCCGGTGACGTCCCTTACGCTAGCTTATATATATAGTATGACAATTTGTGCTATCTTCTTCCTTAATTATCTGGGTATTATCTCTTTGTACTGTTAATGTCTTTAATTTGCAATCTTGCTCATCGCGGGCTCGTGTGGTTTCGTGTATGCAACTAATCTACAAGTGTTGCTGAAAAGGAAAGCTTATTTTAATTTCCATTTATTAAATCAAAATCCCTAGCATTGCAGGATGCAATTTTGAGACTACAATTTAGCCTATTTGCGACAACAATTATCGTCGCAAATAAGTGAATATTTGCGATGACATGTAGTCCAAAATATGTTCGTCGAACTGGAAAAATAATGTCGTCGTAAAAATGCCACTTGTCATCACAAATAATGGCTTGGCACCAGATCAAAATAACATTATTTGCGACGACAAGTCGTCACCAATAATTTATTATTTGCGACCACATATAACGTTACGAATAAAATTTAATTTATTTTTTTTCCCCGAGCAAAAAAGATTATTTTGGCGGGTGGTGAAATTTTTTTGCGACGACATTATGTGTCATCGTAAAAAATGATTTTGAATTCCCTCAGCAAAATAGAAGGTGGGAAAAGTGGGCGGGTGACCAAAATATTATTTGTGACGACATTACACTGTCGTCGTAAATAAGAATTCCAGAACCTTCCTCCCACAACATTTGTTGTCGCAAAGAAGTGTCGCTGCAAATAATGTAAAGTTAAATTTGCGACGAGATATCGTTGCAAATAGTCTCCAATGTCATCGCAAAAAAGTCTGTTCTATGCCCACAAATAGAGCCTCCTTCTCCATTTTTTCCGATCGGCTTCTCTCTCTCTCTCTCTCTCACTCGACCTCTCATCATTTTCTCTTATTTTCTCACTCTAAAATCTTAAAATCTCTTTATATTATCTGAAGTCCATGTTCAAGAAGAAAGCTTCCAAGAGTAATCTTCTCTTTCATTTTCGTTTTTTTTTTTTAATGCTTTTATGTTCAGACTGTGATAATTTTTTTTAATGCTTTTATTTTCTTTTATAAGTTTTATGATTACATAACAATTGTTCACGAATTCTCTTTCCCTGGTTTTTTGTTTTCTTAGAGACAAAGGTCAAGATCTAGTTAACTTATGGATATCTTCCAGAAGTTATGGATTGTGTTTATGTAGTAATTTATGGATTGTGTTCTCTCTCTCTCTCTCTCTCTCTCTCTCTCTCTCTCTCTCTCTCTCTCTCTCTCTCTCTCTCTCTCTCTCTCTCTCTCTCTCTCTCTCTCTCTCTCTCTCTAACGTTTTGTAATCGTTTCTAATGAATGTATTAATGGATTGTGTTCTCTGTTAAAATGTTTTCTTAATGAATGTGTCTTGGAAAATTTTTCAGGATCCTAAATTTTCTATGACACGTCATCACTGAAAACATATTTAACGGAACATTCGCGACGATTGTCATTGTAAATATATTTGCGACAACATATGAAAACTTTGTCGTCGCAAATATATCATTTGCGACGAGTTTTTCACGACGACTAATTTGTGACGACATGTTGTCAAAAATACAATATTTGCGACGACATTGAGTCGCCGCAAATGACCTTTTTTCTTGTAGTGAATTCCTCTATAATTTTTTCACCGCTTCTCCCGGTCTACTTTTTTCTTGGAAGAAATTTTCAGTTCTTCTCAAGTAAAAACGAACCTCTTTCCGTCTTTTATTATTATTATTATTATTATTATTATTATTATTATTATTATTATTATTATTATTATTATTATTATTATTTTGTTCCTAAAAAAAAAATTGCTGGGTCTCTAAATAATGACTCTAGCATTATTCTTTGGTCATTCAAAGATTGATTAATTTATGTAATTTTAACAATACGTTATCAAGTTTGTGGAGAGATTACATTATTTTATTTTTCTTTTTTGTTTTTTTTTCTCCCATCCTTTGTTAATCTTCCGGTCCCCTAGCGACTTCAAGCCTATTCTTTGAAGGAACAACTAATCGTAAGGTTTACATTTATATCTCAACTGAACTGGCCGGACACTCGTTATTCTCTACTAATCGTAAGGTTTACATTTATATCTCAACTGAACTGGCCGGACACTCGTTTTTCTCTGCTAAGCTCTCTTTACTCACATATTTATTGATATAAAAATAACAAAAAACGACGACAGAATAGGTTCAAGAGTTCTTCTAAGCAAAGCAGATCTATCTTCCAAAAGTGGAGAAGCCTCATACTAGTTCTTCCCTCTTCTTGATCGTACTTGTTTTTCCTTCTTTATCAACATCAGCGGCTTATCCCTCGTTTCTTATCCAACAAAACCTCATCACGACGACATAAATAAAAATAGCACATATTCAGCCAAAAAAAAAATAATAATAATACAAAAAATAAAATAAAAAGAGCACATGACTCTGCCAGCCCGACATCACATACGACGTTATCATCAGAAGGATTCAGAGATGGAGGACCTGGACGGACATACAGCACGAGAGGAGTAACCAATGGGAGCTAAATGTTGGGGTGCAATTGAGCCCTCAAGTCCTGCATCATTCTAAAAATCTCGTATATCTAGAGGTTTTACTGGTAACTCTGTTGCAAGTATCTTCTACATGTGGGTCCAAACGTGTCATATAAGATCCTACCGAGCATGAGCAAGATGACGACGCATCCCCTCGATAAACCCTTTACGGGAGTGTTTGACCCACTCCAGTCTTGTGTCCTCTAAGGATACTTAGTGTAGCCCGGATACAATCCGACTTGGAGCTCAAATAAGAGATCCCTAAATTCATCGTAATTAGTATCTTCTGTAACCACTTCTGTCTCACCCAATGTTTCATGATCATCATGTCACGCCCCCCAACCGGGGTGGGTGACGTGGAACTCGATTTGGGATTAATAAAGCAGATTCCCAACCGGGTCCCACACTTAGCTGCATTAAAATATAAATAAATTATATAATCCAGGAGCCTCTAACACACAGGGCTCCACTCGACAGGACATACAGTATCGTACATACATGTTCATGTAAGTAATCATTACAACAGACATCAACCACAGTCTAGTAAATCCAAATGTCAATAATTACAATTTCTTACAAATCCTTACACTTTATATCAGAGGATGAACATGATCCTCACTTGATCGATCCGTAGCACAACTCGGCTACTCCGTAGCAACTCTCCGACCATCATGCACTCCTCCTAGAATCTCCCCAGGAGGGGTTTAACATTTAAAACATAAAACGTGAGCGAAAGGCCCAAAGGATATAATTTGAAATAATTTAAATAAATGAATAAATAAATAAAAGCGAAATGAATAAAATAAGACATTCAACCCCCGACAGAGCGATTCGGAACCTCACATCCTTTTTCTCAAAGGAAATATAACCTGAAATAATCCATATTACGAGCTTGACCAAGTAATTAGTACAAATTACTCACCTCACCAAGTGCCTCGCCTACCGGACCCGGTTTGGGTTACGCCCCGAGGATGCACTCTCCGCATCCTATCGAGGCTTACGATAATAGACTCTATTACCCGTTCACAAGATCTCTTATCTTAAGAAATCATCCGTTTAACATTATGAAATCGTTCATATGACCCCCACGAACTACTCAAGCCGGGCCCCATGACTGGACAAGCCATGAGGTTCCATGACTAGACAAGCTATGAATTCCATGGACAGGACAAGCCAAGGATTTTCATAAACTAACAAGCCATGGTTTTTAAAACCTTTTCTTTTCATAAAACCAATCCCTTTCTTTAAAACATTTTTCAACGCCAAAATGCTTTTCGAAAACAGGCTCACAAAGAAAAGGGATAGAAATCCTACCTCGCACAATCAAACCTGGGACTAGCGTTGCCTTTTCCGGCTCCCGCTTCCTTAAGCCCCTTCAGTCTGAATCCACAGCGAGCGCTGATACAAAACACCACTTTAGGATCAATCCTCAGTCCTAAAGTAATACAATCTCACTTATATACCAAGATTTTCAATTAGTGTGCCCTAATCCATTTCATGTTTCAAATTCCATTCCAAGGGTTTTAAATATCAAATCAGGGATTAAAGATGCTAATCCTTTCATCCCAAGTCCCCAAATGAAGCTAACTTGGGTTCTCCCCGAAAACAGGGGTCAAAACAACAATTTCAGGCCAAACAGGGTCAAACCCCGTGTACACCAGTCGACCGGTGATAGAGAAGTGCATCACCACCGGTCGATCGGTGGTGTGCATCCGGTCAACCGGACCGGTCAGCCGGTGGCCATAGCAAGATCTGATCGACCGATGCGGTCGACCGGTGGAGAACTCCAGTTCGCGAAAACTCACGGAAATCAGTTCAAAAATGTGACGACCCTAACTTTTGATCATCATCCTACGTTCATACTTAGCATTACTTAACCTCTACTACTTTCTAATTCTATTTTCATTCGTAAAATGCCGTAGCATTTTGTTTTTAACTATACATGAAATGCTGTAGCATTCTACTAGCATTTTGTTACATTAATCGTACCTTGTGACTAGAGGTTGCTATGCATAACCTCATAGTCCTGTGATCTTTACTTACATTACATAACCTAACCATATCTATAAATATGGTCTACTTAAAACACTTTGCAGCGTTTACCAATTGCGTGTAGATCCCATTACCCACTTGCCCACACTCCACTGCTGCATCCTCTCTGCATGCCCAGCAACAAGTTTCAAGGAACCGGTGCCTTACTCGAGTTTCCTACAACACGAACAAACGTAATGAGCTTTCGCTCAGCAAGTAACAGTAGGCCATAGTAAAAGCATACAATAATGCATACCCATATATGCATTCATGTCATATATCCTAAAACATTATGTACTTCTAGAACGTATATCGCTTATGTTCTTCTTTCATTACGTACTTTGTTCAATTTTCGTCTCCTATTAGTCGTTCACATTGTATTTTCACGTTCTAAACGACTTTCGTCCTGTGTTTCTCTCTTTTCTTTCTTGTTTACGAATACCATACCGTTATATGGAATGGTTTTCCTATTTCATTTTCCTGTCTTTTACTTCTTATGGGCCCTGTCCTGTTGTACCATAGCGCGCATAACCAGTGAGGAGTGGGGTAGCTAACCAATCCAACTCAGTCACGGTTTCATTTCTTTCATAGTCTCATAATAACCTTTCCTTCGAAGGCTGGTACAAACATAACGTTTAGTCTCTTACCGTTTATCAATTTTCTCATTGAAACGGTAACTTTAGTTAAATCTTATGACTTTGTGCATTTTGAGCAATTTATCATGATTTCTTTATCGTCATTTTACTTGTCATCTTTTTTCTCGAAGATGACAATAATTTCAATCTTATTTTGCGTTGTAACGCATTTCCATCAATTTTCCATGAGATTGATTTTGACTTAACCTCATACTTTTCGTAGAGTAAAATTCTACTACTATTTACGGTCCATAAGTACATTTATAGCACCGTACATCTTAAAACATTCATAACATCATACATCTTGAATCATTCATAGCATCATACATTATTCAAGAAACACCATTCTTATTCTAACATTCATTGAGCATGTAATATGCACAATTATATGCAACACGTAAGAATAAGTTCATTCGTGTCATAGACAAAAACAAACTCTTGTACTTACCATACGCACAATTTCTGTGCAACATAGAAAAATAAGCTTGTTCGTGATATAGACATAGAAAAACTACTGTACTTACCTGCTTTCCAGTTATAGCATAATTCTCTACTCGCTCAGATCTTCTATCCTTTATTGCTAAGTTCTGTACATAAACACCCATCCAAATGGTAGGATTAGCCTTTAGTGTGCTATTTTATGTAGGATAGTCATAAAGGAAATTAAATCCTTTCTTATAGAATGTATTTATCCTTTTTATTAAGGATCATAAAAATTATAATTTCTATTATAAGGACTAGTTAAATCCTCATAATTCTATATTCCATAATTGCCTTTACGAATTTGTGAATTCATAAATAACATATCCCATGGATATCATATGTTCTAAATTACTTATCATTAATCATACTGTACTTGCCTCAATTACGAGCTAAGCGGTTCCAGTAATACCCGCTTGTCATGTTCCACTACGTATCTCCTTGATATCCGTTCTAGGAGAAATCATAAACGCTTTGCATGATCCACTAGCATCATTGAAGCGTTAGACATTCAATTCTAAACTTCAGTGAATCCATTCGATTCACCTCGATCCGCGTGCAATTGGTACCATACTAGTTTTATCAAAATTGAATTTGATCGAACGGAGGTCACCATTGCGTTCAACACATCGAAACGAGTCGGGATATGGTCTCGGATCATCAAATGGAAGTCGATAGCCTGAAGAATGACACTTCACCGGAAAATGGCGGCGGCGTACGGCGGCGTACGGCGGCGCATGCTCCCGGAGAGTTTTTCCGCGGCGGACTTGGGTCCTACCCCCCATAAATCGACCCTTCTGAGTCCATTGGTGTGGTCAATTTCATACAATTCGACCTGTAACAGTACAAATCGGGACCGGCAACGTCACTAAAATTCGGCAACTCAAATCTCACATTTCCAGTCATGAAATCCTAAAATTAGTTGAGGGGTTTTCTTACCCATGATCTCATGAGTGTTTTGACACCAAACTCACGATGATCTAACGGTCCGATCATCGGAACCAACCTACACCATCACGACGGTGGCGGCGAGCTCCGTTTTCCGGCCAAATGGCGACGGTGATGACTGAATCCAGTCGGGATCGACTCGTCTATTAACTCTGAATCTAATGATAGGGGTCGTGACACCCACTGCGTCCCGGAGAAAGGAAAACGATGGTGGCGGCGCGGCAATTCCGACCTCCACGTACGGCGGTGCTCCGGCCATAATTGAGTTATGAAAATGGGTGGGTTTTCTTCGTCACGCTGCACTGAGTCCATAGAGACTGAAATCACCTCAATCGGAGGTCGGACGAAGGAAATATTGCGATCGAAAGTTTCGGTTGTTTTCGAAACTTCAGCCGGCGATTACGGCTTATTCCGGTAGAGTTCGGGGTCGTGCGACCTGTCAAAATGCTCAGCTCGTCGAAAGCTTTCCATTGACACCAACTGTGTCAAAAACGGAGGTCTAAATCTCAAAGTCAGATTTTGGCCATGGGCGGTTTCATTTTTGAGAGAGAATGTTCGAGAGAAGAGAGAAACAAACGCGTGAGAGGAGAGAGAAAAAGTGAAACTTTTAAACTTATCCTTAAAAATTCTCTAAACAAATATAATTTAGTCTGGTTGGAGATTATTTATTTCACTGACAGAAATTTTTCCCGGATATTACAATCTACCCACCTTATAAAATTTTCGTCCTCGAAAATTTGAATAAACTAGGGAGATCTTACTCTGCTTCGTAACTTACTCCTGTGGGTTCTGGCACATACCTTTTGAACATCATTACGTGAATCTCATTGCGCACATATGCTAATTTCTATGGAGACGCTAGCATGTATGCATCCTCACCAATTCTCTTTGAGATCTCGAAAGGTCTAATACATCTCAGGTTGAGTTTCCTCTCCTATTGAATTGTATTACACCTTTCATTAGTATAACCTTCAGGAAGTCTAAGTCTCCCACTTAGACTACGAGTAAAATATCATGTTGAACTTTAACTTAAAGCTTGTTGCATCTTGTACGCTTTCTCTCAAAGCCTTGACATGAAATGACTGTCTCGGTTTCAATTATGGACTCGAGAACTTCATGCAACGTTACTATTTTAGACTATTTTCAATTCAGCTAGTTGTTCGATAAAACAACTGAACTTGATGAGCAAAAGTAAGCGGACTTGATCAGTCGATCGATGATCACCCAATTACATTGTTGTTGTCGGATGATTTAAGCAATTCTACTACACATTCCATCCTGATTTGATCCCATTTCCATTTTGAAATGTCGATCTTCTGTAATTCTCGTGTCAGATACTAATGCTCTACCTTTATGGAAAGTAAGGACTTTGATACAACTCAGCAGCATCTTCTTTCGTATCTTAGCTTCTGTATCTATGTTGGATAATAATCTAGTTCGTGGGGACTAGCTAGCGCTTCATCATCTTATCACTTTATCCATGAAACTTTATTAATATGTTATCGGGGACTAGCGTTATTGTAGTCCATAACATGCATATCTACTTGTTCAAACTTCTAAAAATTCATGTTTTTTCGAGCTTATCCTTTCACATATCTCTTACATATGTCTTGCTTGTGTATACACATATCATTATGCTCATATTATTCATTTTCATATTGTTCATACTCTCACATCATGCAGTTGCAAAACATTTTTCTTTTGCTAGCAACTACTTCATATTATACTTATAAGTTATATTTGTATTTATAATACATACAATAGACTCAATTCATAGCATTCATATACATATTCATCGTACTTTATATCATAGAATTCAACTTTCACATCATAGAACTGCTAATATTTTTAAAATGAGCAATTCTTGCATATCATAGACCATTACTGAATTCGAGACCTTTCTCGACTACAACTAGTCACATAGTAAAAAGTTCTTCCGACCTATTCATACATAAGTCATACTTTTATATCTATCACTTTCTTGTTCAATCGTATGGTGTATCGCACCTCTAACCCCATAGTGATACGATGTCTATATAATCTTTTACGTCGTCTCTAGACTTGATATCGTTGTCCTCGTCATTGGTTCAAACCAGCAGGCCTTTATGTCGAGGTGCTCAACCCTATTTCGGATAAGCATCTTAATATCATTACCCTTGGTGGTAATCATTTAAAGAAGACTTGTTCTTTCGTTCTTCGTGTATCCTACCTATGACTTTCTTCATTCTCGTGGCAAAGTGAGGGGCGTAATTCATTCACCAATATAATCAGCTTCTGGTGAAGATCTGCTCATATGCCACTCTTTGATCGAGTGTTAGCAATCACGCAGAAAAAGACTTGCGGCTTCTTTTCTTTCCGTAGCGGAATTACCATGATCGTAGCTCTCTAATTGCTAGAAAAAAAATAAGGACGAAGGGTTAAAGGAGAAAAGTCCTTGCGTTAGCTCTCTTTCGAACCATTGAATGAAGCTTTATATATCCTCGTTCGGACTTGTATTCTAAGCATCATTCATCTTGAAGTGTCGATTCACACGATCACGAAATTTCTAATGTTGTCTTGCTCATCTAGAAATTTGACATCTAATTCGCCTTCTTGTGATCTGATGCGTCAATGGCGACTAGAGTCATCATTCGACCGTGAGAAGACGTTCAAGTCATATTGGCACGTCAATCGTCCGTGTCGTTACGTAAAAGACATTACTTCTTAACAATCATAATCTACTTAACATAAACTTAATTCAACTTACTTGGGCAGTGTAGAATCGGATGCTCAGCAGAATGTGGGTGGGTGGCAGAAACTTTGCTCTGATACCAACTGTGACGACCCTAACTTTTGATCATCATCCTACGTTCATACTTAGCATTACTTAACCTCTACTACTTTCTAATTCTATTCTCATTCGTAAAATGCCGTAGCATTTTGTTTTTAACTATACATGAAATGCTGTAGTATTCTACTAGCATTTTGTTACATTAATCGTACCTTGTGACTAGAAGTTGCTATGCATAACCTCATAGTCCTGTGATCTTTACTTACATTACATAACCTAACCATATCTATAAATATGGTCTACTTAAAACACTTTGCAGCGTTTACCAATTGCGTGTAGATCCCATTACCCACTTGCCCACACTCCACCGCTTTCCTCTCTCTGCATGCCCACAGAACAAGTTTCAAGGAACCGGTGCCTTACTCGAGTTTCCTACAACACGAACAAACGTAATGAGCTTTTACGCTCGAGCAAATAACAATGAGCCATAGTAAAAGCATACAATAATGCATACCCATATATGCATTCATGTCATATATCCTAAAACATTATGTACTTCTAGAACGTATATCGCTTATGTTCTTCTTTCATTACGTACTTTGTTCAATTTTCGTCTCCTATTAGTCGTTCACATTGTATTTTCACGTTCTAAACGACTTTCGTCCTGTGTTTCTCTCTTTTCTTTCTTGTTTACGAATACCATACCGTTATATGGAATGGTTTTCCTGTTTCATTTTCCTGTCTTTTACTTCTTATGGGCCCTGTCCTGTTGTACCATAGCGCGCATAACCAGTGAGGAGTGGGGTAGCTAACCAATCCAACTCAGTCACGGTTTCATTTCTTTCATAGTCTCATAATAACCTTTCCTTCGAAGGCTGGTACAAACATAACGTTTAGTCTCTTACCGTTTATCAATTTTCTCATTGAAACGGTAACTTTAGTTAAATCTTATGACTTTGTGCATTTTGAGCAATTTATCATGATTTCTTTATACGTCATTTTACTGTCATCTTTTCTCAGTATGACAATAATTTCAATCTTATTTTGCGTTGTAACGCATTTCCATCAATTTTCCATGAGATTGATTTTGACTTAACCTCATACTTTTCGTAGAGTAAAATTCTACTACTATTTACGGTCCATAAGTACATTTATAGCACCGTACATCTTAAAACATTCATAACATCATACATCTTGAATCATTCATAGCATCATACATTATTCAAGAAACACCATTCTTATTCTAACATTCATTGAGCATGTAATATGCACAATTATATGCAACACAGAAGAATAAGTTCATTCGTGTCATAGACAAAAACAAACTACTGGTACTTACCATATGCACAATTTCTGTGCAACATAGAAAAATAAGCTTGTTCGTGATATAGACATAGAAAAACTACTGTACTTACCTGCTTTCCAGTTATAGCATAATTCTCTACTCGCTCAGATCTTCTATCCTTTATTGCTAAGTTCTGTACATAAACACCCATCCAAATGGTAGGATTAGCCTTTAGTATGCTATTTTATGTAGGATAGTCATAAAGGAAATTAAATCCTTTCTTATAGAATGTATTTATCCTTTTTATTAAGGATCATAAAAATTATAATTTCTATTATAAGGACTAGTTAAATCCTCATAATTCTATATTTCCATAATTGCCTTTTACTGATTTGTGAATTCATAAATAACATATCCCATGGATATCATATGTTCTAAATTACTTATCATTAATCATACTGTACTTGCCTCAATTACGAGCTAAGCGGTTCCAGTAATACCCGCTTGTCATGTTCCACTATGTATCTCCTTGATATCCGTTCTAGGAGAAATCATAAACGCTTTGCATGATCCACTAGCATCATTGAAGCGTTAGACATTCAATTCTAAACTTCAGTGAATCCATTCGATTCACCTCGATCCGCGTGCAATTGGTACCATACCAGTTTTATCAAAATTGAATGTGATCGAACGGAGGTCACCATTGCGTTCAGCACGTCGAAATGAGTCGGGATATGGTCTCGGATCATCAAATGGAAGTCGATAGCCTGAAGAATGACACCTCACCGGAAAATGGCGGCGGCGTACGGCGGCTCATGCTCCCGGAGAGTTTTTCCGCGGCGGACTTGGGTCCTACCCCCCATAAATCGACCCTTCTGAGTCCATTGGTGTGGTCAATTTCATACAATTCGACCTGTAACAGTACAAATCGGGACCGGCAACGTCGCTAAAATCCGGCAACTCAAATCTCACATTTCCGGTCTTGAAATCCTAAAATTAGTTGAGGGGTTTTCTTACCCATGATCTCATGAGTGTTTTGACACCAAACTCACGATGATCTAACGGTCCGATCATCGGAACCAACCTACACCATCACGACGGCGGCGGCGAGCTCCGTTTTCTGGCCAAATGGCGACGGTGATGACTGAATCCAGTCGGGATCGACTCGTCTATTAACTCTGAATCTAATGATTGGGGTCGTGACACCCACTGCGTCCCGGAGGAAGGAAAACGATGGTGGCGACGCGGCGATTCCGACCACCACGTACGGCGGTGCTCCGGCCATAATTGAGTTATGAAAATGGGTGGGTTTTCTTCGTCACGCTGCACTGAGTCCATAGAGACTGAAATCACCTCAATCGGAGGTCGGACGAAGGAAATATTGCGATCGAAAGTTTCGGTTGTTTTTGAAACTTCAGCCGGCGATTACGGCTTATTCCGGTAGAGTTCGGGGTCGTGCGACCTATCAAAATGCTCAGCTCGTCGAAAGCTTTCCATTGACACCAGCTGTGTCAAAAAACGGAGGTCTAAATCTCAAAGTCAGATTTTGGCCATGGGCGGTTTCATTTTTGAGAGAGAATGTTCGAGAGAAAAGAGAAACAAACGCGTGAGAGGAGAGAGAAAAAGTGAAACTTTTAAACTTATCCTTAAAAATTCTCTAAACAGATATAATTTAGTCTGGTTGGAGATTATTTATTTCACCGACAGAAATTTTTCCCGGATATTACAAAAACCTACAAATCCAGTCCCAAATCATAAAATCTCAAGGGACAACCACTAGATCTGGGTTCTAGGTACTAAAACAAGTCCAAAGAACCCAAGATCTCCAATTTCTACTTTAGTTTTACTCAAAATCATCAAAAATCCGTTTTGAACCAAAATAAGTTTTGAATCCGAAGAACTTGAAATTCAAGAGAGGTTCTTTCAGTAATCTTACCTTGAATCCTTCTCTTGATGTTGAAAACTCTTTGAAATCACTCTTTGGCTCAAAACCCGTTCGATTTGGGACAGAAATGAGAGAGAAAAAGAGAGAGTAAGTGAGTGCGGGAGTGAGAGTAAGAGAGAGAGACATAGAGGAAATGCACGGGAGAAAGAAAAGGAAGGAAAGAAAGAAAAGAAAAAGGAAAAAGAAAAGAAAAGGAAAAATAAAAGAAAATGACATGTGTCAAATATAACAGTCCAGAAATGCGCCCATACACACTTCTGGATTAAAATAAATTACTGTGAATAATTTAAATACCTTGGAATCATTTAACTCAATTAATTAAATCAGATTAGGCACACTAATAATCTCAATTCCCTTAATTAATCTCAATTAATTCTTCAAGGTGTTACAGCTCCACCCCCTTAGGCAATTTCGTCCTCGAAATTAAAACTCACCTCAAAGTGCAAACAGATACGGATAACGTTCCTGCATCGTCGTTTCAAGCTCCCATGTTGCTTCCTCAACACCATGGTGCTGCCACAGCACTTTCACTAACGGAATCTCACGATGATGCAGACTCTTCATCTTCCTGTCAAGAATCTGAACTGGTGCCTCCTCATAGGACGCGTCATACTGTATCGGAACGTCAAACCACTGCATTACTGCTTCCGGCTCAGGTTGACATTTCCGAAGCATTGAGACATGAAACACGTCATGCACGTGAGATAACTCAGGCGGTAAAGCCAACCGGTACGCCACCACTCTGACTCGTTGCACGATCAGGAATGGTCCCACATACCTCGGTGCAAGTTTCCCTTTCACACCGAACCGAACAACTCCTTTACGTGGGGAAATCTTTAGCAAGACAAAGTCACCTTCTTGGAATTCTAAAGGCCTACGCCTTCTGTCAGCATAACTTTTCTGACGACTTTGGGCTATCAACAGTCGTTCCCGAATCACAGCTATCTTCTCATTATTCTCTTGAATGACTTCCGGCCCAGTGCTCAGTCGATCCTCTAGTTCTAACCAACACACAGGTGACCTACAAGGACGACCATACAATGCCTCGAACGATGTCATACCGATACTGGCCTGATAGCTGTTGTTGTACGCAAACTCAGCTAAGTGCAGGTACTTCTTCCAGTTTCCACCAAATTCCAGAATACAAGCACGAAGCATATCCTCTAGAATCTGAATAACTCTTTCAGATTGCCCATCCGTCTGAGGATGAAATGCAGTGCTAAAGTTCAATTCTGTTCCCATGGCTTCCTGGAAACTTTTCCAATACCTTGCATTAAAACGCGTGTCACGATCAGACGTGTCACTCCATGGAACTTCACGACATGTTCCAGGTACAATTCTGCCAGAACCTTCCGAGAGTAAGTCGCACAGAACGGTATGAAATGCGCAGATTTCGTCAACCGATCTACCACCACCCAGATGGCATCGTGCCTATGCTCAGTTCTCGGTAGTCCCATCAGAAAATCCATCGTGATGTGCTCCCATTTCCATTCAGGGACAGGAAGAGGTTGCAACTCTCCGCTGGCTTTTGGTGCTCAGCTTTAATCCGGAGGCAAGTTACGCATTCCGAGACGTATTCACGAACATCTTTCTTCATGCCTCTCCACCACTACTGTCTCTTCAAGTCCTGGTACATCTTGGTACTGCCCGGATGTATGGAGTACCTCGATTTGTGAGCTTCATGCAGAATCGCCTTCTTGATCTCACCCACTTTAGGAACAGCGAGGCGGTCACGGAAGTACAACGTCCCGTCTTCTCGTATTCTCCAATCCTCAAACTGTTCTCCATTCTGGATTCGAGTCCAGATTCCTTGAAGATGAGAATCTTGCCACTGATTCTGCTTGACTTGTTGCACAAGAGCCAATGCGGAAATCAGATTATACACCACAGCCTGGTTATAATCCTCATGGTACTGAAGATCATACTCACTCACTACTTAAGTCCTCTTCTAATTCTCCAAAGCTAATGACGCCAGAGTCCCTGACGTTTTCCTGCTAAGGGCATCAGCCACCACATTAGCTTTTCCAGGATGATCTTTGCAGTGAAGTCATAATCTTCCATGTACTCTACCCATCTCCTCTCCTGCGAGGTTCAGATCTTTCTGAGTAAACAAGTACTTGAGACTCTTATGATCGAGAGAAGACCTGAAACCTTGCTCCATAGAGATAACATCTCTATATTTTCAAAGTAAATATTACATTTGCTAACTCCAAGTCATGCGTGGGGTAGTTCCGCTCATGCGGTCTCGGTTAGCGAGATCGTAGCTACTACGTGTCCCGCCTTGCATCAAGACACAACCAAGCCCAACCCCCGAGGCGTTAGAGTACACCTCGTATGGCTCCTCGGCATTAGGAATCGTCAGAATCGGTGCACTTGTCAACCTTACCTTCAATTCCCGAAAGGCATATTCACATTCAGCATCCCACTCGAATCTGACTTCTTTCTTGGTCAACCGAGTCATCGGTGCAGCGATATTCGAGAAATCCTTTACAAAACGTCGGTAATAGCCTGCCAGTCTGAGAAAACTGCGAATCTCCGCTACATTCTTCGGCCTTTCCCACTGTAGCACAGTCTCAATCTTAGAAGGATCGATAGAAATTCCTTGTCCAGAAATCACATGGCCAAGGAACTTCACCTCTGTCAGCCAGAAGTCACACTTCTCCTTCTTCGCATACAACTGGTGCTCACGAAGAGTCTGAAGAACAATCCACAAATGCTGCTCATGTTCTTCCCAAGTCTTCGAATACAACAATATGTCATCAATGAACACAATGACGAACCGATCCAAGTACGGCCGAAAAACACGGTTCATCAAATCCATAAATGCAGCAGGGGCATTTGTCAACCCAAACGGCATTACCAGAAACTCGAAGTGCCCGTACCGAGTTCTGAACGCAGTCTTCAGAATATCCTCTTCCCTGATTTTCAATTGGTGGTACCCGGACCTCAAATCAATCTTAGAGTAGAACTGTGATCCACCCAACTGATCGAACAATTCATCGATCCTCGGCAGTGGGTACTTGTTCTTCACAGTCACCCTGTTCAATTGATGGTAATCAATACACAACAGAAGAGATCCGTCGTGCTTCTTCACAAATAGCACCGGTACACCCCAATGGGAAGTACTATTCTGAATATATCCCTTCTCTGCCAGCTCTTCAAGCTGCGTTCTTAATTCCTTCATCTCCGTCGGAGCCATCCGGTATGGAGGAATGGAGATAGGTGCCGTTCCCGGAACCAAATCAATGCAGAATTCAATCTCCCGATCCGGCGGCAAACCAGGTAGATCCTCAGGAAATACATCTGCAAACTCATCCACCACAGGGATTCCCGCACTATCTCCGCTCACTTCAGATTCACCTTCTAAGGCAAGAAGGGAGGAGAAACAGGCTAGATTCCTCCGTCCCCTAACACTGTACTTCAACAGTCGTTCTTCCAGGACTGGGTTCATATCTGCCTGATACGCGATTACCGTCCCCGACTCAGTCATCAAGGTCACTCTCCTACGGTAGCAATCAACAACTGCTCCGTATTTTGACAACCAATCCATTCCGAGTACCACATCAAACAGGCTCATCGGAAGGATAATCAAATCCGCTCTCAATCGCTCACCACCAATCGTGATTTCACACGACTTACACACACTCATCACCTCCACACATCCCAGTGGGGAGTTCAAAGCCATCGAGACTTCTAGATTCTCACTCTTCAGTTTCAAAGTCCGAACAAACGAACTTGATATGAACGAGTGTGTGGCACCTGTATCAAATAACACGCGAGCAAAAGAATGAGAGATTAGGATCATACCCTCAACCACCGCATTGCTGGTCTGACCACCAGAGCTGCCTCCTGCCAGGGTGTATGCTTGTCCCTGTACTTTTCCCTTTCCTCTGTCACCAACATTAGGCCGCTGAGCCGGAGGCCTATACTGTTGTGGCGGAGGTGGTTGTGCCGGTCTCGACGCTTGAGGCCGGAACTGTGAATATTGAGGCGGCTGATAGGTCGGCGTAGGAGGGTATGGCATCTGTTGCGGCTGATATGGTGGCATGTATTGTGGTGGCCCTTCTTGGCTGTAGGAAGTGTCACTTTGGGCTTGTTGAGCCGGCGGCCGATTAGGACAATTCCTCTTAATATGGCCCACCTGCCCACAATGGTGACACCTAGGCCCGTATGAGGCATTTCTGTCACTCCCCGACGAACTACTGCCACCGCTTGCCGTTTCCCCAACCATCTGTCCCTGGTTGCGGTTTCTACTACCACTCTGTTGTGGCCCACCTGAGACAGAAGGTCTACCAGAGACAGAAGGTCTACCAGAGATAGAAACTCGACCCGTCTCTTCTTCCTTGCTTTGGCGATAGGCCAGGTTATCCTGTTCCACCCTTGTAGCAGCGGCTACCAAATCCCGAAAGTTCCGAAGTCTTAGAGCCACCAAGGATCTCCTCACAGAGTTCTTGAGGCCCCTCTCAAACTTAAGACATCTCATGTGTTCAGACTCCACTAGAGATGACGCAAACCGGGATAGGTCATTAAACCTAGCTTTATATTCCCTCACAGACATGTCACCTTGCTGCAACGACATAAATTCCAGTGCCTTTTCTTCCCTGTAACTCTGAGGGAAGTACTGATCATTGAACATCACCTCAAACTGTTCCCAGGTCATCCATGCGACATCCATTCTCCTCTTGACCTGTTTCCACCAAGTGTTTGCTAATCCTTCCATCTTGTACACCGCAAATTCCACCCAGTATTCATCTGGGACTCCCATAGTACTCAAGTGCTTGACTATGGAGTCAATCCAGAACTCCGCTTCCTGGGGTCCTCCCTCACTGTTAAACGACGGGATAGGCGCTCGCCTGAATTCCCAGAAATACCCTTGTTTCCGATCCTCAGCCGGTCGCTCATTCCGAGCTCTAGTGGCCATGCCTTGAAAGGCAGCATACATGGCATCCAAGAATCCTTGATTCTGTTGTTCTGGTTGAGTGCCTAGTCTACGGCGAGACGTCATTTCCTTCAACTGAAATGAAAACTAGACTGTTCAGTGGATAAAAGATGTCGCACATGTACGTACAATCCTGGGGTTCTTAACCTAGGGCTCTGATACCACTCTGTCACGCCCCCCAACCGGGGTGGGTGACGTGGAACTCGATTTGGGATTAATAAAGCAGATTCCCAACCGGGTCCCACACTTAGCTGCATTAAAATATAAATAAATTACGTAATCCAGGAGCCTCTGACACACAGGGCTCCACCCCACAGGACATACAGTATCGTACATACAAATCATGTAAGTAATCATTACAACAGACATCAACCACAGTCTAGTAAATTCAAATGTCAATAATTACAATTTCTTACAAATCCTTACACTTTATATCAGAGGATGAACATGATCCTCACTTGATCGATCCGTAGCACAACTCAGCTACTCCGTAGCAACTATCCAGCTACTGTGCACCGCTCCTAGAATCTCCTGGGAGGGGTTTAACATTTAAAACATAAAACGTGAGCGAAAGGCCCAGTAGGATATAATTTGAAATAATTTAAATAAATGAATAAATAAATAAGTGCGTAAATGAATAAAATAAGACATTCAGCCCCGACAGAGCATCCGGAACCTCACATCCTTTTTCTCAAAGGAAATATAATGAAAATAATCCATATTACGGGCTTGACAAAGTAATTAGTACAAATTACTCACCTCACCAAGTGCCTCGCCTACCGAACCCGGTTTGGGTTACGCCCCGAGGATGCACTCTTCGCATCCTATCTAGGCTTCTGACAATAGACTCTATTACCAGTTCACAAGATCTCTTATCTTAAGAAATCATCTGTTTAACATTATGAAATCGTTCATATGACCCCACGAACTACTCAAGCCGCGGGCCCCATGACTGGACAAGCCATGAGGTTCCATGACTAAACAAGCTATGGATTCCATGGACAGGACAAGCCAAGGATTTCCATAAACTAACAAGCCATGGTTTTTAAAACCTTTTTCTTTCGCAAACCAATCCCTTTCTTTAAAACATTTTTCAAGGCCAAAATGCTTTTCGAAAACAGGCTCACAAGGAAAAGGGATAGAAATCCTACCTCGCACAATCAAACCTGGGACTAGCGTTGCCTTTTCCGGCTCCCGCTTTCTCAAGCCCCTTTAGTCTGAATTCACAGTGAGCGCTGATACAAAACACCACTTTAGGATCAATCCTCAGTCCTAAAGTAATACAATCTCACTTATATACCAAGATTTTCAATTAGTGTGCCCTAATCCATTTCATGTTTCAAATTCCATTCCAAGGGTTTTAAATATCAAATCAGGGATTAAAGCTGCTAATCGTTTCATCCCAAGTCCCCAAATGAAGCTAATTTGGGTTCTCCCAAAAAACAGGGGTCAAAACAACAATTTCAGGCCAAACAGGGTCAAACCATGTGTACACCGGTCGACCGGTGACAGAGAAGTGCATCACCACCGGTCGGTCAGTGGTGTGCATCCGGTCGACCGGACCGGTCGGCCGGTGGCCATAGCAAGATCCGGTCGACTGATGCGGTCGACCGGTGGAGAACTCCAGTTCGCGAAAACTCGCGGAAATCAGTTCAAAAACCTACAAATCCAGTCCCAAATCATAAAATCTCAAGGGACAACCACTAGATCTGGGTTCTAGGTACTAAAACAAGTCCAAAGAACCCAAGATCTCTAATTTCTACTTTAGTTTTACTCAAAATCATCAAAAATCCGTTTTGAACCAAAATAAGTTTTGAATCCGAAGAACTTGAAATTCAAGAGAGGTTCTTTCAGTAATCTTACCTTGAATCCTTCTCTTGATGTTGAAAACTCTTTGAAATCACTCTTTGGCTCAAAACCCGTTCGATTTGGGACAGAAATGAGAGAGAAAAAGAGAGAGTGAGTGAGTACGGGAGTGAGAGTGAGAGAGAGAGAGAGAGAGGAAATGCACGGGAGAAAGAAAAGGAAGGAAAGAAAGAAAAGAAAAAAGAAAAAGAAAAGAAAATGAAAAATAAAAGAAAATGGCATGTGTCAAATATAACAGTCCAGAAATGCACCCATACACACTTCTGGATTAAAATAAATTACTGTGAATAATTTAAATACATTGGAATCATTTAACTCAATTAATTAAATCAGATTAGGCACACTAATAATCTCAATTCTCTTAATTAATCTCAATTAATTCTTCAGGGTGTTACACATCATTAATTCCAGCAACATCATTTAGCATTGCAAACATCTCATCAATCGGTTCACTGACAACTGTAGCAGTACGTACTTCACCATGGTGAATGCATGTGATGTAACTTATATTAAAACTCCATCGATGTATGTGCGCTTTCATTGTTTCTGATGGCAGCATCTCATGATTTTTACACTTAATACACGGACAATTAGTACCCGCAGTTGAGTTTACATAATTCTTTCCAACCTCAATAAAAGCACACAAACCATCCCAGTACTCATCAGACAACTGGTTCTTTAAATATATCCAACTCTTGTCCATAAGCATCTCCACTATGAAGAATTTATGAAGTTTTAGCAAATTTTATGAAAATTAACACAAAGTATTTTGTAATAAGTATTTAACAGTCTATTAACTATTTTATAATATTTATTTTTAATTTTTTTATTATTAATATTATACTAATTAAAATTTCCATCTAAAATCTTTTAATCATCATATATATAATTTATTATTTTTAAGTTCTTAATATTTCCATAGGTCGCCTACTTTTTAATCATCATCAAACAAATTTCATACATATTTCAATCTAATTACCACAAATTTCAATTTCAATTCTAATTTACAATTCACAATTCTAAATCCAAAACCACAAACTAAATTTAAAATCCAAAACAAAACCACAAACCACAACCAAGATACCAAAAATAATTTACAAAATGCTAAAATATTAACTCACAAAATCCAAACCCACAAACACCGGGGGTTGAAAAACGGTATGGTAGCAGGGCTGGGAGGGCAACGGTGGCCAGAAAAGTGGGTGGCGATGGCGAGGTGAAAACTCTACTTTTTAGACTTTTTCAGAATATTTTTCTCCACAAATGAAAGATTTGAAGAGAGAATGATATATTTATGCTTTTTTTAGAGTTTTTGGATGGTTTTGAGAGGTTTTGGATGGAGACGGAAGGAAAATACCGTGAGGGTCACCGAAAAAAATGGAGGAAAGAGTTATGCGATCGCGTTTAAATGTCATCGCAATTAATTCCAAAACGACGTCCTTCTTCTTCACCTCATTAATATTTCTGAAAATATTCTTGAGAAATATACCATGCTCCTTTTTTGTGATGACTTTTTAATAAAGTCGTCACAAATATTTTTAATAAAGTCGTCGCAAGTGTCGTCGCAAAAAATAGTCGTTATGGGAAGAATTTTCTAGAACTTTTATTTGCGACGACATATCGAAATGTCGTCGCAAAAAAGGAAGAATTTTCTAGAACTTCTTTTCAGAAAACCGTAAATTTTCCGCTTTTTTTGGCCACGCCACTGCCAGGTGTATAAATCAATACTTGCAACGACACGTTGTCGCAAATAATGGACAAATTGGTGCCAGATTGGTTTTGGCGCTAATGTCGTTTTAGCGACACGTCGTCGCAAATAAATGTGACGACAAGTCATTCAAAAATTTTGTTTCCTTTATTGGGATGACATATTGTTGTAAATATACTACTATTAGGAATGACAATTGTCGTCGTTAATAACCCTTTTTGTTGTATTATTTGTTTTTATTTTTGTTTTGTTTTTTTTGTGCTAATCAACAAATGTAACTGGTTAAAAAGTATAACCTCTGTTTCAAACTGCTTCAACCAGTTATAGGTTACACATTTCCTTCCACGTGGAAGCGTCTTAGCCATTCTTTTAATCCAACAGTTTCAATTTAGACGCGGCACGCTATCGGAGAAAAGCATCCCAGCAGCATAAAAGGACTAGTAAATATTCATGAAAAAAAAAAAATTAGCAGTCTTGTTTCCAGCAAAAAAACAACATATTTAAACCCTTGTATTTATTTTTCAGCCAAAACAAGGATATAATTATGCGTAACATACATATTGTTAATTATGAGAAGAGAGAACTAGTAATATGGGGAAGTTTGTAAAAGCATCCCAAATACTAGGTTGACGCAGCTCTAAGACTTTTCATCCTCTACTGAACACCTCGTACTCAAATTTATTAGATAAAAGAGAAAAATAACTTTAATAACAACAACAACAATAATAATAGAGGGAATACTTTGTGTCAAACAAAGAAGAAAAAATGTTATTTTTCTTTTTATGACTACGAATAGTCAAGACTCACCGGATAACTCGAAATTTTGTACACACATACAGGGAATAACTACGAACTTTCTTAAGCTCTTTTTTCCCCCTAATTATTATCGCTTTTCTTTCCTTTTTCTTTTCTTTGAAAAGAAAAGTTTAATGCTGCCCAGCGGTAGGGGCATTCTCAAGTTGGTTGTCTGATTTGTATATCCACTCACTTAAAAATGCTGCTGCAAATATGTAATTTTAAGCCCGGTGGTGGGGCAAATTACTCTATTTTGATTGGGTATTCTCCTTACATTATTTATATAAACAAGAAAAAACAAAATCGTGAAATAATTAGTTCAAGTTGGTCTACAATGAGACATGCTTTCAACATCATTGTTTATCTCGAAATTTTAAGACCCATTTGCAGCCAACAACCATTTATCCTCTTTATTATTATTATTATTTTTTAAACACATTTGTTTGAACGTAAGAAAAGTATATTGTCCAGACTCAAGGTACATATATTTATATTTCTTTAAAAGATTCTCTTTCGAAAGCGAATGGTAGGTGATTGATATTGACCAATTTAATATGAGAAGGTTTTGCAATACTATTCCACTTTTGATTCGTGAATGATTTTCCTTTGTGATTTGTCATCATCTCCTTGATAGCATTTCTAGGACGAGTAGAATTCTAGTTCACCTTTTTTTTTTTTTTGGAAATTTGTTTTATTGCTAAAGAAGACAAAGACTTGACTTTGAGACTACAACTAGTCTACGGGCATGCAATAAATTAGGAAGATGCCCCGGAAGACAAGTAATAATATATGGCCACATACCAAAAGTTCATAAAATATATGGCCTTTTTCGCACCAAAAGAAAAAAAAAAAAAAAAAAAAAGAAGGAGCAAAATAGACCAACATAAAAGAGGAATAAAAATGAACAGGCTAAGATTTAAAAAATGTTAGTTAATAGGCCTTTTTAATGTAAATTTGGATTTACGAATTTCAAAAATGCCCTTTGATTAGAAGCCTGATGAAAAAAATACTTTTTTCATTTATTCTCTCTCTACTCTTAAGTCTACTTTCTCTCTCACTCTCGATCTCCCTGCCTTGTCGTTGATCTCCATTGAAGGAAGATCAAAGATCAGCACCGTTGATGACGTCTGCAACATCGGCTCCTTCGCGACATGCTCGTCTGCAACATGCTCATTGGCATTGTTCTTGCCATTGATCCTCCTCGGCCTCGCGAACCCTTGTTGTTGCTTCTGATCACAGTGAGCAAATCTCCTGAATCCGAGGCTGATTTCAACGAGTTCAAGCGGCTGAGTATTATTTCCCAATTTGAGTCTAGATATAACAGATTGTAAATTTGGAGTTTATGGTCCTGTAATATTTCCGAAAAAGCATATTGTAAATCCGAGTTTTACACTAATTCAATGTATTTAAAATCATAGATTGCTTTTTTAAGCTTTATTATAGCGATGATTTGCTGAGTTTCATTGGATTGGCTAGCGAGAGGCATTGTGATTTCTCATCGTGCTCTAAGTTCCTAGAATCAGAGATTGGGAGGGAACAAGAATGAAGAAACGGGAGAAGGAAAAAAAAGCTAAAACTTAGAAGGGTAAAGTTAGAAAATAAAGAAGTTGAAACTAAAATTGACCTATTATTTACTAATTCTCCGTAAATGTGTTATTTGCTTCCAAAGGTTTTAAAAATTGGCCTATCGACTACAATTTCTCAAAAAAATTTAATATGTAGCCTTTAATATTCTCTTTTTAAGCTTAAACTTTGGGGCACTTATATATTACTTATTGTGGAGTAATCTGAGCTCAATATTTATAACATTTTGTATTTCTGGAAATTGTTGCTCTTTAAAAACATAATCTTTAAATTCATGCGATTTCTTTAACCAAATTAAAAAACTTACTTTTGCGATTTAAGTACCAAATTAACAAACATACATGCGTGACTATGCTAAAAAAAAGGCATGGCGCAAGGCCGAATAGAGACATTATTTTGTTTTCCCCTTATCATAGTTTAAAAAAAAAAAAAAAAAACACTCACCTACATGTATTTCATGTACGTACGTGTCTAATACAACACAAATAATATTATACGCTAAGTATATTTTAAGATCTTACAACTTAACTTATTTCTCAGTAAATATTCATGAATTATACATCTAACTTTCTATCATATAGACCTCAAATGATCTTTCGCAAACTCTAAAGTACAGACCGATTAAGTTGATAGGACACTGGTAATTTGAAAATCTTATGTTACTATTTATATACTCATGTGTATCCTACTCTGTTCATCTTCCCTTTGAATCCTTGATCTCAGAGAAGACAGCCCCAGACATTCCTTTCATGGACTCGTCCGTAGTGGATCCCTGCTCAGAGGTACTCAGTTTAGTCATCCCACTACTTCTCAACTCCAATGACTCTTCCCAGCTACAAGTGAACGTTCCGTCACTGTTGTTATTATTCATGAAAGCAACTTCGTCCTCACCCTTAGCCTCCATTATTGCCCCACCAATCCTGTCGTTGTCCTCCGCGTTTTGCTGTAATTGCATTGCAAATTCCAGGCCCCACACGACGTCGTTCATCGACGGTCTCTCTGTCCCATTATCACGCATACAATTCACCGCGATCTCACTGTATTTCTTCAAGCACTCTGGCGCAATCTTGCCCGTCAGATTTCGATCTATGATCTGATGAAGCGTCCCGTTGCTGTAACAGTATTGGGCCCACTCGGCTAGGCTTACTTGTCCCTTCTCGGCGTTGCGCTTTATCGGTGGCCTACCGCAAAGAACCTCGCACAAAACGACGCCGAATGAGTACACGTCGGATTTTTCTGACAATTGCTGACGTCTGTAGTACTCCGGGTCTAAATACCCGATACTGCCCTTGACGACTGTGCTGACGTGGGCTTTAGAAATGGTAGTGGGGCCCATTTTTGAAAGCCCGAAATCGGAGACCTTGGCCACCCATTTCTCATCCAGTAAAATGTTTGTTGTCTTCACGTCGCGGTGAATGATCGTGTACTTCGTGCCTGTGTGGAGATAGTGCAGCCCGCGCGCGGCTCCGATGCAAATCTCGAGGCGTTGTTTCCACGTCAGCGGTGAGTTCTCGGTGTTGTAGAGGTGACCTTGGAGAGTTCCACGTGCCATGTAGTCATAGACTAGGATCATCTCACGG
Source organism: Morus alba (assembly GCA_012066045.3). Classification (NCBI taxonomy): domain Eukaryota; kingdom Viridiplantae; phylum Streptophyta; class Magnoliopsida; order Rosales; family Moraceae; genus Morus; species Morus alba. The sequence goes on along the minus strand of CP050233.2, from coordinate 5,200,300 downwards.
TCCTCGTTGCAGTAGCCGATTAGAGAGACGAGATGGCGGTGACGGAGATGAGAGAGCATTTCGATCTCGGTCTTGAACTCATGGGCCCCTTGGGATGACTCGGACTTTAGTCGTTTGATGGCTACGGGATTGGTCCCATTATCAATGTACCCTTTATACACGTTTCCAAACCCACCCACTCCGATTATGAAAATATCTTCGAAGTTGTTAGTGGCGGCTTTAATCTCAGCCAATGAAAAGTAACGGCATAAATCGGATGGCAAAGATGATGAACCTCGAGTCTTGCTTGACTTGATCCTGTTAAACGTAAGAGCACCCCACCAAGTAGTTCCATCACTAGAGGTTGAATCTTTGACTTTTCTTGCTCTTCGGAGAATAAAGAATCCGAGAACAACAAGTAGAATTACACCGGAAATTACAGTACCGCAGATGATGGCGATGATAGATGTTCGATTCTTTTCAGTTTCCATAGGTTGTTGGCTTGCGGTTGGGGATTGCAGGATTGGGTCAGGATTTGGACCAGCAAGATTGCCATTGATGTCACTCAATTTGAAGATCTCAATACCGTTCAAGATTGCACTGGGATAAATACTTATGCTACCATCGAAGATTGCTTGCAGATCGAGGCGAAGAGTTAGGTTCTTCTGTCCTGGTTTGCCAATCATGTTGACGACGAAGTCCCGAAAACATGGAGTGTACTTAGCACCGCTCCACATGATCACGTCGGCTCTAGCATACGCCGTTTGCTCTGCTATGAGAATTGAGAAAACCTGATCACCTGTTTTGTTCATCTCCGGTTGAATCTCACAAAAGTATAGCCGTACCATGTAGCTAAATTCAGAATCTACGGGGAATTCCCAGGTGAGATTGTGTTTCATCCCTGAAGGCCCCATACTGCGGGCGGTTGTATAAACAGCTGCGGGTGCAATATATTTTGCAATAGCATCGAAACTGAGATTAATGGAGCCGTTCAATATAAGTAGAGCACTTTCATCAGGATTAATCATGTATAAGGGATCTGTACTTGACAGGCCTTCCCATTTACGGAAGAAACCGGTGTCTTCGGTTGGAGAGAGATATTTTCCACCAACATTTATTCGATAGAGAGTCTCCAGAGCAGTGTTACTCAAGCGGTACGATCCGGTCTGTCCCACAAAGTCGATGCCAGTACTATTAACGTTAGATTCCGAGTAGTAGAGATCTGCAGGCATCGATACAACCTCGATTCCATTGATGAAAGCGTATGCCTCTGGATTTGAAGAAACCGGAGTGAACGTTAAGTTCAGACTTGAATCCTCAACTGTAAGGCAGAATTCTCTGACCATGTCATTACTTCCAAGAGCGTCGGCAGTAAGCGAAGTGCTAAAGTTTCTCAGTAGGGTGTATCGACCAGCTTTGACGGAGAATAAGGCCTTGGAGCGGTCGTAATTATTTTCGTATGTAGATGCGAAGAAGTACAACCGGATGAACTTTGGTCCACGAATTAGGGGAATGGTGTATCTGATTTCTGAGCGAGAGAGCCGCGCAGTTTCATAAGGAACAGGGTCATCTGGCCTCTCGACAGCTCGTACAAAGATTGATGCGTTTACATGGCCTTCTAATAAGTGAAAAAATTTTGAACCTTGCCTGTCTCCGTTCCAGCTCCGCATAGAGTGTGACGTTGTTTTCCCTTCGGAGCCACAATCAAGGGTTATGTTCTCCTCGACGGGGTGTGGAAGCGGCTGCCCAACTGTGATCCGAAAGGTAAATACATGGAGTAGTACTATGAGGGAGAGGTAGGAAGGGACGAGAATGATTTTCATGTTAAGGAGATGAGGATAGTTGTTGCAGGTGTTATTCATCCTCGTTCTTTAAAGAAAAAGAGATAACAATCCGAGTACTAACACGTCGTGTGGAATGATCTCTTAAAACATTGGGCAGAAAATTTAGAATAAAAAAATTTTAAGAGGACAAAACAAAATATTTTACAGTATATTCATTATTTGAAGGTATAAAAAAAATTATTTAAAAATATTTAATACAAAATGTTGGCCTTTACCCTTTCCATTAGTAATTCTCTAGATAGGATACAGTCCACTGGGCCATATTACTCTCCTTAAAACGTAGTGATAAGCATAATTTATTCTTTTTTTAAAAATTATTCTCTTTATTTCTAACAAAAATTGTAACATGGGATTAAGCGAGTTTAATTCAAATTTCAAGACTAAATGAGAATTGTCAAAATTTATAGGACAAGTTGAAAATGATCTTAAATTCAAGGTTAAAGGGTGAGACTCATTCTAGAAATTTAAACTATAGATCGAACCCTCAGAATTATTAATTTTAGTAAAAAATGTTTAAGGGAACCCTTATAGTAGGACATGTATTTTTGCTTTACCAATAAGAATTGTTGTTTTTAAGTTGGATTAGTTTTCAATGGTTAGATTTGTTCACATTTGAATTAGTTTTCAAACACATTTGTTTGAACCTAGAAAACGTATATTCTCCAGACTCAAGGTACATATATTTATAATATATATGTTATGTTTTTTAAAAGATTCTCTTTCGAAAGCGAATGATTGGTGATTGATATTGACCAGTTTAATATAAGACGTTTTTGCAATACTATTCCACTTTTGATTCGTGAATGATTTTCCAGTGTGATTTGTCATCGTCTCCTTGTTAGCATTTCTAGGACGAGGGAATTGTCTTTCACTTTTTTTTTTTTTTTTTTTTTTTTTTTTTTTTTTTTTTTTGGAGATTTGTTTTATTGCTAAAGAGGACAAAGACTTGACTTTGAGACGTAGAACTAGTCTACGGGAATGCAATAAAATAGGAAGATGCCCTGGTAGACAAGTACTAATATATGGCCACTTACCAGAAGTTCAAAAAATATATGGCCTTTTTCGCACCAAAAGAAAAAAAAAAAGTAATATATAGCCTTTAATATTCACTTTTTAAGCTTAAACTTTGGGGCACTTATATATTAATTCTCATGGAGTAATCTGAGCTCAATATTTATAACATTTTGTATTTCTGTAAATTGTTGATCTTTAAAAATATAATCTTTAAATTCGTGCGATTTCTGTAACCAAATTAAAAAACTCACTTTTGCAATTTAAGTACCAAATTAACAAACATACATGCGTGACTATGCTAAAAAAACGCATGGTGCAAGGCCAAATAGAGACATTATTTTTTTCCCTTATCATAGTTTTTTTTTTTATAAAAAATTCCCATGCATGTATTTCATGTACGTACCTGTCTAATACAACACAAATAATATAATACGCTACGTATATTTCAAGATCTTACAACTTAACTTATTTCATAGTAAATATTCATGAATTATACATCTACTTTCTATCATGTAGACCTCTGGTGATCTCTTGCAAGCTCTAAAGTACAAACCGATCAAGTTGATAGGACACTGATTACTCCCAAAGATAATTTGAAAAAAACTATGTTACTACTTATATACTTATGTGTATCCTACTTGGTTCATCTTTCCTTTGGATCCTTAATCTCAGAGAAGACAGCCCCAGACATTCCTTTCATGGACTCGACCGTAGTGGATCCCTGCTCAGAGCTACTGATTTTAGTCATCACACTACTTTTCAACTCCAATGACTCTTCCCAGGTACAAGTGAACGTTCCGTCACTGTTGTTATTATTCATGAAAGCAACTTCGTCCTCACCCTTAGCCTCCATTATTGCCCCACCAATCCTGTCGTTGTCCTCCGCGTTTTGCTGTAATTGCATTGCAAATTCCAGGCCCCACACGACGTCGTTCATCGACGGTCTCTCTGTCCCATTATCATGCATACAGTTGACCGCGATCTCACTGTATTTCTTCAAGCACTCTGGCGCAATCTTGCCCGTCAGATTACGATCTATGATCTGATGAAGCGTCCCGTTGCGGTAACAGTGTTGGACCCACTCGGCTAGGCTTACTTGTCCCTGTTGGATTTTTTCATGCAAGTTTCGGTAACCAACCGAAACTTCCCTCAGAACGTGGTCCATTTTTGTTTCCCCACTAAGGAACATGATTAGTCACGTTTAACTTCAGTTTCCATTGTTGCCCACGATTGGTGCACGTCCGAGAAACACTCTGTGATGGGCATAGTGTATAAAAGAGGACGGAGCACAATGGTTTTGGATCCCTAAACCTGCTATCTCCATTCAGTCGTAATATACACCATCAAACGAGAGATTGAAGAGGTTTAGAAGAGCCAAAATCTGAATTTCCGTTTTTCCACCGAGAGCTTCAATGGCCGGAGGTGTTTTTTCTCGATCAATCCATTTCAATTCCGCATTGATCTAATTGCCATTTAGGATCCTTATGAGCATGTTTAGATCATTTAGAAATCCTAACATTTGGTATCAGAGCAAGTTTTTCCTCTGCCTTGCTCTGCTCACGTAAAATACTGGGAAGAAAATTTTTTTTTGCAACTCTTGATTTTGACATTTTTGATGGAAACTGAGATTAGGAATTATTGGGTAATCAAATTCCTATCATTTCTGAGTTTTAAACATCAATTGTGGTCGTAAAAATTGAGAGAAATAGTCGGGTTTTCGTTCGGGTTGAAACTGGGTCAAAATCGACCCGGCTGGAGGTTGAAGAAGCATCAACAGTGTGAAAAAATGACATGTCGTTTTGCGCCCTTTGGGTATATAAAACGACATGTCGTTTCTGTTGAATATATGCGCAGACCAGTAAAAAAAAATGACATGTCGTTTTGCCTCTGGTATATAAAACAACATGTCGTTTCTAGTTAATGAAAATCAGCCCCACAGGACCAAAACGACTTGTCGTTTTGATGAAGAAAAAAAAAAAAACAACCCAAAAATCAAAAAAAAAAAATCATTAAGTATATGGGTATTTGGTAGATGCTCACCCATTTTATGATTTTATGGAATTTTCATAAGTAAAACATATAAATGAAAGTTTCATTAATTTTATGTGTTTAATGAATTAATTTGAATATTTATGTGCATACATTATTTATTTATTAGCAGTGTTAGTACATTGATATTCAAACATTTTGGGTTAATATTGCATAGAGTTCAAGCAATTAAATATGAACATTTATGATTTATTAATGTTAAGTAATCCATATAATTTTAATTAATTAGGGAGTAGCCATAGCATCTTTAATTACTTAAAATTATATATATTAAATATTTTTGGATTACATTATGACATTAATTGTGATTAATCATATGTAATATAATAAATTTTATCCCACAGGAATTTTTATTATATTTGTATGATTAATTAGGATAGAATATCAAATTAAATTTCTTAATTTACCCACAGGAATTAGGAAATAAAGCATAATTTGATAGTTTTATCATAAGGTTAAAGAATGATCCAATTAAGTTAAAACTTTAGCCCACAGGCAAGTTTTATGTCACTAGATCCACAAAACATGATTTACATTGGTAAAACATGATATAAGTTTATGAGTCTCAAAATTTTAATTATAAGCACGTGTTTAATTTTTGCAGTGCAAATTTCTCTAATATGAAGTGTGACATTCCTGAACTAAGGGGTGATAACTATAAGATGTGGAAGGAGAGAGTCCTTCTTCATTTAGGGTGGATGGACATTGATTATGCTATAAGGAAAGGCGAACCAGTCATTACTCCGACCAGCACCCCAAATGAAATTGCTCTTTATGAACAATGGGAGTGATCCAATCGCCTCAGTGTGATGTTCATTAAGACCAAAATCTCTGCTGGCATTCGTGGTTCAGTTGATCAGCATACCAATGTCAAGGCATTACTGAAGGCCATTGATGAACAATTTGAGTCTTCAGATAAAGCACTTGCTAGCACCCTAATTATGAAGTTTTCATCCTTAAGGCTCACTACTATGAGAGGTGTGCGTGAGCACATCATGCAGATGAGAGACATTGCGGCTCAACTGAAGACACTTGAGGTTGAAATCTCTGACTCTTTCCTTGTGCACTACATCCTAAACACTCTTCCACAATAGTACGGACCCTTCAAGATATCCTACAACACACATAAGGATAAATGGTCAATTAATGAACTTATGACTATGTGTGTTCAGGAAGAGGGTAGGCTGTCAATGGAAATAGGAGAGAGTGCATTGATGGCAATAGAATGAAAGGATCAGACTCAAGCCAAAAGGAAGGGGAAAGGTAAGATACCGCCTCAAGGTAGAATCAAGAAGGAATCTAAGTGCTTTTTCTGCAAGAAGAAGGGGCACATGAAGAAGGGTTGCACTAAATTCCAGAAATGGCTTGAGATGAAAGGTATGCCAATCTCATTTGTCTGTTATGAATCTAATATGGTTGATGTTATTTACAACACATGGTGGATTGATTCTGGTTCTACAATCCATATTTCAAATACCTTGCAGGTATGCGAAACCTAAGGAAGCCCCCGAAGGAAAGTGAGCAAAGGCATTTATTCAGGGGAACAAGATGCGCTACATGTGGAGGCTGTTGGAACATGCAGTTTAGTTTTAAGTAGTAGTTTTATTTTAAATTTAGAAAAGACATTTTATATTCCAAGTTTCTCTAGGAATTTAATTTCAGTTTCAAGACTTGTACCTTTGGGATATTCCTTTAATTTTTATGAAACTTCTTTCAGTTTGTTTTATAAATCTAATCTTATTGGAAATGGTACATTATCTGATGGTCTTTTCTCTATTAACTTGCAAAATAATATCACTTATAATGCTATACATGTTCACACTGGCACTAAAAGAAGTGTTATAAATGACAATTCCTCTATGTTATGGCACCGGAGACTAGGGCATATCTCCATTCAAAGGATTAAGAGATTGGTAAATGAAGGAGTACTCAACACTCTTGATTTTACTGATTTTGAAACTTGTGTAGACTGCATTACAAGAAAGCAGACTAACAAATCTAAGAAAGGTGCAAAAAGGAGTACAGACATATTAGAAATCATACATACAGATATTTGTAGTCCAGACATGGACTCACAAGGTCCAAAATACTTCATCTCATTCATAGATGATTACTCACATTATATGTATCTCTACTTGCTTCATAACAAGAACGAAGCGTTAGATGCCTTTAAGGTCTTTAAGGCTGAAGTAGAGAAACAATGTGGAAAACAAATTAAGATCGTGAGATTAGATAGAGGTGGAGAATACTATGGTAGATACACTGAAAATGGACAAGCACCTGGTCCATTTGCTAAGTTTCTTCAAGAAAATGGGATAGTTGCCCAAAGACACTATGCCCGGTTCTCCGCACCTAAATGGTGTGGCGTAAAGAAGAAACCTAACCTTAATGGACATGGTACGGAGTATGTGAGCAACCCAAGCTTCTCAATTCTTGTGGACGTAAGCTCTTAAAACGGCTCACAGTACATATTGAACCGAGTTCCAACCAAGGCTGTTCCAAAGACGCCTTTTGAGTTATTCAAAGGTTGGAAACCGAGTTTGCAACATGTGCGCGTTTGGGGATGCCTGTCTGAAGTAAGAGTTTATAACCCACATGAAAGGAAACTGGACCCAAGGACCATTAGTGGATATTTTATCGGATATGCTGAAAGGTCTTGGGGATATAGATTCTACTGTCCATCTCACAGCACTAGGATTGTGGAATCAAGAAACGCAGAGTTTCTTGAGAATGACTTGATTAGTGGGAGTCATCGATTTCAGGACATTGTTTCTGGAAGAAATCATACTGATATTCAGCCTTCCACTTCAAGTGACAGATTGATTGTCATTCACAACACCCCTCAAGTTCAAATAGGTGTTGGACAACCAATTGTTGAAGCTCCATAAACTACAGATGACAATCCAGTAGATCAAGATGTTCAAGAATTGCCAGAAATTATTGAACAACCAATTGCACAACATGATCCTCAAGAAAATGTTGATACAACTTTAAGGAGATCTACTAGAGTAAGGAAATCAGCAATACCTAGTGATTATGTTGTGTATCTACAAGAGTCTGACTACAATATTGAAGCCGAAAATGATCCTGAAACGTTTTCACAAGCCATAGATAGCAAAGAATCAAATTTATGGTATGATGCCATGAAAGAAGAGATGAATTCTATGACAACTAATGGAGTATGGGATCTTGTTGAGTTGCCTGATGGTGTTAAAGCCATAGGATGTAAATGTTGGGAATAGTGTCCTGAAAGCATGAGATGTAAAAGGATATTTATTATTTATTTAATAAAATAGTTTATTCATCATTTTATGTGCATATATTTATGAATATTTTATGAATATCAAATAAAATTCCTTGATTATTTATGTAACCTTAAACATGGTATATAAGTGTTATATACAAGAGGATAATGTTTAAGGATAATAATCAAAAGTAATTGTTCATAATGAATTTAATTAAAGTTTAGAATCTTTAATTAAAACATTATAAATACATGTCATTCCCATTTAGAATGGAACGGTGTTATCCGTGACCGTTAATATGGTGAGATATTGAATGAGTGTATTTCGCATAATGAGATTATGTGGAACATGGACACAGACACAATATGAATTTCTAATAATTTCCGTTAAGCATAGAAATTCTAATTGAGTCTACCGATGGTCATATATAGGATGATCTTAATCCTGAGTTCTTAACAAACTCCTATTTATGGATTTATGTCTTTTGATTTACTCGGTACGGATTCGGAAACTCTGAATCCTATTCCTTGTATTTTGGAGACATAATTAAGTAGGTAGCTGGGAATGTTATTATACGAGATGGAATCCATTCCTTCTTGAGAAAGAAGTAGATAAATAATTCTCTTGAGTGTTGATTCGGTACTTGGATTAGTAAGAGCGCTCTGGTTCATGAATGTGTTTTATGAATCACTATCCATTAGAGAATCAATGGTACTCAAGGATAAAGATGTAATTAGAGAGGTTAACGGATTCTACCTGACTCTAATTATGAATTATTTATGGAGGATTGATCTATATGTAATGACTATATCAAATGGACACTTCACGGTTTAGAAGTAATTCATCGCCTATAATTCCGAGAGTGCAATTCCAAGTTTATAGTGGAGTAACTATTGAATTAATAGAATTAATCAATTAATTAAAGTGTTTAATTAATTATTAATTTTATTGAGCTCGAATTATAGGTCCATTAGCCCCCGCGTCCGTCTTGTAATTCTACCGCATAAAAAAAGGGCAAAATGGGAATTTTAGAATTATGGAATTCTAAAATTAAATACTCAAGAATAATTAATTGAGAATTAATTATTATTTAAATAATGGGATTATTTAAATTTGAATTTGAACATATCTAGATTTATCCATTTAAACTTATTTGATAAGTTGTTTAATTTAGAATTCAAATTAATTTAAGTTTGACTTAAATTCGAATTTGAATCTGAATTAAAATTGGACTACTGGATAAAGGATAAAATCTCTTCCTTCCCTATCTATAATTGGCGCCACACATAGGGATAAAACACTAGAGTGTGTCCGGCCACCAAGAGGATAAGGGGAAGGGATTTTTTGTTCCAAATTCAAAATTGGAGATAAGGATTTGATTCTATTTTGAAGTTTGACTTCTACTCTTTAAATATGAGAAAGATAGAAAATTGTGGTAATAATTTTTGACATATTTTCAGCCCTAAGAAACTGTGGTGGCCGAAATTCTCATAGGGAAAAAGAGTGAAAAATATTTTTCTCCAAAAATTCCACATCGTGCATGCGTTGGTGTTTGTGGAAATTCGAGTGTTTCAGAAACCTGTTTTGTCTCGCGTGTGCCCACACACACGTCTATGTGGAATCAAGGAATTGACGTGGAAGACTTTGGTGTTCTAAACACAAAGCTTGGAGCAAGGACTGTGTAATGACCAGGAAACATTTAGGTCTAATATGGACAGTCCAATATTTGACTAAATTCTTTCCGGAATAGTAAGTAGTAGAATTTTGATGTAATCAAGAAAAAGTTATGTCAAAACTTTATGTACGGGGTAAAATTTCTCAAAATATGTAAAGTTATAGTATATGTATATATATATATATTATATAATTATTTCTAAATTCTAAATACGTTTATTAAAAAAAATTAGATTATCTAAATATATATATATATATATACACACATTCTCACGGTAATAGTGAGATAAAAAAAAAAAAAAGAAAAGAAAGAGTGAAAAGTATAGTTACGTAAGGTGGACATGGGTTGTACATGCCATAATGCCACTTGGCATTGTTACATGCATAAGCTATTTTATAGCTTGGTGACTCACACTCACGGCAATTGATGATTCAAGTTGACTTCAAAAAAAAAAAAAAATTACAAACCGCCGTAAGAGTAACAATAGCAGAGTTACGAAGGAAAGAAGAAAAAAAAAACAGAGAGTTACGAAAAAAAAAACAGAGAGAGTAATTCGTTAAAAAAAAAAAGAGAGACAGAGAGTTGTGAAAATCAGGCAATTTCACTGAAATTTCTTCCATTCAATCCAATAGAAACGTAACCTGAGGAGTTCTAGTGGAAAAACCTCAACTTTTGGAGGTAAGATTTTAGAGTTTTCGTAAGAATTCTATATTTTCTTGATTTAGATGAATAGTAACCCATCTCTTTAAAAAACTTCCGCTTTAAGTGAAAATTGAAACCGAGATTTTGAAGAGTATCGTAATAAGAATTTAATGGTGTAAGTGTTAAGACAATTGAATAAAGTTTTGGTGGATTTCTATCGAAAACTCAAGTGAGCCTAGATTAAGAAAGAACATATGTTTTGTTCAATTTTATGTTGGAATCTGTGTTCGTGAATGTGAATCTTGACTTGGTGTACTAGAATCGTAGTAGAACGAGTTATTAAAAACTCGGGAAACGAAAAAATAAGGCGAAACTCTGCTGAAATTTAGTTTGAGTAATTTGAACTAAAACTGGATTTCAAGAGGAATATGGGATTAAAGTGTGAAAAGAAAGATGTTTCGATAATCGGTGATGGTTAGAAACCGAAAACAACGAAATTCACAGCTTTTAGACCAAAATTGAAAATTAGGCCTATGACTGAGTAATTTGCACGACTTTAGTGCAAATCCTTGAGATAGGAAATAGTTTGAGATTTAATACCAAACATAAGGATTGTAGACCTTTCCGAAGTAAATTTCAAAGTAATTATTAATCTTAGATTCTGAATCTAACGATCGAAAAATTTATGCAATAGGGCCGATTAACGGTTGAAGTTGGAAAGCGTCAAGAATGACAAAGGACGCGTCGTTAGCGAAACTTTGGTAAGTACAATAGTTTTTCTATGGCTATGTCATGAACAAGCTTGCTTTTCTATGGTGCACAAAGATTGTGCATATAGTAGAATTTTGAATGATAGATACAATGTGAATGCTAGATACTATGTTAGGTAAGTATCTACAAGACTTATATAATCATAGAACTTTAGTCTGCAAAAAAGTATGTATCGATGTTAAGTCGAGATCAAACTAAGAGAAATGAAAGGTTAAACTTTAACGAAAAGTTAATCTCATGATAAAATGCACAAATTCATAAGATTTAACTACAGTTACCGTTTCAATGAGATAATTGATAAACGGTAAGAGACTAAATGTCCTATTTGTACCAACCTTGAAGGAAAAGGTTATTATGAGACTATGAAAGATATGAAATCGTGATGAGTTGGATTGGTTAGCTACCCCACTCCTCACTAGTTATGCGCTTATGGTACAACAGACAGGGCCCTTAAGAAGTAAAAGACAAGAAAATGAAACACGGAAACCATTCCATACAACAAAGATGGTATCCGTAAACAAGAATGAAAAGAATGAGAAATACGAACGAAAGTCATTGAGAATTCATACTAGGCTATATGATATGAATGCATATATGGGTATGCATAATTATTGCATCTGTTATGACCTATGGATACTTGGCCGAACGCAAAGCTCATTAAGTTTGTTCATGTTGTAGGAAGCACGGGTAAGGCACCGCTCCCAAAACTTGATGTTGGACATGCAGAGAGGTGTAGCAAACAAATGTGGGCAAGTGGGTTGTGGATGCATCACGTGTTTTGGAAACGCTGCTGAACTTTATATGTAAAATAAAATAGTGTTTTATGTATTTTGATGACTGATGTAATAGAATGTTGCCAGAATGCTACAGCATTTTAACGTACATGGTAAGAATGAAAAAAAAATGGCCTGAAATTTTAAGAAATTATAACTAGCATCGTCATAGAGGTTAAGAAATGGTAAGTATGAGCATAGGATGATGACCAAAAGTTAGGGTCGTCACAGTTGGTATCAGAGCGACAGTTCTGCCACCCACCCATATTCTGCTGAGCATCTGACTCTACATTGTCCAAGTAAGTTATTCATTCTTTTGAATTTAGAATTCAATGTGTGAATTTTGTCCTTATAGGATATACGATATGGTTCGAACAAGGCGAACTCGGATGATACCCAGAGGGTTGCATAGAAGAAGTATCCGGGGGGTTCGTGAAGGAGAAGACGTCCACATAGTCTACCTTCAAGACAAGAAGTGGAACCTATTCCTATAGAGGTACCCCTACAACCCTTACACCTATTAGAGTAGCTGAGCCACCCCGATTGATAGGGAAGTGCAAGTAGCAATGATTAGAGACCCAATAGGATCTAGGGTCGCCGCAAGAGTCGCCGCACTTTATCGATGTAATCCCCCTATATATGATGGTCAGGCTCACCTAACCAAATTACAGGACTGGCTACACTGAATTGAATATTTGATGGTAGCCTGTGATATTGATGAGAGTGATTGGGTGATTCTAGCCGCCGGCCTATTAGAGTCTGACGCTAGACAGTTTTGGAGAGGTGCGGTGGAAACAAGGAATGCGCATAAGGTGCCATGGGGCAATTTTTGTAGTTTACTGCTAGCTCAATTTCCACCGAGAGAGGTACCTGTAAGGATGGCACTAGAGGTTGCCTCTACCTCACAGGCTCAATCACATACTGGGGAGACCGAATTTAAGAAAATGGAGAAGTATATACACAAGGTCGATAAATTTAAGATGCGACCTTATGACACTGTGGCAATCTATGCTGATCGGTTCTTTAGTGAGATTATGACTGATCCCACTATTCAGTTAAAAGAACAGGATGCATGTTTCATATTATGGAGAGGGTTAATGGAAGAGTTACAAACTATGGTATTTCCACGATGGGAAGTTACATATACCCTCACCCAGTTTGTAGAGAAAGTAACGAAATTAGAAGAAACTTTGGCTATAGAACGAGAGGAGGAACGACGCCAGCGTTAGTGAGCGTCGAATGGAGTTTGAACGTGGCAGAGAGAATACCTACGAGAAATAGATCGAAGGAGGTTGGAGTAGAAATTGGAACAACATCATCACCCCAACAACAAGGACAAGCAAATGTGGATTCCCAAAACATCGCAAATACAAGTGAGGAAGAAGATCCGGTGGAGGATTTTTGGGAGGCCACTGCGAATTAAGCTAATGTACAATATGATGTAATGTTTTGATGATAATGTTACATTTTGGCAATGTAAAAAAAAAATGTACTATGAATGTATAAGATAATCATAATTGTCTTGTGTAAGTAATGAATGATGAATGTATATGTATGTTTGAGCGGATATGTGTATGTATGTGTATACAGGTATACAAATGAATCTAATAAAAAAAAATGTTGTTACCTAGGAATGCATTTTTTTTTAATAATAAGTGTGGTTAAAATACTGCCAGAATGCCACCACATTTAATAGAAGTTGTATTATTTTTAAAACAACTTTATGTTATGAAATGATGTTAAGATTTATTTAGATTCATACATACACACATATCCGGAAAGTTAACTATGTTTACCATTATTCCTCTTATGTAGACACACGAAAACATGGTTCGTCCACGTAGGGAACGATTGGTCCAGGAACTAGGAGGGGATTTAGCTGCCACCATAGCTAATTTACAAGCCAGACTTGAGGCTCAAGAGAATGAGAATAGAAATTTACGGGCACAGTTAGAGCAAAGAGACCAGGAACAAGAGCGAAGAAGAGCGCCACCTGTTCAACCGGCACCGCAACCAGAGCCTGCGGCGATGCCAGAAATGGTGCCACAAGCTATGCCAATTGCTAATCAGGAACCATTATATGTACGGTTTCGTAGGATGAAGCCACCAGAATTTGAAGGTTCCACTGACCCACTAGAAGCTGAGGAGTGGTTAACTTCACTCCAAACGATTCTGGATTTCATGAATCTAACGGAGCAAGAAAAAGTTCTCTGTGTAGCCAGTATGTGTTAAAAAAGATGCCCGCCATCTTGGTGGGAGACAAGTGGTAATAAGAAGGAATGTAGCAATGATGACTTGGAATGAATTCTTAGGGGATTCAATGCTAAGTACTATGATACCGTGGGTCTCCGAGCTCAACAAAATGAATTCAATAATTTAAAGCAAGGTGATATGACTTGTTTATGGAGGCTTGTCGTAAGTTCGATCGATTGGCAAGGTTATGCCCTCAGCTAGTGCCAACAGAAATGGAAAGGGTGCGACGAATGTTAGTGATGTTTCGCCCCAAAATAGCTACAATGGTAGATAGTGGGAAAGACCACCCACAACAAAGGGCGGATTGTGTTGGTAGAGCAAATCCGAGCGAATATCACCTAGCCCAAGCTAAAGAAGAGAGAACCAAATTCGGGATGCCAAGAAAAAGGAACAAGCCCAAGCAAAGCAAACCCAAAAGGGGAATCAAAAGAATAATCAAGCTGGTCGAGTAACCAAGCTAATGTAGAATCGACAAGGAAATCGACCTGCAGAGTCGTCCACAAAATAACCAGAACCCGAATAAGAGAAAGAGAAATTTTGGTGGAAATCGAAACCTTAATTCCCAAAATCCGCAACAGAGGCAAGATCGCAACACAAATATAGTTGAGTGCTCTAAGTGCGGAAAGAAACATTCGGGTGTATGTCGTTATGGAACAAACAGTTGTTATACATGTGGCAAAGAGGGCCATTTTTCCTGGAATTGTCCTCAGAATTCAAATAGACAGCCTATTAACCAGGCAAATGCGATGCGAGATAAGAGTTGAGGAAATGCAACCTCAAAGAAGATGGAATAGAAGTCCCATCGCAAAACCAATGCTAGGTTGTTGGCATACACGAAAAATGATGCGTGTCGGCACGCCAAGAGTCGTGACAGTCACCTTACTATTGCTCAAAGACTTAGTATACGCATTATTTGATTCTGGTGCATCACATTCGCTTGCATCATATGGATTTGCCGAGAAATTAAATTATGCTATGAATAGAATTGGTCAGACATTTAGGACTACCCTGCCATCCGGGGAAATTTTATTGTCAGAATTTAGGTTAGAGCATATACCAATAGTCATAGCTAACAGGGAGCTATACACAAATCTAGTCGTATTAAAGATAATCGACTACGACGTCATCCTAGGAATGGATTTCTTAGGAAAATATCAAGCTACTATCGATTGTCGTAATAGGAAGGTGATTTTCCGACCCGATGGAGAAGAAACTTTTGAGTACGTTCACCGCTCTAAACATACTCCCAGACGAGTAATTAATGCAATGGAAGCAAAGAAATTACTTTCAAGTGGTTGTGAAGGATATCTAGTTCATGTTGTGGATACGACTAAAACCGATAAGTTGCAACCAAAAGATGTGCCGATAGTTCAGGATTTTCGGAAGTTTTTCCCGGAAGAATTGCCGTGGATTGCCACCGAACGTGAGATTTCATTTGAAATCGAACTTTTACCTGGAACGGCACCAATTTCAAAGACTCCTTATAGGATGGCTCCAGCAGAACTTAAGGAATTAAAAATGCAACTGCAAGAATTAATGGACAAAGGATTTATCCGACCAAGTTATTCACCTTGGGGAGCCCCTATATTGTTTGTAAAAAAGAAAGATGGCACATTAAGAATGTGTATTGACTATCGTGAGCTCAATAAGGTCACGATAAAGAATAAATATCCTCTGCCCAGGATCGATGACTTATTTGACCAACTAAAAGGGGCGGCGATATTTTCAAAGATTGATTTGCGATCTGGATACCACCAATTGAAGATTAAGGAGCAAGATATATCTAAGACGGCTTTCAGAACGCGTTATGGACACTACGAGTTTCTTGTGATGCCGTTTGGACTAAATAATGCCCCAGCAGCTTTTATAGATTTGATGAATCGTGTTTTCAAGGAATATTTGGATAAATTTGTTATCGTTTTTATTGACGACATACTAATTTATTCAAAGAATAATAAGGAACATGAAGAGCACTTGAGAACTATTCTTCAAACGCTGAAAAGACATCAGCTATATGCTAAATTCTCCAAGTGTGAATTTTGGCTCAATAAAGTTCATTTCTTAGGACATGTAGTCTCGAAGGATGGAATCTCGGTGGATCCAGCAAAGATTGAAGCTGTTAGTAACTGGCCCGCACCAAGAAACGTAACAGAGATTCGTAGTTTCTTAGGTTTGGCTGGGTATTACAGAAGATTTGTAGAGGGTTTTGCAAAACTAGCTGCACCACTCACTACCCTCACACGAAAAGAAAAGAAGTACGAATGGACTGAGAAGTGTGAAGAAAGTTTTCAAGAATTGAAACAAAAGCTAACTACTGCACCAATCCTTACTATTCCAAAGGAAGGAGAAAAGTTTGACGTGATCAAATGATGCTTCCAAACTAGGGCGGGAGCGGTATTAATGCAAAATGGAATGGTAATTGCGTATGCATCTAGACAATTGAAAACTCATGAGAGAAACTATCCTACTCATGATCTTGAATTAGCAGCAGTAGTTTTTGCTTTAAAGATATGGAGGCATTATTTATATGGTGCACAATGTCAGATTTTCACTGACCACAAAAGCCTCAAGTATTTCTTTACACAGAAAGAACTTAATATGAGGCAACACAGATGGTTGGAGTTAGTAAAGGATTATGATTGTGAAATCCTTTATCACCCTGGAAAAGCCAATAGGGTAGCTGATGCTTTAAGTCGTAAGACTACCGAATTAAGTCATATGTCATTGGATGGATTTCCAACACCTTTACTGTAAGGATATTCATTCGTTAGGGTTAGAGCTAATTATAGGTAAATTGGCCACTCTGCGGA
Source organism: Morus alba (assembly GCA_012066045.3). NCBI lineage: Eukaryota > Viridiplantae > Streptophyta > Magnoliopsida > Rosales > Moraceae > Morus > Morus alba. The sequence goes on along the minus strand of CP050233.2, from coordinate 5,183,245 downwards.
TAGAGCCTTCTATTTTTGACAAGATGGCAATGGCTCAACGTCAAGATTCTACTCTTGACAAATATTGGAAAGAAGCTGAAGAAGGAAAAGAGACAAAATTCAAAGTCTCTGATAAGGGAATACTTATGTTTCAAGGAAGAATTTGTGTTCCAAAAGATAAAGATCTTAAGAGTCAAATTCTTTCTGAAGCTCATAATACCCCTTATTCGATACATCCAGGAGCGACTAAGATGTTTCAAGATCTAAAACAACACTTTTGGTGGAGATATATGAAAAATGACATCGTAGACTATGTTAGTCGTTGTTTAACATGTCAAAAGGTTAAAGCAGAGCATAAACGTCCAGCAGGAGAGCTGCAACTGTTAGATATTCCGGAATGGAAATGGGAGCATATAACTATGGATTTTGTGGTAGGACTACCCAAAACAAGTGAAGGGTATGATGCAATCTGGGTAATTGTTGATAGATTGACTAAATCTGCCCATTTTGTACCCATAAAAGTGACGTATACCCTTGAAAAGTTAGCAGAGTTATACGTCACCAACATAGTTAGACTGCATGGAATACCTTTATCCATTGTCTCAGATCGGGATAGCCGCTTTACCTCCATGTTTTGGAAGAGTGTACAAGAAGCCATGGGCTCAGAATTAAAATTTAGCACAGCTTTTTATCCTCAGACTGATAGACAATCGGAACGTACCATCCAAATTTTAGAAGATATGCTTAGGGCATGTGTGATGGATTTTAAAGGAGCATGGAATAAGAAACTGTCATTGATTGAATTCTCGTATAACAACAGTTATCAAGCTTCAATCGGTATGCCACCATATGAAGCTTTGTATGGAAGAAAGTGTAGATCTCCCATTCGTTGGTATGAAACTAGGGAGAAGCAATTGCATAAGACGGAATTCATTCAGGAGGCGGTTGAATCCATCCAGAAAATCCATCAAAGAATGAAGACGGCACAGGACCGTCAGAAAAGCTATGCTGATAAGCGTAGAAGACCCTTAGAGTTTAATGAAGAGGATGAAGTTTTCTTGAAGATTGCACCCATGAAAGGTGTTATGCGTTTTGGCAAGAAAGGCAAATTGAGCCCAAGGTATATAGGACCTTTCCAGATTGTTAAACGAATAGGGAAAGTAGCCTATCGACTGGCTTTACCGCCATAATTAGCTACGGTACATGATGTATTCCACGTCTCGATGTTAAAGAAGTATATACCCGATCCATTTCATGTTATAAAACATGAACCGATACAGATTCACGAGGACATGACTTATGAGGAACAACCAGTGCAAATACTTGCACGAGAAGAGAAGCGTCTTCGTAATCGAAGTATTCCACTTGTAAAGATACTGTGGAGAAATCAAAAAGTGGAAGAAGCAACATGGGAACGTGAAGATGAGATGAGAAGAAAATACCCCCATTTGTTCTAATTTTCGGGACGAAAATTTCTTAAGAAGGGATGAATGTAATGACCGGGAAACATTTAAGTCTAATCTGGACAGTCCAATATTTGACTAAATTCTTTCCGGAATAGTAAGTAGTAGAATTTTGATGTAATCAAGAAAAAGTTATGTAAAAACTTTATGTACGGGGTAAAATTTCCCAAAATATGTAAAGTTATAGTATATGTATATATATATATATTATATAATTATTTCTAAATTCTAAATACGTTTATTAAAAAATAATCTAATTCTAAATACGTTTATTAAAAAAATTAGATTATCTAAATATATATATATATATATATATATATATACACACATTCTCACGGTAATAGTGAGATAAAAAAAAAAAAAGAAAAGAAAGAGTGAAAAGTATAGTTACGTAAGGTGGACATGGGTTGTACATGCCATAATGCCACTTGGCATTGTTACATGCATAAGCTATGTTATAGCTTGGTGACTCACACTCACGGCAATTGATGATTCAAGTTGACTTCAAAAAAAAAAAAAAAAAACAAACCGCCGTAAGAGTAACAATAGCAGAGTTACGAAGGAAAGAAGAAAAAAAAAACAGAGAGTTACGAAAAAAAAAAAACAGAGAGAGTAATTCGTTAAAAAAAAAGAGAGACAGAGAGTTGTGAAAATCAGGTAATTTCACTGAAATTTCTTCCATTCAATCCAATAGAAACGTAACCTGAGCAGTTCTAGCGGAAAAACCTCAACTTTTGGAGGTAAGATTTTAGAGTTTTCGTAAGAATTCTATATTTTCTTGATTTAGATGAATAGTAACCCATCTCAGAAAAACTTCCGTTTAAGTGAAAATTGAAACTGAGATTTTGAAGAGTATCGTAATAAGAATTTAATGGTGTAAGTGTTAAGACAATTGAATAAAGTTTTGGTGGATTTCTATCGAAAATCCGTGAGCCTAGATTAAGAAAGAACATATGTTTTGTTCAATTTTATGTTGGAATCTGTGTTCAGGAATGTGAATCTTGACTTCAGGTACTAGAATCAGAAGTAGAACGAGTTATTAAAAACTCGGGAAACGAGAAAAATAAGGCGAAACTCTGCCGAAATTTAGTTTGAGTAATTTGAACTAAAACTGGATTTCAAGAGGAATATGGGATTAAAGTGTGAAAAGAAAGATGTTTCGATAATCGGTGATGGTTAGAAACTGAAAACAACGAGAATTCACAGTTTTAGACCAAAATTGAAAATTAGGCCTATGACTGAGTAATTTGCACGACTTTAGTGCAAATCCTTGAGATAGGAAATAGTTTGAGATTTAATACCAAACATAAGGATTGTAGACCTTTCCGAAGTAAATTTCAAAGTAATTATTAATCTTAGATTCTGAATCTAACGATCGAAAAATTTATGCAATAGGGCCGATTAACGGTTGAAGTTGGAAAGCGTCAAGAATGACAAAGGACGCGTCGTTAGCGAAACTTTGGTAAGTACAATAGTTTTTCTATGGCTATGTCATGAACAAGCTTGCTTTTCTATGGTGCACAAAGATTGTGCATGTAGTAGAATTTTGAATGATAGATACAATGTGAATGCTAGATACTATGTTAGGTAAGTATCTACAAGACTTATATAATCACAGAACTTTATTCTGCAAAAAAGTATGTATCGATGTTAAGTCGAGATCAAACTAAGAGAAATGAAAGGTTAAACTTTAACGAAAAGTTAATCTCATGATAAAATGCACAAATTTATAAGATTTAACTACAGTTACCGTTTCAATGAGAAAATTGATAAACGGTAAGAGACTAAATGTCCTATTTGTACCAGTCTTCGAAGGAAAGGTTATTATGAGACTATGAAAGATATGAAACCGTGACTGAGTTGGATTGGTTACCTACCCCACTCCTCACTGGTTATGCGCGCTATGGTACAACAGACAGGGCCCTTAAGAAGTAAAAGACAAGAAAATGAAACACGGAAACCATTCCATACAACAGCATGGTATCCGTAAACAAGAATGAAAAGAATGAGAAATACAGAACGAAAGTCATTGAGAATTCTGTACTAGGCTATATGATATGAATGCATATATGGGTATGCATAATTATTGCATCTGTTATGACCTATTGATACTTGCTGAGCGAAAGCTCATTAAGTTTGTTCATGTTGTAGGAAGCACAGGTAAGGCACCGGCTCCCTAAAACTTGATGTTGGACATGCAGAGAGGGTGTAGCAGCGAAATGTGGGCAAGTGGGTTGTGGATGCATCACGTGTTTTGGAAACGCTGCTGAACTTTATATGTAAAATAAAATAGTGTTTTATGTATTTTGATGACTGATGTAATAGAATGTTGCCAGAATGCTATTTAACGTACATGGTAAGAATGAAAAAAAAATGGCCTGAAATTTTAAGAAATTATAACTAGCATCGTCATAGAGGTTAAAAAATGGTAAGTATGAGCATAGGATGATGACCAAAAGTTAGGGTCATCACAGACTGTTCGTGGTCAAAAATATTCAAGTTATCATCCGAGTCGGCTACCAGGTATTTTTTCGGTAGATCCTTGAATGATATAAATTAATGAGATTAATTTATTCGTGCATAAATTAATATAATCTATAGAGTATCTCAAAAGTTTTATGAAAATTTTTGTTATACACGATCCGCCTTTCCGCTGCGCTTCCGCCACCGAATTCGATTCGGCAACCAACAATTGGTATCAGAGCGGTCTATAGACGATATTAATTTATGCTTCGATTATTTGATAATCATAATTGATATTAAATATGTGATATTTAATTATGTATGTATGTGACGAGTAGGCACTTGCATTTATGGATGTTTATTTTTTATTCATGATGATGAATGTATGGATGATGGATTTGGTTGTTAATTATATGGTTCCATGGATCGGTTATATTCATTCGTTAATAAATTATTTGTAATTTAATTCGGGATTAGAATTATTGTAATTCTAGGATTTGGGTAGAATTAGGGTTTTTAATTTTGAATCAAGAAGGAGGCCTTGAAGATCATGTTTGAAGCCTTCAAAGAAGCCCAGAAAAGTGCCCAGAAAATTCCAGAAAAAGTGGCCCAGACGCGCCCAGACGCCAGCCGCTGACCGGACACGGCCGCCAGCCGCGACCAAACACACAGGCCAGGCCGCGGCCCAGCTACGACCCAACATGGGTGGCGGGCAAGTTCGGGATTTGATCCCGAACGGGCCCGGGTTTCAAACCCTCAGAAAAACGGCCGACGGGGCCCGAAAAAGTTTCGGATCCCAAGGAAGGTGAAATCCAACCCGGAGACAAAGAATGAAGTCAAGAATAAAGAATTCAAGAATCGAAGACCCATTGATGTAACGAAAGAACATAATTATTGTAATTATTTATTTATGCGATTCGATTGAGTTGTAATTTATTATTCCATGGGACCCGGTCAAATCCATCTCAATAGTTGATTGCATATATTTATATTTTATGTTGATAATTATATATTATATATGTCCATGCATATAACATGCCATTAGATATAATGTGCCTACTCATATGTTTTTATAACATGCCATGCATACACGCGCATTCGTTATTGTTTATTTTATTTATTATAAAAGTGTTTTAGAAAAATAAAATAAAAATAAGAACCATGCGCTAAAAATCGATTTAATATGATTAAATTGATTTAAGTTGCAATATTGATTTGCAAAATAATGTTATATGTGAAATTAAATTTAAGAGTTAAATTTTGGAATTTCACATATGCGAAAAATAAATTGTTTATTTTTCGATTTGAAAATCATGAGATGTTTTTCAAACAAAATACATATTTGCAAAATAATGAGTGGGAGAGGGTTGTATGACAATACGACCCACTAGTCTCCGCCGTTAGCACAACACCGTGAGATCCAGAAAGGGACTTTGCGGCGACATTGAATCACCCTCCTAAAGGAGAGTGTCCTTGCCGGATCAATAACAAGGTTGGCTTCCTAGAGATAAGATTTCAGGATGTATTTCCGAATTGACTACCCAAAGGTAGCAATCCGGAGTTAAGTCTATGGGATCTGAAATGGTGGGTTACACTCATAGAATATAATCAAATTTGTTGGTTATATTTTGACTGAAAATAACGGTAGTTAATAAATATGAAAATATGAGATATTTTGACTATATTTATTAACTGAGAAGAGTCTCGGTCTAATTGGCATATAACTTGACTACCCAAAGGTACACTTTATATGTGGAAAATTAGATTATCGTTGGCACCTAAAATTAAAACATGATTTATGTATTTTTTCATGTCGCCATGCATCATATTTAATTGTGCCTAAATTAACATGCCTTGATATTCATGCACATAAATTGATTAGATGAATATTCTATTTATTTCCAGCAATATGTCGAATCCCATTATCACACTACTAGCGACTGAAAAATTGGACGGTGATAATTATGCTAAGTGGAAAAGTAACATGAACATACTATTGGTCTGCGAAAACTATAAGTTTGTCCTAGCGGAGGAATGTCCTCCTGAACCCGCGGCTAATGCATCCAAAACCGCAAGGGAGCCTCTTGATCGCTAGATCAAGGCCAGCAATAAAGCAAAGTACTTTATGCTGGCTAGTATGAGCGATGTGCTTCGCAAGAAGCATGAGAAGATGGAGACTGCTTATGAGATAATGGAGTCTCTAGAAGCCATGTTCGGCGCTCCTTCTGAAAAGGCTCGTTTGGATGCCGTAAGGGCTTTCATGAACGACAAGATGAAGAAAGGTTCTTCAGTCAAGGCACATGTTTTGAACATGATTGATCACCTCCACGATGCGGAGCTCAATGGTGCCAGAATCGATGAAGCCACCCAAGTTGGCATCATCCTGGAAAGCCTGTCCCCTGACTTTCATGAGTTCGTGAACAACTTTGTTATAAACAAAAAGAAGTGCAATCTCGCTGAACTCATGAATGACCTGCAAAATTTCAAATCCATCAACAAAAGAAGGGGAGGAGAAGCAAATGTTGTAGTTGCAAGAAGTTCTGGTAAAAACAAAAGAAAGAACCAGAACCAGGGAAAAGCAAAGAAGGGAAAGAACAAGAGACCCAAGAAAGCAAAGGGCCCCATCCAGAAACCCAAAGGAAAGTGTTTCTACTGCAATGGCGAAGGGCACTGGAAGAGAAACTGTAACAAGTATCTCGAGGAGTTGAAAAGAAAAAGGAACAAGGTAAATCGATTTACTAGTTCTTGAAACATGTTTAGTAGAGGGTGATACCTCACCGGATAATTGATTCGTAAGCAACTAATCATGTTTATTTTTCTTTGCGTAGTCTTAGTTCTTACAATCGAGCTAGCCGATGGGGACTACACGATGAAAGTAGGCAATGGCGCAAGAGTTTCGGCAAAAAGCAAAGGGGGAAGTTAGACTTCCATTTAGGGAAAATAAATTTTTAGTTTTGAACAATTTTTATTTTATTCCGGACATTCACGTAAATTTGATTTACGTGGCCAAATTATTTGAACAATTATTTAAAGTTTATTTTGATAATGAATTTGTTCATATTTCTCGAAATGGTTTAAATATTTGTTCGGACGTCTGGATGATGGTTTATATTGTATAAAACCAATACCTAACTCAACGCTTAATCTTTGAAATGTTCGTAATTGCGAACCTAAGAATAAAAAGCAAAAGATTTCTCACGATAACAATACATATCTGTGACATCTTAGGCTTGGTCATATTAACCTAAAAAGGATTAAACGACTGAAAAAGGATTAAACGACTGGTAAATGATGGTCCTTTATGCGAACTAAAAGTTGGTGAGCTTCCAGTCTGTGAATTTTGTTTGGAAGGTAAAATGACCAAGAGGACTTTCACGACGAAAGGAGAAAGAGCTACAGAACCCCTTCAGTTGATACATTCAGATGTATGTGAACCGTTAAATGTCCAGGCTAGAGGAGGTTACGAATATTACATCACTTTTATTGATGACTATTCGAGATATGGTTATGTTTACCTAATGCAACAGAAATCCGAAACTTTTAGAAAGTTTAGAGAATTCCGAGCAGAAGTTGAAAAACAATTAGGTAAACCAATCAAGACACTTCGATCAAATCGAGGGGGTGAATACCTGCACCAAGAGTTCCGGGATTTCTTGATTGAAAAAGGTGTGGTATCCCAATTGACTGCACCTAGTACACCACAGCAGAATGGTGTAGCCGAAAGGAGAAATCGGATTCTGCTTGACATGATGAGATCAATGTTGAGTTATTCTTCACTGCCTACTTCATTCTGGGGTTATGCCCTAAAAACAGCTGCCTACATTATGAATAGAGTACCATCTAAGTCTGTACCTACAACACCCTTAGAGTTGTGGTGCGGTCGAAAACCTAGTTTGAGACACGTGCGCATATGGGGGTGTCCAGCACATGTGCTGAAAGGAAAGACTGGGAAGTTGGAACCCAAGTCAGAAGTATGTATGTTTGTAGGATATCCCGATGGGACAAAGGGAGGTTTCTTTTATAGTCCTGAAGATCAAAAGGTGTTTGTATCGACAAATGCCACTTTTCTGAAGCATGACTATATGATAGATTTTAAGTCCAGGAGTAAGATAGTATTAGAAGAGTTACTTTCCGATGAGATCGGACCACAATCGACAAGAGTTGTCGGACCACTTAGAGAAAAGACCACAGTTCCTCATCAGACTCTTACGGCACCTTGTCGTAGTGGGAGGGTAAGCAGGTTACCCGACCGTTATACCGGGGAAGCCTAAATCGTCACTGCCTGTGACGGTAAGGAGGATCCATTGACCTTTAGGGATGCGATGGATGATTCTGATAAGGAAGAATGACAAACAGCTATGAAACTCGAGATGGAGTCTATGCACTCTAACTCAGTTTGGCAACTTGTAGATCTACCCGAAGGGGTAAAACCCATTGGATGCAAGTGGATCTTCAAGAGAAAGAGAGGAGCGGATGGAAAAGTAGAGACTTATAAAGCAAGGCTAGTGGCTAAGGGTTATACCCAAAAGGAGGGAGTTGACTATGAGGAAACTTTCTCGCCGGTAGCCATGCTTAAGTCCATCCGGATACTCCTGGCCATTGCAGCATATTTTGACTATGAGATATGGCAGATGGACGTCAAGATAGCTTTTCTGAATGGCTATCTTGATGAAACCATCTATATGGATCAGCCAAAGGGTTACATAGAGGAAGGCCAACAGCAGAAAGTCTGCAAACTGCAAAGGTCCATTTATGGACTGAAGCAGGCTTCTAGATCATGGAACATCAGGTTTGATGAGGCTGTAAAGTCTTATTGAGTTGATCAAAACATTGATGAACCATGTGTCTACAAGTACAAGAAAGAAGAGAAAGTGGTCTTCTTAATTCTTTACGTCGATGACATCCTACTCATTGGGAATGATGTGGGAATGATGACAGATGTAAAGGAGTGGTTAGCTAGCCAATTCCAAATGAACGATTTAGGAGAGGCAAGCTATGTTCTTGGGATCAAGATTATTCGAGATCGCAAGAAAAAGCTTTTGGCGTTATCACAAGCATCTTATATAGACAAAGTGTTGTCTAGGTATTCGATGCAAAACTCCAAGAAAGGGAATTTGCCTTCTAGGCATGGTATTCATCTTTCTAAGGAACAATGTCCAAAGACCCCGCAAGCAGGGAAGAAGATATGAGACGGTATCCCTACGCTTGGTGTGGGAAGCCTTATGTATGCCATGTTGTGTACAAAACCAGATATCTGCTATGCAATGGGAGCAATCAATCGCTACCAGTCCAACCTGTGATTGGATCATTGGGTTGCGAAGAAAGTGTATTCTCAAGTATCTTAGGAGAACGAGAAACTATATGTTGGTATATTCTGGAGAAGATCATCTCTCACCGGATACACATATTCGATTTCCAATCGAATAAAGATAGTCGACAGTCGACATCCGGATCTGTGTTCACTCTTAATGGAGGAGTGGTATGGAGAAGTATAAAGCAAAAGTGTGTTGTGACTCTACCATGGAAGCTGAATATGTTGTAGCTTGTGAAGCCAAAAAGAAGCTACATGGCTCGGGAAGTTCTTAATTGATCCGAAGTTGTTCCGGATATGGATAAGCCAATTAAGCTCTCTTGTGACAACAAGGAGGAGCGGTGGCTAATTCAAAAGAACCTAGAAGCCATAAGAGAGCGAAACATATAGAAAGGAAATATCACCCGATCGAGAGACATTGTGGATAGAGGCGATGTAGCGGTTACGAAGATCGCGTCGGAGACAACCTTGTTAACCCGCTCACCAAGACATTGCCATTGAATGTTTTTGATCAAAGACTTAGATGGATTTGGGATTAGAGACATGACACACCTTTTAGGACAAGTGGGAGATTGTTGGGAATAATGTCCCTGAAGCATGAGATGTAAAAGGATATTTATTATTTATTTAATAAAATAGTTTATTCATCATTTTATGTGCATATATTTATGAATATCAAATAAAATTCCCTGATTATTTATGTAACCTTAAACATGGTATATAAGTGTTATATACAAGAGGATAATGTTTAAGGATAATAATCAAAAGTAATTGTTCATAATGAATTTAATTAAAGTTCGGAATCTTTAATTAAAACATTATAAATACATGACATTCCCATTTAGAATGGAATGGTGTTATCCGCAAAGTTAATATGGCGAGATATTGAATTAGTGTATTTCGCATAATGAGATTATGTGGAACATGGACCTTGAACACAATATGAATTTCTAATAATTTCCGTTAAGCATAGAAATTCTAATTGAGTCTACCGATGGTCATATATAGGATGATCTTAATCCTGAGTTCTTAACAAACTCCTATTTATGGATTTATGTCTTTTGATTTACTTTTGACGGATTCAAAACTCTGAATCCTATTCCTTGTATTTTGGAGACATAATTAAGTAGGTAGCTGGGAATGTTATTATACGAGATGGAATCCATTCCTTCTTGAGAAAGAAGTAGATAAATAATTCTTTTGAGTGTTGATTTGGTACTTGGATTAGTAAGAGCGCTCTGGTTCATGAATGTGTTTTATGAATCACTATCCATTAGAGAATCAATGGTACTCAAGGATAAAGATGTAATTAGAGACGTTAACGGATTCTACCTAACTCTAATTATGAATTATTTATGGAAGATTGATCTATATGTAATGACTATATCAAATGGACACTTCACAGTTTAGAAATAATTAATGTCTATAATTCCGAGAGTGCAATTCCAAGTTTATAGTGGAGTAACTATTGGAATTAATAGAATTAATCAATTAATTAAACTGTTTAATTAATTATTAATTTTATTGAGCTCAGAATTATAGGTCCATTAGCCCCGCGTCGTCCTTGTAATTCTACCGCACACAAAAGGGCAAATGGGAATTTTAGAATTACGGAATTCTAAAATTAAATACTCAAGAATAATTAATTGAGAATTAATTATTATTTAAATAATGAGATTATTTAAATTTGAATTTGAACATATCTAGATTTATCCATTTAAACTTATTTGATAAGTTGTTTAATTTAGAATTCAAATTAATTTAAGTTTGACTTAAATTCAATTTGAATCAATTAAAATTGACTCTCGGATAAAGGATAAAATCTCTTCCTTCCCTATCTATAATTGGCGCCACACACAGGATAAAACCCTAGGGTGTGGCCGGCCACCAAGAGGATAAGGGGAAGGGATTTTTTGTTCCAAATTCAAAATTGGAGATAAGGATTTGATTCTATTTTGAAGTTTGACTTCTACTCTTTAAATATGAGAAAGATAGAAAATTGTGGTAACAATTTTTGACATATTTTCAGCCCTAAGAAACTGTGGTGGCCGAAATTCTCATAGGGAAAAAGAGTGAAAAATATTTTTCTCCAAAAATTCCACATCGTGCATGCGTTGGTGTTTGTGGAAATTCGAGTGTTTCAGAAACCTGTTTTGTCTCGCGTGTGCCCACACATACGTCTACGTGGAATCAAGGAATTGACGTGGAAGGCTTTGGTGTTCTAAACACAAAGCTTGGAGCAAGGACTGTTCGTGGTCAAAAAAATTCAATTTATCATCCGAGTCGGCTACCAGGTATTTTTTCGGTAGAACCTTGAATAATATAAATTAATGAGATTAATTTATTCGTGCATAAATTAATATAATCTATAGAGTATCTCAAAAGTTTTATGAAAATTTTTGTTATACACGATCCTCCTTTCCGCTGCGCTTCCGCCGCCGAATTTGATTCAGCAACCAACAGTAAATGGGTCTATAAGACAAAGAAAGACTCATTGGGCAACATTAAAAGATATAAAGCAAGACTCGTTGCTAAAGGATTCACTCAAAGGGAAGGAATCGACCACAAGGAGACCTTTTCTCCTGTATCTAAGAAAGATTCTCTTCATATTATTCTAGCATTAGTTGCACATTTTGACTTAGAGTTGCAATAGATGGATGTGAAAACGGCATTTCTCAATGGAGAACTAGAAGAAGAGGTTTACATGAAACAACCAGAAGGATTCTCTTCTAGTTGTGGTGAGCATTTGGTGTGCAAGCTCAAGAAATCCATATATGGATTGAAACAAGCCTCCCGTCAATGGTATTTGAAGTTTCATGATGTTATCTCTTCATTTGGATTCGTGGAGAACATCATGGATCAATGTATATACCAGAAGGTCAGTGGGAGCAAAATTTGTTTCCTTATTCTATATGTGGATGATATTTTACTTGCAACCAATGATAAGGGTTTGCTATATGAAGTGAAACAATTTCTCTCTGAAAACTTTGACATGAAGGATATGGGTGATGCGTCGTATGTCATTGGCATCAAAATACATAGAGATAGATTTCAAGGTATTTTGGGTCTGTCTTAAGAGACCTATATCAATAAAGTTTTAGAGAGATTTCGGATGAAAGATTGTTCACCCAGTATAGCTCCCATTGTGAAGGGTGACAGGTTCAATTTGAACCAGTGCCCGAGGAATGACCTTGAACGGGAACAAATGAAAAACATTCCTTATGCTTCAGCTGTTGGAAGCCTGATGTATGCTTAGGTCTACACGAGACCTGACATTGCATTTGCTGTTGGGATGTTAGGAAGATATCAGAGTAATCCAGGTGTGGACCACTAGAAAGCTGCAAAGAAGGTGCTGAGATACCTTCAAGGGACCAAAGACTACATGCTTACATACAGATTGATTGAAAACTTGGAGGTGATTGGCTACTCTGATTCAGACTACGCTGGCTGCATAGATTCGCTTAAATCAACTTCAGGATATGTTTTTATGCTAGCCAGTAGAGCTGTATCTTGGAGAAGCACAAAGCAAACATTGATTGCTACTTCCACTATGGAGGCTGAGTTCGTATCTTGTTTCGAGGCTACCTCGCATGGTGTATGGATGAAGAGTTTCATTTCTGGGCTTAGAATTGTGGATTCGATTTCTAGGCCATTGAGGATGTATTGTGACAATTCAGCTGCTGTTTTTATGGCTAAAAACAACAAAAGTGGTAGTCGAAGCAAGCACATCGACATCAAGTACCTAGCCATAAGGGAACGTGTTAACGATAAAACAGTGGTTATTGAACACATTAGCACTGAATTGATGATTGCTGATCCTTTGACTAAAGGCATGCCACCATTGAAATTTAAGGATCATGTAGATAGAATGGGACTTGGTTCCTTTATGTAATTTTCGTTGTAAGAACGAATGTTATTTTTAATGAAACTCTATTTGTGATGTTTTCTCATATTCATTTTCCTTGTGTACACATTCATTTATTTCTTGAGAAATATCATTAATATTTTTGGACCTAGAATAAACATAGGGTTTATTCATTAAGTTATATGAGCTATTATGCATAGTAATACATGGAAGATAATACTCGTTTTAGAGGACCTATCGCCATGATTCATGTATTTTATTTCTTACTGTTGTGAACGATGGAATATATGGACCAAGTGGGCGAATGTTGGATTTTTTCACGTAAGTTTCGGTAACCAACCGAAACTTCCTTCAGAACGTGGTCCATTTTTGTTTCCCCACTAAGGAACGTGATTAGTCAGGTTTAACTTCAGTTTCCATTGTTGCCCACGATTGGTGCACATCCGAGAAACACTCTGTGATGGGCAAAGTGTATAAAAGAGGACGGAGCACAATGGTTTTGGGTCCCTAAGCCTGCTATCTCCATTCAGTCGTAATATACACCATCAAATGAGAGATTGAAGAGGTTTAGAAGAGACAAAATCCGAATTTCTGTTTTTCCACCGAGAGCTTCAATGGCCGGAGGTGTTTTTTCTCGATCAATCCATTTCAATTCCGCATTGATCTAATTGCCATTTAGGATCCTTATGAGCATGTTTAGATCATTTAGAAATCCTAACAGTCCCTTCTCGGTGTTGTGCATTATCGGTGGCCTGCCGCAAAAAACCTCGCACAAAACGACTCCGAATGAGTACACATCGGATTTTTTCGACAGTTGTTGACGTCTATAGTACTCCGGGTCTAAATACCCGATACTGCCCTTGACGACTGTGCTGACGTGGGCTTTAAACATGGTAGTGGGGCAAAGCCCGAAATCGGAGACCTTGGCCACCCATTTCTCATCCAGTAAAATGTTTGTTGTCTTCACATCGCAGTGAATGATCGTGTTCTTCGCGCCTATGTGGAGATAGTGCAGCCTGCGCGCGGCTCCGATGCAAATCTTGAGGCGTTTTTCCACGTCAGTAGTGAGTTTTCGGTGTTGTAGAGGTGTCCTTGGAGAGTTCCACGTGCCATGTGGTCGTAGACGAGGATCATCTCACCGTCCTCGTTGCAGTAGCCGATTAGCGAGAGAAGATGTCGGTGATGGAGATGAGAGAGCATTTCGATCTCGGTCTTGAACTACTCATACTCTAAATCAAATTGTTAAAAAGTTAATCCAATTGCTAAAATGTAAAAGCTTAAGTGTAGCAAAAATGCATGTCCGGCCATAAATTTTGCTGAAAATTAATCTTTTCTAAGAAAATAAAGAGAAAAGTTATAGCAGGGTTGGGAGGAGGTTGTAGCAAATTTAAGAAACTAAATAAACTAAACAGCATATTTTAAAACTTTTTAAAATAAATAATAATTTATGTGGTAAATGAATCATTTACAGCTTAAATGACTCATTTATAATTAGTAAAAATATTTTTTAGGATTTTTACCACGTAAATTACTCTTTTACCATTCGTAAATGAATCGTTTATAGTTTAAAGTGTAAATGAATCATTTATTATGTAAACTGCTATTTATCTCAAATAATTTTAAAATCTACTATTTACTTACTTAATGTAGTTTTCAAAATATATTATTTACTACAATTTCTTAAAAATAAAGAGGAAAGTTGTAGCAAGTTCAGCTTATACGTACTACCAGTCGTGCATGTTATGTATACATAGGATCAATCTTTGACGAGATTGATGTCCCAAGGTCTATCTGATATAGTATAGGCTAGTTGTATGGGATAAACAACTCATACATAAGAAAACGTAAGAGCGAAAAAAAAAAAAAAAAAAAATCCTTCATCGCAATCTTTCTGTCCGTTTCTGTCTCTTTCTTCTCTTCTTTGGTTTTTCCAGTTTTTATTCTACTTTAGCGCCTCTTTTCCGTTATGTTTGTTGCGAGAATGGCTTATTCTAGCTTCAATTTCATCTCATTCGAAGCCTTAGTCTCAAATCTTTCAGACAGAAAAAATTACTGTCTTCTCTTCCTTACGAGAAAAGCTCTTCTCAAGAGTATTGAGTTTGGATACATCTTCAACAGTTTGTTTCACTTCCTTCTTCATCTCCTCTTCATGAATCAAAATCTCTCCCAGCTTCATTAACAACCTCGACAGCTTTATAGTATTAGTCCATTAAATATCTGTTGAATATGGGAAGGACACGCTCAGACATAAATCTAGGTTAAGGAGCTCAAATTAGAGGTTGGAATCGCAGAACTGGATACACATGCGTTCCTGGAAAGAAAAAAAGAAAGAAATTTTTCTATGATTCTAATGGAGTTTTTAACATCTTCTGCATTTCGATATCGTTGATAACTATTAAGTTTAAATGGGTCAAATATTATAACTTATACAATGAAGGGCTGATCTTACCTTTATCTATGATCTGTGGCACATACAAAGTAAACCCTAGCTACCACAGCTTTTCCCCGAAAAAAGACAACATATGGAGATATATATATATATATATATATATATTTATATTCCGCAAGTGGTCATTAACATGAGTACGTGCCCGCTTTGCGAAGAGAGATTATTCAATTTAGACAGCAAAAAGGAAAAGTCAAAAGCGGTCTGAAAACGTTATCCATTTAAATTCATTTACCACATGGCATTTTTTGATTTGCGCTTATTATAAGATGACGTAATGATCTAATTGGTTGGATACTAAATAATTAAATAGAAGATCTAGATCATACAGTATAATTTAATTGGTTAGACATTGTCCAAGGATTAATGACAAGTTCATTGCCGAAAGATTTTTATTTACATTACATATACATGATGTGACACTGGCTTTGTTCCTAACAACCAAAGTTTTGTGCAGTCTCAGTACAAATCAACCTCTAGTGCATTTAATACAGTAGCCATTATTTCCCATATGTTACTTTACAATGTAAATTAGTAATGAATTATTCCAGCTTATATGTCCTTTTGAAAACCTGATGCCTGTGTCTCGAATAGTTATTTTCGATGAAACAAATTCACAGGACCGTCATTTGTATTTGTACGCAATCGATGTATGACTTATAACTAAGCAGATTTTTGTGTTGTGAAGTTGAGAAATATTACCTTCTAATGAAGATGGCAGACAAATGGTACTTCAGAGCATGTCTCTTGTATATTATATATTAAAATTAAAGAATAAAATAAAAACAAGAAGAGAAGATAGATAATGTGCTTTTTTTTTTTTTCATGGATTAAAAAAACAGAAGATTCATTAGTAATTAAGTAGAATTAAATAGGAACTCTACATAAATACAAAATACAAATCGTATGAGTTATAGCATTTTTTAAG
Organism: Morus alba; assembly: GCA_012066045.3. Classification (NCBI taxonomy): domain Eukaryota; kingdom Viridiplantae; phylum Streptophyta; class Magnoliopsida; order Rosales; family Moraceae; genus Morus; species Morus alba. The sequence continues at coordinate 5,166,790 of CP050233.2, read as the reverse complement.
ATAAAAATAAATGAAAACTCCTAATAAAGATCACTATATGCAAAGTGTTAACTTTCCTAATAGTATAGTGTTAACTTTCCTAGTCCATTAAATATCTGTTGAATATGGGAATGAGATGTTCAGACATAAATCTAGGTTAAAGAACTCAAATTACAGGTTGGAATCGCAGAACTGGATATACATGCGTTCCTGGAAAAAAAAAAAAAAAAAAAAAAAAAAAAAAAAAAAAGAAAAGAAGAAATTTTTCTATGTTTCTAATGGAGTTTTTAACATATTCTGCATTTCCACATCGTTGATAACTACTAAGTTTAAATAAGTCAAATATTATAACTTATACAATGAAGGGCTGATCTTACCTCTATCTATGATCTGTGGCACATACAAAGTGAACCCTACCTGTAACACTCTAAAGAATTAAATGAGATTAATAAAGGTAATTAAGATTTATTAGTGTGTCTAATTTAATTTAATTAATTGATTATTCTTTAATAAATGATTTTGAGGTGTAATTTAAATAATTCTAAAGAATTTAAATATTCTCAGTATTTATATTTTCACCCCTGTGGTGTGTATTGGCACACTTCTGGACTGTTATTTTAAATGTTTGACACCTGTCCATTTTTCTTTTCTTTTCCTTTTTCTTTTTCTTTCTTTTCTTCCTGTTCCTTTTTCCTCCCCGAGCACACTCTCTCTCACTCTCTCTCTTCACTCTCGTTCTCACTCTCTCATTCTCTCTCTCGTTTTCTCTCGTAAATCAACCGGATTTCAAACCAAAGAAGGATTTCAAGAAGTTTTCAACGCCAAGAGAAGGATTGAGGTAAGATTTCAAAAAAACCTCTCTTGATTCTTGGATTTTCAGATTTAGAAACTTATTTTTGGTTCGAAATGGATTTTGATGGATTTTGAGTAAAACTATGGTAGAAATTGGAGATCTCGGGTTCTTTGGACTTGATTTAGTACTTAGAACTCGGATATAGTGATTTTCCTTTGAGATATCTTGATTTGAGACTTAAATTTGCAGGTTTTGTGCTGATTTTCTTCGGATCGGCCCTTCTGGCCATCATGCTCTGATTCCACCGATCGACCTATGCGGTCGACCGGTTTGCACTACATCAGGTCGACTAGTGTGGTCGACCGAAGGGCACACCACCAGTCGACTGGTGGTGTTGCACTATGCTGTCACTGGTCGATCGGTGTACACTGGGTTTGACCCTATTTTGTTGAAAAATCTTCTTTTGACCTCAGTTTTCGAGGAGGACCCAAATTAGCTTCATTTGGGGACCTAGAGTGAATGGATTAGCTTCTTTAATTCATGTTTTGATGTTGAAAACCCTTAGAATGATGATTTGAAACATGAAATGGTTTGTGAAACTGGTAATCGAATTATGGCACACTAATAGGAAATCACAGGATATAATTGAGACTAAATTGCTTTAAGAATGAGAATTGGATCCTAAAGTGTTGTCTTGTATCAGTGCTAGCTGAGGACTCAGATTGAAGAACTTGAGGAAGCGGAAGCTAGAATAGTGCACCACTAGCCACATGTTTGGTATTTGAGAGGTAAGAATTCTTACCCCTTTCTTTGTGAGCCTGTTTTCAAAGAGTTTTGGCCTTACAAATGTTTTGAAGAAAGGGCATGTTTGTGAAAGAAAAGCATGTTTAAAAACAATAACTTGATTTTAGCTATTGGAATTATAATGAAGTGTTTCATAAAGTTGAATGGATGATTTCTTAAGACAAGAGATTTTGTGAATTGGTAAACTGGCTAGTGGCCTAGATAGGACGTGGAGAGTGCATCCTTAGGGGCAGAACCCGAAACCCGGCCCGGGGGTGATTAGGCTTGTGCACGTGGTTGTGTAAGTAATTTATCATAGTATAAATTACTTGCTGATGCCTGTAATACGGAGATTTATAGTTATATTTCCTTTGAGAAAAAGGATGTGAGGTTTTGGCTGTTGTGTTAGAATTGAATATCTTATTTATTTATTTATTTATAAAGTCATTTCAAAATATATCCTACTGGGCCTTTCACTCACGTTTTACTGTTTTATAAATGTTAACCCCTCCCAGGCAAGTTTAGGAGTAGTGCGGAGTAGCTAAGTTGCTACCACCTGGTTAAGAGAGGATTGTGTTCATCCTCCTGGCGTATAAATGTAACAATTGTGAAATTTCTGTAAACTCTGATATTTAGATTTCTAGACTATGGTTGATGTCTGTAATGTTATTTACATGTGTGATGTAGGTACAATACTGAATATCCTGTGGATAAATCCTATGGGTGTAGCTCTAAATAGTGTTAGAGGCAGGAGTTTTAGCCTCTTGAGATGTTCTTGTAATTTATTTTTCACATTCAATAATGGGGCTCGTTTAGGAATTTTCTTAATATTTTATTTTTAATCACGTTTAACCCCTAATCAAGCCTCCACATCATCGACCCCGCGCCGAGGCCTGACACTACCACAGCTTTTCCCCGAAAAAAAAAAAAAAAAATATATATATATATATGTGTATGTGTATTCCGTAAATGGTCATCAACATGAGTACGTGGCCCGCTTTGCGAAGAGAGATTCTTCAATTTAGACAGCAAAAAGGAAAGGAAAATAGTATAAAATAGGTTAATATGAAAAGCTTAAGAAAATATATAGGCCAATTTTTAGTTATAGAAATTAATAGGCCATAACTTGTCAAGTTATGGTTCATAACCAGATAAGTTATGGACAAACTTGTCAAGTTATGGTTCATAGTCAGATAAGTTATGGACAATTATGGACAATAACTTATTAAGTTATGGTTCATAACCAGACAAGTTATGGACAAAAACAGTAATTTGGCCTATTTATTAACTTATGTAAACTATTGACCTATTAATTTTAATTCATCTCAAATCATGAACTATTTTCCTCTTTCTCTCAAAAGGAAAAGTCAAAAGTGGTCCGAAAAAGTTATCCATTTAAATTCATCTACCACGTGACCTTTTTTCATTTATGCTCATTATTAATTAATGTGGTATGATTTAATTACTCAAACACTAAAAAATTAAATAGAAGATCTAGATTTAAAAATCTAAATTTATTTTTAAGAACTCAAATCTCTTGTTTAATTTTAATGTCTCTATAATCAATCATATCATATTACGTCATATAAAAAATTAAATTACTTTTTAATTAAGTTTTTTATGTTTATTATGAAATAATATGATATAATTTAATTGGTTGAATATCAATTGTCAAAAAAAAAAAAAAAAAAATTGAACTTTTCTAGTACTACAAATTAGTATTTAAAGGCCGGCAGTGACGAAGTAAACGCAGAAATCAGAGTGTGGCAAGAGTGAGGAAAGTAGGAAACCGTGGAAGCCACTACAATGAGGGATCTCTCTTTAACGCTGTCGGTGATGGCTATAGCTATTATACTCAGCACAAGTCATAGCGGTCTCGGAGCGAGTGGTTATTCGGCTGCACCGACGAGCAATGGCACCGACACCTCCATCTGCCTGGACGAGTTCTGCCAGCTCCTCGCTCACCGGGACGTGGAGTTGGAGTTCCAGATGCCTTCCGAAATTACCCGCCGGTTCCTGGGCTCCCCACGTGGTCATCCAACATATGCAGGACTTCATAAAGAAGAAGCAGTGGGTAATTTAAGGTGCAGGCCAAACTGCGCCCCGCCTAAAAACCAGCCAGCCAGATATATACCTCCTAAGTGCGGCGGCGTCAACTACAATCGCAATTGCCAGCCAAAGGCCAAATAGGTAAAATACATTCTAGGTTGTCGTCCCCGCGGTTAGTTATCAAAGCTTTTTCATTTTGGTCTCCGTTCGATCGGTGGTATATCTATTGTATTTAATTTGCGCATCCTCTAATGGGGAAAAAATCTGGTATGGGTCACCGGAAAATAAGACACCCGACCAGCTTGATGTCGTATTATTCCATTAATAAAAAAAATCCGATCGAATTAGTATATGCCAGTGTTCTTGAATGATATTGTTCTTGCATACCATTTTCTTTTTAACCTTTCATATATATTTTTTCCTATAATTGTAACCCTCAATTTTCTTTTTTAGTTATCTAGGCATGACAGTGAAACTAATGAAGTCAAAAGCGAAGTAGTTCTGTCTTAAAACTTCTTCTTCTTCTTCTTCTTCTTTTTTTGCCGCATTCATTTCTCTCTATGCAAGCTTTTATTTATTTATTTATTTTTCTGAGTTTTTCTCTCTCAACCAAGATCATCATCCACAATGCAAATGTTCGTATTATTTTTAGTACAAAATCACTAATATAATATTTCCTTTCGATCCAATATTTAGCTATTGAATTAGGGGTAAGATAGTGTTGAGTTATGGAGTCCAATTAATTGCACTGTAAATCGTCTTACATAGAAGATTTCATGGAAATACTGCAGCGGTTGCAAGAGAACATTGTTTTACATAAGGCTAACTTCTATAAAGTTCGTGTGTCGATTTTACATGTTTTGTTTTCTTGTATTTTTATTACTCTCAGTTACGCAAAATTAGGGTGTCTAATGATCTTAACAGATAATACCAATGTACCATTAAGATTGGAAGTCACAATACAAGAGGGGTTGCCATTTTATTCTTCAATATCAAATTTGTGCGGCGACTACTAATCACACTACATTAATATTAAGATAAAAAAAAATAATAAGAAAACACAAAATTTGACTCTCATTTCTCAGTTCTAATAAGTAAATATGCATTGTTCTCAAATGATATATACCAATTCCCTCTACAAGAATTTATCTCATAAACATTTTCCCCTTTTTCGCTTGAGTATAGATACTTCAAGGCAGGTTTAACACTGTGAACAGCTGTTCGACAAAGACTATAGCTGGGGATGGTGGGTGCATTATTTATATTCTTCGTTTCTTCGTTTTGTGACTGATAGTTGCTCACCAATATGTTGTTATCCATCCAGTGATCTTGCCATGTGCAAACTCACAATATCTTTTACTGAAGAGGACGGCGCAACAACGCCCATAGAATAAATAAAAAGAGCATCTATCAATTTTAAAATATGTGACACCAGTAACGACAAATATATAGTTATAGACAATGTGCAAGGATTAATGACAAGTTCATTGACGATAGATTTTTATTTACATTACATATACATGATGTGACTTTGGTTTTGTGCCTAACAACCAAAGTTTTGTGCGGTGTCCAGTACAAATCAACCTCTAATGCATTTAATACAGTAGCCATTATTTCCCATATGTGACTTTGCAATGTAAATTAGTAATGAATTATTCCAGCCTATATGTCCTTTTGAAAACCTGATGCCCGCGTCTTCAATAGTTATTTTCGATGAAACAAATTTACAGGACCGTCATTTGTATTTTTACGCAATCGGTATATGACTTATAACTAAGCAGATTTTTGTGTTGTGAAGTTTAGAGTTAACAACACATAATATAGGGACAAATATTACCTTCTAATGAAGATGCCAGACAATGGTACTTCAGAGCATGTCTCATGTGTAGTATATATTAATATTAAAAAATAAAATAAAAACAAGAAGAGAAGATCGATAATGTGCTTTTTTTTTTCATGGATTAAAACAAAAGAAGATTCATTAGTAATTAAGTAGCATTAAATATAAACTCTACATAAATACAAAATACAAATCGTATGAGTTATAGCATTTTCTAAGATAAAAATTTATACAAATAAATGAAAACTCCTAATAAAGATAACTTTATGCAAAGTGTCAACTTCCCTAATAGTATAGTGCTAAGTTATTTGTTCTCAGTTTTTGATAGAGAAAATTCGGAATTGGGAGGATGAAAAGAATATAGAAAGTAAGAAGAGGGTTTGAGGCGTATAGGAATACTTTCCTTTAAGGTTTTATTTGCCCTCACTTCTCAAAGTTTGCTAATGAGTTTTAGTGGCAAATTACCCCCAAGATACAACAAACCCTTGAACACAATATCCAGCAAAAATATTGAGTTCCAGAACAATGATTACTCTGTATTTCTGAATCCATTCATTTAAAGACAGGGATGCATCCATCCTCTTTAAAAGTTACAACCTTTTACAAAAGATACCTTTTCAAATTTGAAAGTTATCTTTTATATGCTGATGTACTTGTAACAATAGTTATTTCTATTGTTAATAAGTACTCAGATATGTGAGAAAACATATCACAAATAGATGCAACGGTTCAAGACTTTTCAGATCACTAAAACACACGAAAACACGTATTCTGTTATTATTTTGCGCTACAGCGGATGTCATTCACGCTGCAGCACTCGGGCTTCACAAAACAGATTCGAGAGGTCGGTTTTGTGCGCGCTGTAGTGCGTCCATGCACTGCAGCGCACGTTTTTGTGCGCTGCAGCGCTCGGGCTTCGTAAAACAAACCCGAGCGCTGTTTTGCGTAGGCTGCATCGCGCCATTATTCGCGCCTGTTCTTCTCGAATGTGTTTTAGGCCAACTTTGTGATATTGAAATTGAGAGATATATTACAATCTCTCTAACAATCCCCCACTAGATTGTAATATTTCTTCAGAATTAACAACAATAAACACATACATACATGAAGCTATCTTTCGATTTTAACCTTCACCTAGTGACTATACTTCAAAGTATTCACAAGACAATAGTGTACTTTGCATTAAACTTTGTCTCTTAAGCAAATACTGGAAATATATCACATATGGCTTATCCCAGACTTAAAAATTGTTCCAATCATTTAGCACTATTCGGACCTTGTGCTCTATCTTGGATTCATGAACATTTACAAGACTAAACCATGGTCTTGTTAGAAACGGCACCATTCCTTATGTTCACTTAGGTAAAGTTTGAATTATATCTCTAGCTACTATGAGACTCGAACTCCATTAAGAGTATAAACTCAACCTCAACCACGTAGCTATTTTGCACCGACTTCTTAGAAGGGACTAATTAAAATTCGATGCTAACCCGGTCACATAACAATGACTTGTTCTTACCCATTTAACTATGGAATAGCGGTACAACTATTACATAGTTGGGTTACCATAATCGGTGACTCTTTCAAAGAAAGGTTTCAGTCTCATTCCACTAGATGTTTCTTTGACTAAGTCTCTTGAAAGACCTTTCGTCAAAGGATCCGCTAGGTTCTTGTTAGTCCTAACATGAACAATATTAATAACACCATCGGTTATTAATTGTGTCACATATTCATGTCTCAAGCTAATATGTCTAGATTTTTCATTATAAACTTTGTTATAAGCTCTTGACAAAGTAGCTTCACTATCGCAGTACAAAGAAATAGATGGCATCGGTTGTGGCCACAACTTAATATCAAATAATAGATTTCTCAGTCATTATGCTTCTTGGCCCATAGCGGCAAGTGCTATAAACTCACTCTCCATCATAGAGTGAGTTATGCACGTTTGTTTCTTAGAAGCCCAAGAGACGGCTCCTCCTGCAATTGTGAAAATCCAACCGGATGTGGATTTATTATCACTTGCACTTGTTATCCAACTTGCATCCGAGTACCCTTCAAGTATGGACGGATAGTCATTATATGACAAACCCAAGTTAATGGTTCTTTTAAGATAACCAAGTACTCTTCCAATTGCATTCCAATGTTCAAGACCCGGGTTACTCATGAGCCTAGAGATTTTACATACCGCAAATGCTATGTCGGGTCTTGTACAATGCATAGCATACATCAAGCTACCAATTGCACTAGCATATTTAAGCTGTGCCACCACTTGGCCTGCATTCTCTAGTAATTTAATACTAGAATCATATGGGGTATTTACTTCTTTAAACTTCAAATGATTGAATTTAAGAAGCACCTTCTCAATATAATGAGATTGACACAACGAGTAACCTCCACTATGCTTCCTCACTTTTACATCTAAGATAGTATTTACCTCACCAAGATCTTTCATCTTAAATTGTGAAGTTAGATATTTCTTGGTATCATTTACCCCTTGCATGTTTGTTCCAAAGATAAGCAAGTCATTAACATATAAGCATATAATCACACCAAAACTATTTGTAAAGGTAGAGTATATACATTTATCCGCATTATTATGCTTAAAACCATGAGATAAAATGACATTATCAAATTTCTCATGTCATTGTTTTGGTGCTTGCTTTAAACCATAAAGTGACTTGACTAACATGCAGACCTTCTTTTCATTTCCAAGTAGTACAAACCCTTTGGGTTATTCCATATAGATTTCCTCATCAAGATCACCATTTAGAAAAGCCGTCTTACATCCATTTGATGCACATGCAAATTGTATATTGATGCAATTGCAAATAGCACTCTTATGGATGTCAATCTAGCTACCAGAGCATATGTATCGAAATAGTCTATACCACGTTTTTGTTTAAAACTCTTGGCTACCAATCTAGCCTTGAATGTTTGTATAGACCCATCAGTATTGTACTTTCTTCTAAACACCCATTTGTTGCTTATTGGTTTTGATCCCGGAGGAAGATCAACCAAGATCTAAGTTTGATTCATGATAATTGAATCCATTTCATCATTCACAGCCTCTCTCGGAAAGGAGGCATCCCTTGAAGACATAGCTTCATTAAATGTCTTTGGATCTTCTTCTATATTAAGCAATAATGGTATTTTGTTAAGTACGCCATTTCTATCTCCTTCAACCAAAAAGGTTAAAGCTTGAGATGAAATAAAATCCGGTCCTAAGATCTTTTCTTTCCTTTCACGTTGACTTCTTCTCGGTTCGAAAGATGTCATAGACTCTTTCCTCTTATTAGTGGAGATACCGGAAATGTCAACATATGGTAGATTAACATTAGATTCTAATTCAATGGAAGAATCAAGGCTAAACTTGTTCTCAATAAATTCAACATCTCTTGATTCCACAATAACATTAGAATCTAGATTCAATAATCTATAAGCCTTAGAATTTTTAGCATAACCTACAAAAACACTGCTAATATCTCTAGCTCCTAACTTTGATGATTTAGGGTCAATCATTCTATAAAAAGCTAGACAGCCCCACACCCTTAAATACATCAAATTTGGTTTTCTTCCTTTCCATACTTCATATGGAGAGACATGTGTTTTCATAAATGTAATCCTATTGTGAACATGACATGTTGTAAGTAAAGCTTCCCCCCAAAAATTATTAGGCAATTTAGCATTAAGAAGCATAGAGTTAATCATATCGGTAAAGATTCTATTTTTTCTTTCAGCCAATCCATTTTGTTAAGGAGTAAAAGGGGTTGACTTTTGGTGAATAATTCCATGCTCTTCACAGAAAGCATCAAATTCATTTGAGAAATATTCACCACCTCTATCACTTCGAACCATTTTGATCTTCTTGTCTTTTTGGTTCTTAATTTTGGCCTTATAAATTTTGAATTTATCAAAGGCTTCATCTTTTGTTCTAAGTAAATACACATAAATGTATCTAGAACAATCATCAATAAAAGTGATAAAGTATTTCTTTCCTCCTCTAGTCAAAATTCCATTATACTCACAAATATTGGTATGAATCATATCCAATATTTGAGTATTACGTTCAGCTCTAGGAAAAGGTTTCTTAGTCATTTTTGCTTGTATACAAATTTCACACTTATCATTTTTAATATCTTTGCAATTAATCAAACCATGTTTAGACATATATTTCAAAGATCTAAAATTTAAGTGTACTAAACATGCATGCCAAACATCAAAAGAATAAACAATATAAAGAGAATTCACATCATCTTTATTATTAATACTTAGTTTGTACATGCCATCATAAGAATATATCTTTCCCACAAAGATCCCATTCTTAGATACAATACAATTATTGCCCTCAAGTACAATCTTAAGCCCATTCTTACACATAAGACTAGCGGATACAAGATTTTTCCTAATATCAGGAACATGAAGAACATTGTTCAAAGTATGCTTCTTTTCGGAAGTAAAGTTAATCTCCACCACTCCTCTCCCGACAACCATTGCTACATCATTATTCCCCATGAGAACAGTTTGTCCTTCCTTTTCCACTTTGTAAGATAAGAACATAGTCTTGTCATTACAAATGTGGATTGTGGCTCCGGAATCAAGCCACCATTCGGAGGATTTAGTTGCAGCTATGTTGGTTTCAGTTATCATGCCAATTTGTATTTCCAAGACCATAGCACAAATGTCATCGGATTTCTCTTCAACAGTATTGGCTTTGTTGGTGTTAACTTCTTCCTTTTTCTTCTTGTATCTGCAATCATTTTGGCGATGGCCTTTCTTTCCACAAAAGAAACAATTTCCAGAAAATTTCTTTTGACCATTACTGGGCTTCTTGAACTTCTTGTCATTATTGACTTTGAAATTCTTTGAAAACTTACTAGCTTCGGCAACATTAACCTTGGAGGAATCTATAATCTTGCCCTTAGAATCACGAGACTTAGTCTCTTCTTCGATCCTTAAGTGTTTTTGTAATTCCTCCAAAGTTATGTCATCTCTCCTATGAAGAAGTTCCTTTCTATAACCATTCCAACTTTGAGGCAATTTAGCAATAATTGCCCCCACTTGGAATGATTCAGAAATCTCAACTTTCCATTCACGAAGCTTAGTAACAATGACTTGCAATTCATGTATTTGATCTAGAACGGACTTGGTATCAACCATTACAAATTTCAAAAATTTCAAGATGAGAAATTTGTCTGTACCTTCCTTCTCAGTTTTATATTTGTATTCGAGAGCGTTCCAAATCTCCACTGGAGACTCCATCGAGTTGTAAATATCGTATAATCTATCAGAGAGAGTGTTGAGAATATGACCTCGGCACATGACTTCATTATCTTCACACTTCTTCCTTGCAGCCTTCAAGTCTTCGAAATCATCCTTCTTCAGTTCAGAAAGTGGCTCCAATTTTGGATCAAGCACGTAGGCGATCTTGAGCACAGTGACAAGGAAGAACAATTTTCCCTTCCAGCAGGTGAAGTTGGTACCATCAAAATGATCAAGTTAGACATTCGGATTGAGGAAAGATGTCATGTTCTTTTCAACCTCCATTACAAAATAAAACCTTAAAGATTGATAGAGAAAATTCGGAATTGGGAGGATGAAAAGAATATAGAAAGCAAGAAGAGGGTTTGAGGCGTATAGGAATACTTTCTTTTAAGGTTTTATTTGCCCTCACTTCTCAAAGTTTGCTAATGAGTTTTAATGGCAAATTACCCCCAGGATACGACAAACCCTTGAACACAATATCCAGCAAAAATATTGAGTTCCAGAACAATAATTAATCTGTATTTCTGAATCCATTCATTTAAAGGCAGGGATGCATCCATCCTCTTTAAAAGTTACAACCTTTCACAAAAGATACCTTTTCAAATTTGAAAGTTATCTTTTATATGCTGATGTACTTATAACAATAGTTATTTCTATTGTTAATAAGTACTCAGATATGTGAGAAAATATATCACAAATAGATGCAACAGTTTAAGACCTTTCAGATCACTAAAACACACGAAAACACATATTTTGTTATTATTTTGCGCTGCAGTGGATGTCATTCACGCTACAGCGCTCGGGCTTCACAAAACAGATCTGAGAGGTCAGTTTTATGCGCGCTGCAGCGTACACTTTTGTGCGTTGCAGCGCTCGGGCTTCACAAAATAAACCCGAGCGCTGTTTTGCGTAGGCTGTAGTGTCCAAGAGGCGTGCTACAGTGCGCGATTATTCGCGCCTGTTCTTCTCGAATGTGTTTTAGGCCAACTTTGTGATATCGAAATTGAGAGATATATTACAATCTCTCTAACAATTTTGAACCACCACGAAGTTGTATAGTTCGTACTATATATAGTGGACTAGATTGAAGCTTAACAAAGTATTAACTATTATCATATTTTTGACATTTTGAAATGGAACCAAACTGATGCAGCACGTTGTTTTCCTTTAGTTTGGTTAATCGTCCTTCAAGAATTAAGGCTTTGCGTTTTATCTTGTTTCTCTTTTGTTGTTACTGTCGTTTTAGGATGGCAATATTCCATGTAGGATGGCACCACGTAAGGATTCACACCGAATAAAGCGAGGATGAAGGATAATAATTAGAGATGGAGATAGGAATGGAGACAAAATCTTGTCCCCAAATCTTAGCAAAACGGGAACGGAAAAAGAACTCCCACCACCTCCGTCCCGATATACATATGTTATATATAATATATTTTATTTAAATAGAGATACATATATTAGAATTTTTTATATCAATTTTTTTACTAAAAAAAGAAAATGTAACTATGTTAATTGAAAAAGGTCAATTGTGAAAAAGAAGTAACTAAAGAAGAGATAACTACTAAATGCAGTTCTTTATTTGAAAAGAAAAAGGGTAATTGCTAATCTTTTGCAATGAAGAATAAAGCTATTAGGAATAGCAATGATGTTTTTAACAATTTTTTGGCTTATGTGTTAATTATTACTTTTAATAAGACCTTTTTTTGGCTCTATAACTATTTTTTTTCATATGTTTTAAATTTAGTTTGTATTGAGAAATCATTGATTTTGGTCTAAACTTTTATTGAATTCTACCCATTTTTACTTTAATTTACAATAATTTTGAATTGCTTAATTACAGTTGAGTTGAGGGGGAATGAGGCGGGTATAAGAAACATGCTCCCCCTCCCTCCCCCAGCCTCTCCTTAAGTGAGGATGGGTATGGTTTTGAAAGGTGGGGATGGAAATAGTAAATCATTCTCCGCCCCACCCCAGCCCATTACCATCCGATAGTTTGTGTGAGTAACTTTGCTGTCGTTTCTTTGTCTTCCAAGAAGGCTGAATTGTCGTTTTGAGCTAGGGCAGATTTAAGTACTACTCAGTAGCTTATTTGTTGTCGGACTTGAGTATGGACATTTTGCAGCTATCTGAGGTTTGGAAAGTTGAATCCAACCACCACCTGAGAGTGTTGATCTCAGATTTTCTTCTATTTTGGTTGTTCCATCACAAACTTTACCGAAGCTTCTTAACATCAAAATAATGACTTGAAACAAGCAAAAGCAGAGGAAGACCACTCATGGAATTGACTAATATGCTAAGATAAGAATCTAATTCCTTATTCACTATAGAAATAATAACTCCACCCGATCAAAAGCAGCTAATTAAGCTTGATATTGAAAGTTTTAATTCTTGATGATTACTAAAAGAATCTACCTCATCAAAAGAAATGAAGGTGGAGCCAGTTATACAATAATATGCAAGCTCACGTATTTTGTATTTAAAGTGGCACTTATTCTTTGTGTTTTTTACTAACAAATATTCTGATTAGATATCATGAGCATGTACGGCACATGGAAATATTGAAATTTTTTTAACGAAAAATATGAAAAGAAAGATGAACAAAATTTTCATTGGTAGAAATTTATGCATTCACAAGGGACAAACATTAAGGTCGTGGACCATTTTTCATTTTGAGACCCTCACCATGATTGTTCTTTAGCGAACATGAACGCATGAAACATAAGGCTCTAAGAGTTTGGGATGTTGATTGGGTGGCCCATTTCAGTCCCGCCTTATCGCTAAAGAATCTCAAAAGCATTCTTTGAGAACTACTTTTTGGCCATAATATCGTTGGACAAGAATGCAATGGGTTTTTTGTGCTTCTTTGAGCATCTAGTAAGAAAATTCAATGGATACCAGTGGTTATTAACTGATATCACAGTGTTTACAGATGGATAACAGCTGGCCAACCGGCACTACAGCAAATAACTGCGATTACGACCGAAATCATGATGGATACTCGTCGATAATGCTCACAAGTATCATGATGCAGGTACCAATCAACAACTACCGGAGCTAGATACTAGAAGTTTCCGACTTGTATCATTTTACTAACCAGTAACTTAAGCTTCGTTTGTTAGGAGGGATGAGAGGAGGAATAATGGAGAGGGGTTGGAGAAAACTTAAGCTTCGTTTGTTAGGAGGGATGAGAGGAGGAATAATGGAGAGGGGTTGGAGAAATAAAGAATGTGAAGGATGGAGATTATTATAATAATCATTTATGTTATTTGATAGGAAAAATGAGAAGTTGAAAAGACGTTATAGTTTTTTGTTTAATTACTATATTGCCAATTTTATTATGTGTTAATAATTACTCTTGAATGGTAAAAAAGTTTTTTTTTTATTTTTTATTTTTTATTTAGGTGGATTGGTTGAATCCTTTCATTAATGGAAGAATCTAAAATGGTGGGCCTAAAGGGAGAATCTCTCCCTCCATCTCTCCTCTTGCTTACCAAACAAGATATTCAATTCACCCTTTCTCTTCACCCCTCTCTTTCCCTCCATCTCTCCCTTCTTCCTACCAACCATACCCTTAAAGATATTTTTGATATTCAATGTTGTGATATAATGGCATGATTTAATAGTTTTTGTGTCATAATATGAAATGATGATAGTAAGATGAAAAGATTAAAATTACTGTCATATTGAAATGATGACAATAAGATGAAAAGATTAAAATTGCTGTCATATATGAAATGATGACAGTAAGATGATGAATAAATAAAGAATATGAGGATTAAGATGTGAACAATAAGTCCATTCGATAATCAGAGATGTATAGAAAACCTAAAATGATGAAAATTCTCAGTTTCAAACCAAAACTGAAAACTAGGCTTTTGACCCGAAAATTTAATCTGGCTCTGTTTTGGGCTAGAAAACCAAGATAAAAGCTTAGTTTCAAAAAGTGACCACAAAAAGTTGAAGGAAATTTCGTTCCGAACAACCTTTGTGAAATAATGTTTTTTCTCAAAAACGACCCTAGACATCACTTTCGAATTGATTTTCAAAACAGATCCAAAATGTGATTTAAGGTAAAAAAAAAAAAAGTGCATGGTTTGGTACACATTGATGATATAGGTGATATTTCGGTCCGGATACCGAGCATGAAATCGTAGATCTCTTTAAGGATTTTAGAAACAACATACATATTTTAAGAAAATAACATTTACGAAACCACAAATTCAGATCAAATTGTGTTTCAATTACTGATCTTGGATTGTAAATCTAATGATCATAAATTTATATGATATGACCAATAGGCAATCAAGGAAGCAAGGTTTCCGGAGACTTGAAAGCCGTAACCTTAGCAGTTTTCCTGTTAGTACAGTAGTTTTTCTATGTCTATAACACGAACAAGACTATTTCTTTGTGTTGCCGAAATCTGTGCATAAGATGATTTCATTGTACGTCATTAAGTGAAAGAAGTTTCTTGAAACTTGTTTGTTGCTTTGAATGTGCTTGTGAACTTGTATTAGCAATAGAATTTTAATCTGCGATAAAATCAAAGTCAAAGTCAACAAAAGTCAAACATTTGAATAAAGTCCAATTTCATTAGAAATTGGTAAGAATGCTTAAAGATGTACCAATATGATTAAAATTACTATCATAGTATGAAATGATGATAGTAAGATGAATAGATTAAAATTACTGTCATAATATGAAATGATGACAGTAAGATGATGAATAAATAAAAATGGCAAATGATAAGAAGTTAATAATATTGTTTGTACCAGCCTTCACAAGGAAAGGTTATTTTGATTATGAATGAAACCGTGAGTGAGTTAGTTTTGGTTAGCTATCCCACTCCTCACTAGTTATGCTGTAACAGTACAATGGATTGGAGCCCATAACAAGTAAAAGCTATGAAAAATGAACGACACAAAAATGAAAGATGTCAAGAAGTATGAAACGAAAGAAAAGAGAACATAATACGAAAGAAAAGAAAGCATAATATGATGAACACTTTGAATGTTTAAGAAGCGTGTTAAGAGGTATGAAATGAATGCATATATGGGTGTGCATTTTTATTTGCATTTATTATGGCCTACTGTTATTTGCTGAGCGAAAGCTCACTAGGTTTGTTCTGTTGTAAGAACTACAGGTAAGACACTGGCTCCTTAAACCTATTTGCTGGGTGTGTGGAAAAAGATGAAGCAATGTCATGTGGGCAAGTGGGTAATGAAATCTACACGCAATTTGTAAACACTGCAAAATGTTTAAGGTAAACGATATTTATGGATATGGTTAAGTTATATAATGAAAATTAAAAGTTATGTAATAGGTTATGTGATGTAAGTAAAGACTACGGGACTATGAAGCTATGCTTTGCATCGATCCTCAAGTCATAAAGTACATTTATGTACTCATGATGCTATGATGCAAAATATAATTTAAGGTTATGTTTGCGTGGAAAAGAAAAAGGAAAAAAATGTAGCTAAATATTTATAGCTATAAGTAGTTGACGTTAAGGCATAAATACGTACATAGTATCAATGACCAGAAATTAAGGATTATCACATTTTGTAATTATTTTTCCCTCGAGACACAGGTTAATTTAAGCCATCACACTACAAGAAAAAGGGCTATTAATAATGACAAAAAGTCATTGCCAAAAACACAAAGTCGTCGCAACTGAATTTTTAGCGACCACTTGTCGTCGCGAACCTGTCACTGCAATTGATTCGCCGTAAAAAATTTTTTTACCATGACAATCGTCGCAAATGAGTCGCTGTAATTATTTTGTTGGTTACATCGTTAAGATGACATGACATTGAGTATTTGTGACGACATTTTACGAATTAAGTCATCGCAAAATATGCAGAATTAGCTGATGTGGTTCATATTTTTTGCGACCACATTTGTCATTGTAAATAATATTTTAGTTTTTTATTTATTTTTTCTCATTTTAATAATTAATGTTGTATATTACTATATATTTAAACCCAATATTCAATATAATTAATAAATAATAAAAAATAAAAATAAAATTTATTATTGTAACTCTATTGGTAACTTTGTTTCAAGTATTCTTCTATCTGTGCGTCCGCACGTATCGTAGAAGATATTACTGAGCGTGAGTTAGATGAAGACGCATCCCCTTGATAAACCTTTTGTGGGAGTGTGTGACCCACTCCAGTCTTGTGTCCTCTGCGGGTGCCCAAAAACTGCTTTATAATATCCTCCTCGTTAACTGCTTCTGCCACGGATGATCGAGAAGTAGCAGACTGCGTCTGAATCTACATTTCTCTTTTTCCTTCCATCAATGCTACAAATATTATAAGAAAAATAATTAAATACATAATGCGATTTAAATAAAATATATAATTAAACATTATGATTATACTTACAAAAGTTTGCTCAGCTTGGGGATTAACCCAAGTATCCCCATGACGATGCATGTCCCCTCAGTTTTTTTTTTACGATGACATGTCGTCGCTAATATTTTAATCTTAGCAATGATAAATGTCTTCACTAATAATGTCATCGTTAATAACCCTTTTTGTTGTAGTGTGAATTTGTCACGATATTGGAGAGAGCGCATCTGAACCATCTGACTTCGCCTTTTAGCCGACGTCAATTCGAAAACAATCCAAAGTTGTGTAGTCCCTCGTACAAATCAGCCTTTAGTGCACTCGCTATATCCATTAATGCTCATACGTGAGTTTTCTTTTCCCTTTCTTTTTTTTCTTTTGTTTTTTCAATGTGAAGTAATCAATTATTCCAGTTCATACGTCCTTTAATTTGTAAACCTGATGTGTGCTTCTCGAATGGTATTTTCGAGTAAAACAAAATTTACAGGACCATTATGTTTGTATACAAACAATATACGATTAATATGTAAGAATATTCTTGTATTCTGAAGTTTGAAGTAAGAAATATTAGTGATATAAAATGAAGAAACCTTACCTTAGATACCGGACAAAAGGGTAATGACAAAAGTATAGCGCCAACTTATTTGTTTTAGCTTCCAACTACCACTAACGTTTTAGTGGACTAGATTGAGCTTATGAAAATAAATATTAATTTTCTATTGCATGTATGTTCTCCATTTTGAAATGGAATCAAACTTTATACGTTTATTCATCAAATGACTTTTAATAAAAAAAATTTTAAATTTTTTGTAAGGATGACTTGAAAAATTTATTTAAATTTCACCCCTCATGCACATTTTGAATCCACCACCTATCCCCCACCCCTTACAACATATATAGGGTCAGGTTTGACTAGGCGGATCATTTGGACATCGAGTAATTGGTTGCTGGACATCTGTTGCAATAATTTGGATTATGCTACCATGACCCAAAGAGAAATTGGGATGCCCTGCAGCCTCACAATTATTTGTTTCAGAGAAAGATTCAATCAATAGATTTTTGATCTTCTCAAAAGAAAGTCGATTAGTTCGATCAACAACTCCTCCCCGCGAAGCATCAGAACTAAAATTGGGATTTGCATAGTTATGAGGTTCCCGCTATGTTTAACTAACACTAATTTAAACTAACCGCAAGGCGCTTTCTTGTCATGCAACTCTTGGATTGAAAAGAGACTGCTGGACTGGAGGAAGGCGTAAAGTACCAGGCATGTAAGAGCTAGAAAGAAAAAGGATAAATTGTGAAAAAAAAGTTAAAACTCAAATTACTTCAAATAATTAAGATGATCAAAACTAAAACTTAACATAATTACCTTAAATAATAAATCAACCCGATCAAATGTAATTAATTAAGCTGGATAGGGAGAAAAACATTATAAAAAAAAAAAAGAGCTAATCAAAGTTTTACTTTTGGGCTGTTCCGTTAGTTCGAGTTTTCAACTTGAGTAGAAAAATGAATTTATGTGAAAGAAAATACTGAAACACAAAAAGTTAAATATGAATTTTTTTGTAAGAGAAAACGCTATAGTAAAAACTTGAGTTTGATTCAAATGGAGCCTTGATTTATAAATAATTAATTTGCCTGATGAAATGTAATGAAGCTGGAACCAGTAACACAATATGCATGCTCATGTTTTCTTTTTCGACAGAAAATTAGGGAATTTGTGAATTTTCTTTTTGTGTCATTCTCCTAAATTAATATATGAAAGAAGAAAGTAAGTACAAAATTTTTTTAATGTTTTAAAAGATATGTATAAATCTTCATGTCCCATAAATAGATTTTAAAAGATATGTATAAATCTTTATGTCCCATAAATAGACATCCCTCCAAATTTTCTTTAGGTTGTTTTGAGAGCTTGTCTTATTCGTTCTGCTTTTTGAATAATCCATAATCTAATTCGATATCATCGGCATGTGAAGTAATTGGAAATTGCATTAAAAAATAGAGAAAAATAAAAGAAAAGAAAGATGAGCAAATTTTTCATTGGTAAGGATATTTTATACGTTCACAGAGATGAGGGAACATATTTTATGGCCGTGAATATTTTTCATTTTAATTTAGACCCTCACTATGATGGTTCTTTAGTGTACACGAACACGTGAAACATAAAACTGTCAGAACTCGGGATGTAGATTGGGTGGCCCATTTCAGCCCCGCCTTATCGCTAAAGAATCTCAAAAGCATTCTTTGAGAATTACTTTTTGGCCATAATATCGTTGGACAATAATGCAACACGACATTTTTGTACTGTGATCTCACAAGCAATTGATCTCCACCTCTCCAACATGAAATGTTCTCATCACTCTTATTTTCCACACCAATTTCTATCCTCTCCTCCGCGGCTGCATCAGCACCTTCCTCCAGCCTCAGTATAAACTCAAGGGCCCTCAACACATCATCCATCTTGGGCCGTCGTTTTCTATCACTTCTCAAGCACCGATCTGCTACTTTCCCATACACCTTCAAACACTCCGGCGTAATCTGATCCTTCAGATTCTCATCTACGATGTGATCAAGCGTCCCTTTCTTCACGTTAAATCGAGCCCATTGAACCAAACTCTGTTGCTCCTCCTCTAGGCCCATATCCGCGGCAGGCCTACCACATAACACCTCGAAAATCACCACTCCAAACCCATAAACATCAGACTTGGAGGTGAGCTGCTTGGTCCAGAAGTATTCCGGATCTAAGTACCCAAAAGTGCCCTTCACATCCGTGCTGACGTGGCTTCTCGATGGGCTCACCGGGCCCAATCTCGAAAGCCCAAAGTCCGACACCTTGGCGACCCAATTCTCGTCCAACAGAATGTTGCTCGTACATGGCGGTGGATTATCATCCCATGCTCCGCGCCTGCATGAAGGTAAACCAATCCACAAGCAGCTCCAATGCAGATATCTAGGCTCCGTTCACTTCACGTATTCAAGTTTATAATTCAAATTTTGCTACAGTAAAAAGCTCTCACAAACAATCACATCTAACTTTTTTCCTACAGTGAAAAGCTCTCACATAAAATCACATCTGAACTCAAATTATAAACTCGAATCAGCGAAGTAAACGGGCCCCTAATCTCTGCTTCCATGTCAGAGGCTGATTATTCGTACCGTACAGATGATCACGGACCGTTCCGTGGGCCATATAATCATAGACGATGATCTTGAACCGTTGGTCGTTGCCGTAGCTGATCAGAGGGACGCGATTAGGGTTTCGGAGCTTCGAAAGCGTTTCGACTTCAGTCCAGAACTCGCGGAAACCTTGACTTGACGTTGACTTCAAGACTTTGACGGCAACGGGGCTTTCTTTGCCGTCGATGAAGCCCTTGTAAACTCTTCCAAACCCGCCGTCGCCGATTTTAAGGTCCGCATCGACGACAATATAAAACTTTTTGCTCTTCATCTGACTGAATAGTTATGCGCCTTCTGCAGAAAAAAGTGCAGCCCAGAAGAATTAGGATGGTTAAAGGTGATAATGAAGCAACAGCAACGGCTGTAACGACATGTTTGATGCTGCAGTTTGGTTTCTTGGGAGAAAATTCTTTGCTTGTTGTTATAGAGAGATTTGCTTTGGAGTTACTGAGTTTAAATAACTCTTCGGAAGTTGAGTTTCCGGAGACTTTGATTAATGTTAAGGAACAGAGGAAAATGAAGATGAATATGAGAGTGCTGTGCGTGTACTGGACGAGTGAGAGAGTGAGAGGAGACAGAGGAAAGATAGAGGTTGATGCCTTTTAGATTAATTATTCATTTGCCCAAGACCCAGGGAGAAGACTCACTCAATTATTGGACTTGTGAGTTCTTACATGGTGGCTGATTTAATTTTGGGACACTTTGAATAAAAAATTTCCACGATACCGCTTCAGTTTCTGAAGAACAAGAGTGAATGAGGAGGGAATTCCTTGTTTGTTCTTTTTTGTGAATTCATGAAAAAGAAAAGAAAAGATCGTATGAACACCGATGCATACTTCAATTTTTCTTTTCTAATAAACAATGAAGTAGTTTCATCAATAATTAAAAAATGTACTTAAGAAGTACTATGTTTTTATTCGTGTATGTTGATCCAAAAATCAAAGGTGCAACTAGATCATATGATCAAATATCTGAGTTTGAAACTTAAAATATGAAGTAGGAAATGATTTTCCATCCCCATTCCTGCCTAAGAAGAGAAGGGGTCAGAGTCGGGAATTTTTCCCGTTGTGGGAGTCTTTTCTATATATTACCACCACATTTTTTTGTCTAATTAATATAACAATGTATATTAAAAATAGACCAATTTAAAGAAAATTGAAGAAAAAATTCAATAAAAATTTAAGCAAAAACCAAAGGTTAACAAAAGAAAGGCACAAAAGGACTGGTTATATTTAAAAGGTGTAGATCATATATTTGTATAATGTGCATATATTTATATGAATGTTGGCCACGGAGAGCGTTTCCCCTGGATAAGATATTGTTCTCATCGATCCTTGCTTTTTCGAGGCAGTAGATCTCTATACGTACTACCTACTCTAATCATCAAACAATATATTCCTTATATAAACAATTCAAAAGTTGTAACTATTTCCCCCTCGACAATCAAGTTGCTATAACGAAAATGTGATGTCACAAAAAAAAAAAAAAAAAAAAAAAGAAGAAGCAGAATTTATATGATAATTCGAAAGATCTATCCTACTAATTACTTTTGTGTGTGTGTGTGTGTTTATGTGTGATCGTAATTTGTACTCTCTTATGTAGTACTGGTTTATCATCACCATTGTAAAATAAGCAAACTGAACTGGAAAAACTGGAAAATAGACCTCTAAGTCAAGATTACTCCAAACAATTAGTTTCTTTTTTAAAAGCAGGTCTTTATTTACTAATTTATATAGAAATAAAATCATTTTAGTACCATATATTATAGCGAAAAATATTCTTAATACTTTATGTTTTTTTTATGGTATTAAAATAGTACTTTAACATTCTAAAAAACATTTTATTAATACCTTCGGATCAATTTTTGGAATCTAAAATGTCCTTTTTACCTTTCCTCTAAATCAGGATAAAAAATATAAAATATTAAAAAGCCTATAACAAAAATAATAAATGTTTAATCATATAATTGGGCAACACTATCTTTAATGTATATTCAATCTAAAATATAACTCAGATCAAAGACAGATTCAAAAAAAAATTATGAACAAACTCATATTCAAGAAATTATGAACAATCTCAGATTGGAAACCCCAGCTAAATTAGGACAAAATATTATCTGATTGAAAACTTTCTTGGAAAAAAAAAATCTCAGGAAACTCAAGATTACTCCCGCCCCGTCAAATCTTTTCGGCATCCCTAGATCTAACGATCCAGTCTAAAAAAAATCACCAAATTTAAATGTCCACTCTGTAAGAAATCTAAAGATGAAATCAAGAATATAAACATTATATCCCAACGACTCAAAGCTCAAATCACGAAACTAACTTTTCCACTTTGTGGTTCAAGTTTCAGATCTGAAACAATCAAATGTATATCAAATTAAACATCCCAATACTTAGAAACAGTTTACCTCAAGAGCGCCACAAGTCCACAACCACGATATCAATGGCATGCCAAAAAATTATGGCGAGCCTTGTCGGCGAAGTCTACATCAAGAACACCTCGCCGGTGACGTCCCTTACGCTAGCTTATATATATAGTATGACAATTTGTGCTATCTTCTTCCTTAATTATCTGGGTATTATCTCTTTGTACTGTTAATGTCTTTAATTTGCAAGCTTGCTCATCGCGGGCTCGTGTGGTTTCGTGTATGCAACTAATCTACAAGTGTTGCTGAAAGGAAAGCTTATTTTAATTTCCATTTATTAAATCAAAATCCCTAGCATTGCAGGATGCAATTTTGAGACTACAATTTAGCCTATTTGCGACAACAATTATCGTCGCAAATAAGTGAATATTTGCGATGACATGTAGTCCAAAATATGTTCGTCGAACTGGAAAAATAATGTCATCGTAAAAATACCACTTGTCATCGCAAATAATGGCTTGGCACTAGATGAAAATAACATTATTTGCGACGACAAGTCGTCACCAATAATTTATTATTTGCGACCACATATAACGTTGCAAATAAAATTTAATTTATTTTTTTTCCCCGAGCAAAAAAGATTATTTTGGCGGGTGGTGAAATTTTTTTGCGACGACATTATGTGTCATCGTAAAAAATGATTTTGAATTCCCTCAGCAAAATAGAAGGTGGGAAAAGTGGGCGGGTGACCAAAATATTATTTGTGACGACATTACACTGTCGTCGTAAATAAGAATTCCAGAACCTTCCTCCCACAACATTTGTTGTCGCAAATAATGAAGTGTCGCTGCAAATAATGTAAAGTTATTTTTGCGACGAGATATCGTTGCAAATAGTCTCCAATGTCATCGCAAAAAAGTCTGTTATATGCCCACAAATAGAGCCTCCTTCTCCATTTTTTCCGATCGGCTTCTCTCTCTCTCTCTCTCACTCGACCTCTCATCATTTTCTCTTATTTTCTCACTCTAAAATCTTAAAATCTCTTTATATTATCTGAAGTCCATGTTCAAGAAGAAAGCTTCCAAGAGTAATCTTCTCTTTCATTTTCGTTTTTTTGTTTTTAATGCTTTTATGTTCAGACTGTGATAATTTTCTTTTTAATGCTTTTATTTTCTTTTATAAGTTTTATGATTACATAACAATTGTTCACGAATTCTTTTTCCCTGGTTTTTTGTTTTCTTAGAGACAAAGGTCAAGATCTAGTTAACTTATGGATATCTTCCAGAAGTTATGGATTGTGTTTATGTAGTAATTTATGGATTGTGTTCTCTCTCTCTCTCTCTCTCTCTCTCTCTCTCTCTCTCTCTCTCTCTCTCTCTCTCTCTCTCTCTCTCTCTCTCTCTCTCTCTCTCTCTCTCTCTCTCTCTCTCTCTCTCTCTCTCTCTCTCTCTCTAACGTTTTGTAATCGTTTCTAATGAATGTATTCGAAAATTTAATGGATTGTGTTCTCTGTTAAAATGTTTTCTTAATGAATGTGTCTTGGAAAATTTTTCAGGATCCTAAATTTTCTATGATACGTCATCACTGAAAACATATTTAACGGAATATTCGCGACGATTGTCATCGTAAATATATTTGCGACAACATATGAAAACTTTGTCGTCGCAAATATATCATTTGCGACGAGTTTTTCGCGACGACTAATTTGTGACGACATGTTGTCAAAAATACGATATTTGCGACGACATTGAGTCGCCGCAAATGACCTTTTTTCTTGTAGTGAATTCCTCTATAATTTTTTCACCGCTTCTCCCGTCTACTTTTTCTTGGAAGAAATTTTCAGTTCTTCTCAAGTAAAAACGAAGCCCTTCCGTCCTTTATTATTATTATTATTATTATTATTATTATTATTATTATTTTGTTTCTAAAAAAAATTTGCTTTGGGTCTCTAAATAATGACTCTAGCATTATTCTTTGGTCATTCGGCATTGATTAATTTATGTAATTTTAACAATCGTTATCAAGTTTGTGGAGAGATTCTGTTATTTTATTTTTTTCTTTTTTTTTTTTTTTTTCTCCGTCCTTTGTTAATCTTCCGTCCCCAGCAGACTTCAAGCCTATTGCTAAAGGAACAACTAATCGTAAGGTTTACATTTATATCTCAAGCCGAACTGGCGGACACTCGTTATTCTCTACTAATCGTAAGGTTTACATTTATATCTCAATTGAACCGGCCGGACACTCGTTATTCTCTGCTAAGCTCTCTTTACTCACATATTTATTGATATAAAAATAACAAAAAACGACGACAGAATAGGTTCAAGAGTTCTTCTAAGCAAAGCAGATCTATCTTCCAAAAGTAGAGAAGCCTCATACTAGTTCTTCCCTCTTCTTGATCGTACTTGTTTTTCCTTCTTTATCAATATCAGCGGCTTATCCCTCGTTTCTTATCCAACAAAACATCATCACGACGACATAAATAAAAATAGCACATATTCAGCCAAAAAAATAAATAATAATACAAAAAATAAAATAAAAAGAGCACATGACTCTACCAGCCCGACATCACATACGACGTTATCATCAGAAGGATTCAGAGATGGAGGACCTGGACGGACATACAGCACGAGAGGAGTAACCAATGGGAGCTAAATGTTGGGGTGCATTTGAGCCCTCAAGTCCTGCATCATTCTAAAAATCTCGTATATCTAGAGGTTTTACTGGTAACTCTGTTGCAAGTATCTTCTACATGTGGGTCCAAACGTGTCATATAAGATCCTACCGAGCATGAGCGAGATGACGACGCATCCCCTCGATAAACCCTTTACGGGAGTGTTTGACCCACTCCAGTCTTGTGTCCTCTACGGATACTTAGTGTAGCCCGGATACAATCCGACTTGGAGCTCAAATAAGAGATCCCTAAATTCACCGTAATTAGTATCTTCTATAACCGCTTCTGTCTCACCCAATGTTTTATGATCATCATGTCACGCCCCCCAACCGGGGTGGGTGACGTGGAACTCGATTTGGGATTAATAAAGCAGATTCCCAACCGGGTCCCACACTTAGCTGCATTAAAATATAAATAAATTACGTAATCCAGGAGCCTCTGACACACAGGGCTCCACCCCACAGGACATACAGTATCGTACATACATGTTCATGTAAGTAATCATTACAACAGACATCAACCACAGTCTAGTAAATCCAAATGTCAATAATTACAATTTCTTACAAATCCTTACACTTTATATCAGAGGATGAACATGATCCTCACTTGATCGATCCGTAGCATAACTCAGCTACTCCGTAGCAACTATCCAGCTACTATGCACCACCCCTAGAATCTCCTGGGAGGGGTTTAACATTTAAAACATAAAACGTGAGCGAAAGGCCCAGTAGGATATAATTTGAAATAATTTAAATAAATGAATAAATAAATAAACGCGTAAATGAATAAAATAAGACATTCAAATTGACGAGCAGCAGGAACCTCACATCCTTTTTCTCAAAGGAAATATAAGCGAAATAATCCATATTACGAGGCTTGACAAGTAATTAGTACAAATTACTCACCTCACCAAGTGCCTCGCCCTCTTTGGACCCGGTTTGGGTTACGCCCCGAGGATGCACTCTCCGCATCCTATCTAGGCTTCTGACAATAGACTCTATTACCGGTTCACAAGATCTCTTATCTTAAGAAATCATCCGTTTAACATTATGAAATCGTTCATATGACCCCCACGAACTACTCAAGCCGCGGGTCCCATGATTTGGACAAGCCATGAGGTTTCATGACTAGACAAGCTATGGATTCCATGGACAGGACAAGCCAAGGATTTCCATAAACTAACAAGCCATGGTTTTTAAAACCTTTTCTTTTCATAAACCAATCCCTTTCTTTAAAACATTTTCAAGGCCAAAATGCTTTTCAAAAACAGGCTCACAAGGAAAAGGGATAGAAATCCTACCTCGTACAATCAAACACAGGACTAGCGTTGCCTTTTCGGCTCCCGCTTCCTTAAGCCCCTTGATCGAATCCACAAATGAGCTGATACAAAACACCACTTTAGGATCAATCCTCAGTCCTAAAGTAATACAATCTCACTTATATACCAAGATTTTCAATTAGTGTGCCCTAATCCATTTCATGTTTCAAATTCCATTCCAAGGGTTTTAAATATCAAATCAGGGATTAAAGATGCAAATCCTTTCATCCCAAGTCCCCAAATGAAGCTAATTTGGGTTCTCCCCGAAAACAGGGGTCAAAACAACAATTTCAGGCCAAACAGGGTCAAACCCCGTGTACACCGGTCGACCGGTGACAGAGAAGTGCATCACCACCGGTCGGTCGGTGGTGTGCATCCGGTCGACCGGACCGGTCGGCCGGTGGCCATAGCAAGATCCGGTCGACCGATGCGGTCGACCGGTGGAGAACTCCAGTTCGCGAAAACTCACGGAAATCAGTTCAAAAACCTGCAAATCCAGTCCCAAATCATAAAATCTTAAGGGACAACCACTAGATCTGGGTTCTAGGTACTAAAACAAGTCCAAAGAACCCAAGATCTCCAATTTCTACTTTAGTTTTACTCAAAATCATCAAAAATCTGTTTTGAACCAAAATAAGTTTTGAATCCGAAGAACTTGAAATTCAAGAGAGGTTCTTTCAGTAATCTTACCTTGAATCCTTCTCTTGATGTTGAAAACTCTTTGAAATCACTCTTTGGCTCAAAACCCGTTCGATTTGGGACAGAAATGAGAGAGAAAAGAGAGAGTGAGTGAGTACGGGAGTGAGAGTGAGAGAGAAAGAGAGGAAATGCATGGGAGAAAGAAAAGGAAGGAAAGAAAGAAAAGAAAAAGGAAAAAGAAAAGAAAAGGAAAAATAAAAGAAAATGGCATGTGTCAAATATAACAGTCCAGAAATGCGCCCATACACACTTCTGGATTAAAATAAATTACTGTGAATAATTTAAATACCTTGGAATCATTTAACTCAATTAATTGAATCAGATTAGGCACACTAATAATCTCAATTCCCTTAATTAATCTCAATTAATTCTTCAGGGTGTTACACATCATTAATTCCAGCAACATCATTTAGCATTGCAAACATCTCATCAATCGGTTCACTGACAACTGTAGCAGTACGTACTTCACCGTGGTGAATGCATGTGATGTAACTTATATTAAAACTCCATCGATGTATGTGCGCTTTCATTGTTTCTGATGGCAGCATCTCATGATTTTTACACTTAATACACGGACAATTAGTACCTGCAGTTGAGTTTACATAATTCTTTTCAACCTCAATAAAAGCACACAAACCATCCCAGTACTCATCAGACAACTGGTTTTTTAAATATATCCAACTCTTGTCCATAAGCATCTCCACTATGAAGAATTTATGAAGTTTTAGCAAATTTTATGAAAATTAACACAAAGTATTTTGTAATAAGTATTTAACAGTCTATTAACTATTTTATAATATTTATTTTTAATTTTTTTATTATTAATATTATACTAATTAAAATTTCCATCTAAAATCTTTTAATCATCATATATATAATTTATTATTTTAAGTTCTTAATATTTCCATAGGTCGCCTACTTTTTAATCATCATCAAACAAATTTCATACATATTTCAATCTAATTACCACAAATTTCAATTTCAATTCTAATTTACAATTCACAATTCTAAATCCAAAACCACAAACTAAATTCAAAATCCAAAACAAAACCACAAACCACAACCAAGATACCAAAAATAATTTACAAAATGCTAAAATATTAACTCACAAAATCCAAACCCACAAACACCGGGGTTGAAAAAGCAGTATGGTAGCAGGGGCTGGGAGGGCAATGGTGGCGGAAAAGTGGGTGGCGATGGCGGGTGAAAACTCTACTTTTTAGACTTTTTCGAATATTTTTCTCCACAAATGAAAGATTTGAAGAGAGAATGATATATTTATGCTTTTTTTAGAGTTTTTGGATGGTTTTGAGAGGTTTTGGATGGAGACGGAAGGAAAATACCGTGAGGGTCACCGAAAAAAATGGAGGAAAGAGTTATGTGATCGCGTTTAAATGTCATCGCAATTAATTCCAAAACGACGTCGTTCTTCTTCACCTCATTAATATTTCTGAAAATATTCTTGAGAAATATACCATGCTCCTTTTTTGTGATGACTTTTTAATAAAGTCGTCACAAATATTTTTAATAAAGTCGTCGCAAAAAATAGTCGTTCTGGGAAGAATTTTCTAGAACTTTTATTTACGATGACATTTCGATATGTCGTCGCAAAAAAGGAAGAATTTTCTAGAACTTCTTTTTAGAAAACCGCCAAATTTTTTGTAAACAAGAAACAACCATTTATCCTCCTTCCATTATTTATATAAACAAGAAACAAAATCATGAAATAATTAGTTCAAATTGGTCTACAATGAGACATGCTTTCAACATCATTGTTTATCTTGAAATTTTGAGACCCATTTGCAGCCAACAACCATTTATCCTCTTTATTTTTATTTTTTTTAAACACATTTGTTTGAACGTAAAAAAAGTATATTGTCCAGACTCAAGGTACATATATTTATATTATATATGTAATGTTTTTTAAAGATTCTCTTTCGAAAGCGAATGATTGGTGATTGATATTGACCAGTTTAATATAAGACGTCGTTTTTGCAATACTATTCCACTTTTGATTCGTGAATGATTTTCCATTGTGATTTGTCATCGTCTCCTTGTTAGCATTTCTAGGACGAGGGAATTCTCTTTCACTTTATTTTATTTTTTTATTTTTTTGGAGATTTATCTTATTGCTAAAGAGGACAAAGACTTGACTTTGAGACGTAGAACTAGTCTACGGGCATGCAATAAATTAGGAAGATGCCCTGGAAGACAAGTAATAATATATGGCCACATACCAAAAGTTCATAAAATATATGGCCTTTTTCGCACCAAAAGAAAAAAAAATAGAGAAGGAGCAAAATAGACCAACATAAAAGAGGAATAAAAATGAACAGGCTAAGATTTAAAAAATGTTAGTTAATAGGCCTTTTTAATGTAAATTTGGATTTACACTTAATTGGAATTTCAAAAATGCCCTTTGATTAGAAGCCTGATGAAAAAAATACTTTTTTCATTTATTCTCTCTCTACTCTTAAGTCTACTTTCTCTCTCACTCTCGATCTCCCTGCCTTGTCGTTGATCTCCGTTGAAGGAAGATCAAAGATCAACACCGTTGATGACGTCTGCAACATCGGCTCCTTCGCGACATGCTCGCCTGCAACATGCTCATCGGCATTGTTCTTGCCATTGATCCTCCTTGGCCTCGCGAACCCTTGTCGTTGCTTTTGATCACAATGAGCAAATCTCTTGAATCCGAGGTTGATTTCAACGAGTTCAAGCGGCTGAGTATTATTTTCCAATTTGAGTCTAGATATAACAAATTGTAAATTTGGAGTTTATGGTCTTGTAATATTGTAATGACCGGAAAAAAAATTTAAGTCTAATCCGGACAGTACAGTATTTGACTAAAATTCTTTCTGAAATAGTAAGTAGTAGAATTTTGATGTAATCAAAAAAATATTAGGTAGAAACTTTATGTACGGGGTAAAATTTCCTGAAATATGTAAAGTTATAGTATATGTATACATATATATATATATATTATATATAATTATTTCTAAATACGTTTCTTAAAAAAAATAGATTATCTAAATATATATATATATATACTCTCACGGTAATAGTGAGATTAAAAAAAAAAAGGAAAAGTAATGATTAATACGGTGAATGATGGACATGGGTTGCACATGCAATAACACCACTTGGCATTATATGCTTAAGCTATGGTGACTCACGACAACTTGATAATTCAAGTTAACTTCAAAAAAATTACTAACGCCGTAAATGTAAGAAGAAAAGAAAAGAAAAAAAAAAAAAAGAGAGACAGAGAGTTGTTAGACAGAGACGGAGAAGGGAAAATCAAGCATTTTCACTGAGATTTCTTCCGTTTAGTCCGACAGAAACGTAACCTGAGGCGTTCTAGTGGAAAAACCTCAACTTCTGGAGGTAAGATTTTAGAGTTTTCGTGAGAATTCTATATTTTCTTGATTTAGATGAATAGTAACCCATCTCAGAAAAACTTCCGTTAAAGTGAAAATTGAAACTGAGGTTTTGTAGAGTATCGTAATAAGAGTTTAACGGTGTAAGTGTTAAGACGATTGAATAAAGTTTTGGTGGATTTCTATCGAAAATCCGTGAGCCTAGATAAGAAAGAACATATGTTTTGTTCAATTTTATGTTGGAATCTGTGTTCAGGAATGTGAATCTTTACTCCAGGTACCAAAAACGGAAGTAGAACGAGTTATTAAAAACTCAGGAAACGAGAAAAATAAGGCGAAACTCTGCCGAATTTTAGTTTGAGTAATTTGAACTAAAACTGGATTTCAAGAGGAATATGGGATTAAAGTGTGAAAAGAAAGATGTTTCGATAATCGGTGATGGTTAGAAACTGAACACAACGAGAATTCACAGTTTTAGACCAAAATTAAAAATTAGGCCCATGACTGAGTAATTTGCACGATTTTAGTGCAAATCCTTGAAATAGGAAATAGTTTGAGATTGAATACCAAACATAAGGATTGTAGACCTTTCCGAAGTAAATTTCAAAGTAATTATTGATCTTAGATTCTGAATCTAACGATCGAAAAATTTATGCAATAAGGCCGATTAACGGTTGAAGTTGGAAAGCCTCAAGGGAGACAAAGGACGTGTCGTTAGTGAAACTTTGGTAAGTATAATAGTTTTTCTATGGCTATGTCACGAATAAGCTTGCTTTTCTATGTTGCACAAAGATTGTGCATATAGTAGAATTTTGAATGATAGATACAATGTGAATGCTAGATACTATGTTAGGTAAGTATCTACAAGACTTATGTAATCGTAGAACTTTATTCTGCAAAAAGATGTATCGATGTTAGGTTGAGATCAAACTAAGAAAAGTGAAATGTTAAAGTTTAACGAAAAGTTAATCTCATAATAAAATGCTCAATAATGCACAAATTCATAAGATTTAACTAAAGTTACCGTTTCAATAAGAAAATTGATAAACGGTAAGAAACCAAACGTCTTGTTTGTACCAGCCTTCGAAGGAAAGGTTATTATGAGACTATGAAAGATATGAAACCGTGACTGAGTTGGATTGGTTAGCTACCCCACTCCTCACTGGTTATGCGCGATATGGTACAATAGGACAGGGCCCCTAAGAAGTAAAAGACAAGAAAATAAAACACGGAAACCATTCCATATAACAGTATGGTATCCGTAAACAAGAATGAAAAGAATGAGAAATATAGAACGAAAGTCGTTGAGAATTCTGTACTAGGCTATATGATATGAATGCATATATGGGTATGCATAATTATTGCATCTGTTATGACCTATTGATACTTGCGAGCGAAAGCTCATTAAGTTTGTTCATGTTGTAGGAAGCACGGTAAAACCTTCGGCTCTCTAAAACTTGATCTTTGGGCATGCAGAGGGGGTGTAGTAGCGGAATGTGGGCAAGTGGGTTGTGGATGCATCACGTGTTTTGGAAATTTGTTGAACTTTATATGTAAAATAAAATAGTGTTTTATGTATTTTGATGATGTAATAGAATGTTGCCGAATGCTCTGACATTTTAACATACATGGTAAGAATGAAAAAAAAATGGCCTGAAATTTTAAGAAGTTATAATTAGGGTCGTCATAGAGGTTAAGAAATGGTAAGTACGAGCATAAGATGATGACCAAAAGTTAGGGTCTTCACAGTTGGTATCAGAGCGATGGTTCTGCCACCCACCCACATTCTGCTGAGCATCTGACTCTACATTGTCCAAGTAAGTTATTTATTCTTTTGAATTTAGAATTCAATGTGTGAATTTTGTCCTTATAGGATATACGATATGGTTTGAACAAGGCGAACTCGGATGATACCCAGAGGGTTGCATAGAAGAAGTATCCGGGGTCCAGGAAGAAGAAGACGTCCGCATAGTCTACCTTCGGTACAAGAAGTGGAACCTATTCCTATAGAGGTACCCCTACAACCTTTATAGCCTATTAGAGTAGCTGAGCCACCCCCGATTGATAGGGAAGTGCAAGTAGCAATGATTAGAGACCCAATAGGATCTAGGGTCGCTGCAAGAGCTGCTTTTGCACTTTATCAGTGTAATCCCCCTATATATGATGATCAGGCTCACCCAACCAAATTACAGGACTGGCTACACCGAATTGAATATTTGATGGTAGCCTGTGAAATTGATGAGAGTGATTGGGTGATTCTAGCTGCCGGCTTATTAGAGTCTGACGCTAGGCAGTTTTGGAGAGGTGCGGTGGAAACAAGGAATGCACATGAGGTGCCATGGGGCAATTTTTGTAGTTTACTGCTAGCTCAATTTCCACCGAGAGAGGTACCTGTAAGGATGGCACCAGAGGTTGCCTCTACCTCACAGGCTCAACCACATACTAGGGAGACCGAATTTAAGAAAATAGAGAAGTATATACACAAGGTCGATAAATTTAAGATGCGACCTTATGATACTGTGGCAATCTACGCTGATCGGTTCTTTAGTGAGATTATGACTGATCCCACTATTCAGTTAAAAGAACATGATGCATGTTTCATATTATGGAGAGGGTTAACAGAAGAGTTACAAACTATGGTATTTCTACGATGGGAAGTTACATATACCCTCACCCAGTTTGTAGAGGAAGTAACAAAATTAGAAGAAACTTTGGCTATAGAACGAGAGGAGCAAGAACGACGCGTTAGTGAGCGTCGAATGGAGTTTGAACGTAGGCAGAGAGAATACCTACGTAGAAATAGATTAGTGGAAGTTGGAGTAAAAATTGGAACAACATCATCACCCCAACAACAGGGATAAGCAAATGTGGATTCCTAAAACATCGCAAATACAAGTGAGGAAGAAGATCCGGTGGAGGATTTTTGGGAGGCCACTGGGAATTAAGCTAATGTACAATATGATGTAATGTTTTGATGATAATGTTACATTTTGGCAATGTAAAAAAAAATGTACTGTGAATGTATAAGATAATCATACTTGTCTTGTGTAAGTAATGAATGATGAATGTATATGTATGTTTGAGCGGATATGTGTACGTATGTGTATACAGGTATACAAATGAATCTAATATAAAAAAAATATTGTTACCTAGGAATGCATTTTTTTTTAAATGATTAGTGTGGTTAAAATACTGCTAGAATGCCACCACATTAAATAGAAGTTGTATTATTTTTTAGAACAACTTTATGTTATGAAATGATGTTATGATTTATTTAGATTTATACATATACACATATCTAGAAATTTAACCATGTTTACCATTACTCCTCTTATGTAGACACACGAAAACATGGTTCGTTCACGTAGAGAACGATTGGTCCAAGAACTAGAAGGGGATTTAGCTGCCACCATAGTTAATTTACGAGCCAGACTTGAGGCTCAAGAGAATGAAAATAGAAAATTACGGGCACAGTTAGAGAAAAGAGACCAGGAACAAGAGCGAAGAAGAGCGCCACCTGTTCAAACGGCACCGCAACCAGAGCCTACGGCGATGCCAGAAATGGTGCGACAAGCTATGCCGATTGCTAATCAAGAACCATTATATGTACGGTTTCATAGGATGAAGCCACCAGAATTTGAAGGTTCCACTGACCCACTAGAAGCTGAAGAGTGGTTAACTTCACTCCAAATGATTCTGGATTTCATGAATCTAACGGAGCAAGAAAAAGTTCTCTGTGCTTCGTATGTGTTAAATAAAGATGCCCGCTACTGGTGGGAGACAGTGGTAATAAGAAGGAATGTAGCAATGATGACTTGGAATGAATTCTTAATGCTAAGTACTATGATACTGTGGGTCCCCGAGCTCAACAAAATGAATTCAATAATTTGAAGCAAGGTGATAAGACTGTTATGGAGGCTTGTTGTAAGTTTGATCGATTGGCAAGGCTATACCCCTCAGCCAGTGCCAACAGAAATGGAAAATGTGCGACGAATGTTAATAATGTTTCGTCCCGAAATAGCTACAGTAGTAGATACACTACACTACAAAAGGCCTTTCGTAGCTGACGAAAAACGCTATTAAACACTATCAATAGCGCTTTTTAGAACGCTAGGACAGCGGGCGCTATTATAGGTCCTAAGAAAACATAGCATTTCAAGATAGTTATAAAAAGCGCTATAGAATTCAAATATTATAGCGTGTAAAAAAAATTATTTTCATCCTCTTACAACTCTTTAGCATAACTACGATACAGATTAATAACTTTTTTTTCTTGTTATGTTCATATTGTTATAACTTTTTAAAATTATTATTGATATCCTTTTGAATTCATTCAAATTAATGACAATTTTGAGATATGTGATATATCTAAATAGGAACATTTAAATTAAAACATAAAAACATTTAACATATCAATTGTTATCAGTATCTACCAAGCTGTCAATAAAATTACGTTTACAACATAATTCATACAGTGTCTAAAACCTTAACATTCAAAACAAATAAAGAAAACAGAGGAATAGTTTGACATATCAAAGTATCCAAAACGTCTAAGTGAAATGGTGAAGTAAATTCTTCCATCTTGATAAAATACTTCAACAAAAAAATCAGCTCTACTGGTTAACCTGAAAGAAAGTGATCCACTATCAAAACAATAATCAAACTCAGCTAAAACTTTCATCATTTAACCTATAAATAAAGCAAAGACTAGTTACACCATTCACAACTACGTAGCCACATTCACATATGTTTTGCAATGAGTTAGAAGAAACATGACTTCAATGATGCACTAGACAAAAATTTAATGCCAAACTTGTAAGACAGAGAGTATCTTACATGTATGGGTATGTAGATAGTTGGAGAAAGCTACATGAGTCTTTGTTGCCTACATACAAAAGTCCAAAAAGAAAAAAAAAAAAAAACGTGCTATTACAATCTTGCAAATATGAAGAGAAAAAAAGATTCCGTTGATGCATACCCTCCAATTGGAGATGCAAGTTATAGATACAATCTTACCCTGAAGTCTTGTCTTCCACCATTTAACTTGTAAATAAAGCATTAAGTATCTGTAAGGAGATGCAAGTTATAGATACATACCTACTGCAGGAAGGCAGAATTATTGGAGCTTAAATAGCAAGAACTATAGGAACCTGAAAAGGAGAAAATTTGTGACACTTTGAACATTCATTTTGAACTTAAAAACCATCAATCAAACACAGCCATAAGACGGGAAAAAAAGGCTAAAATTGTGGAAACAGTTCAAAGAAGATAGAGACAACAAACAATATACTTAAAAAGACATTCTACCAATTCCATTTTTGGAAAGTAGAACAAATTAACACATGTACATTACATTCTACCAATTCCATTTTTGGAAAGTTGAACAAATTGACACATTTACATTGGTTCCCTTGATATTTGTACTGATTCACAAAATATTGTTTGGTAGTATAACCAAGAACTAAAAAGAATTGAATTCATACCATAGAACGCTGTGCAGAGAATATGGCATTCATGATTGCCACATACCTGAAAGGTGAATTAAAAAAATAGAAAAAATAAAGCAGACATGAATGAAAAGAAAATAAGAAACACGTAATATTCTCTTCAGCCAAAAAAGAAAACACGATTAAAAAAAAGAACATACTGTTCAGGCCCATCTGAAGATCCCTGCAAGCATAAAATCTGCCATTCATATAATAGTAAAAATAGTTAAAATGCATTAAATTTAAAGAAGTGAAAAGAAACTTTCAAGGCCAATAGAATGTAGTCTCTTACAAACAGCATTACTAAAGTGTAAAATCATAGACAAACACTAACCTAAAGAAAACCTAAAGGAAGGTGATTATATCATTATCCTAGAAACTGATGTCCAGCTATTCTTAATAGCAAATAATCATCAATGTGAAAGAGTTAATTCAGAAAAGATTAAGCTCCCTTGTATATAAGCAGTTAATTTATCTCCAATTCTCACACAAACTATATATTTTTTTGAGTCACAAGCAAGGTATATATGTGCCACAAATAGTAGGCTGAATAGGGGGACCGAAAAGCCATGCTTCTATAGAAGGGCTGACAATTTGCTGCCATGGACAACGAAAACTATAAGTACTCTACACAAATACTGCCAAGAAAACAGTCTAATAAAACTAAGTAGAAATTCCATAAGAAAGTTGGACTTGTCTTTCAAATGCAAACATATAAAAACGAAACAAAAAGATCAAGCTGAAAACCAAACAGAATTAAAAATTTGCCTGTGATCATTAGACCTTCTGATCCTAGAAAACGGCCAAACCATACTGCTACGGAACTACTGATAAGGGAAAAAAATAAGCCAAGTTTTACTCACATCATCAAGAGACGGATCCCAAAATTAATGGAAAAGCCACCAAGGAAAAACAAGGTTGTAATCAACCTCCACACCTACAATTAAGGGTGAACCTACAATTAAGGGTGAAATCAGAAGAGAGTTTTACTTATAGTAATAAGAAAACTTAGTGAATAAACATGCAATGTCTTGATTAAGCAACAAAATACATAATTAACACCTATCCATACCTGAAAACGATGAAATACATATGGGTAATACAAGGCAAGATCTAACTTATCATAAAGTCCCAGTTGATAGCCCACAGTTGTCAACATGCACAAGGTCTCATAAGCCTTACTTATGGGCGGCAGTGACTTGTAGTATCTGGACGAAAGAAACAGTAAAGGATTGAAAATTAAAATATAAAAACAGCCACAGAACATTACACTCACATGTGACGGGATAAATAATAATGAACACAGATAGAACAGAATGAAGAAATTTGTTCTTTATTAGATATCCTGCTACTGTCTTTATAAGTACTACTATTTTTATCTCTTCAAAATAGCACAAAAGAGATAATGAGATCAGATGGAACTGATAGATGTATCACACTTGTTTCTCAAATTGATGCCTCACACCAAGTCCAAGGCGTGACGGATTAAAGCCTTAACCTTTACTATCAACACAATACCTTGACCAGACAAGAGAATCCCTATCAACATTAGGCTGAACACTTGCACTAGAGCAGGCGCCCTGAGACACAGACTCCTGAGACTGAGAAGACTGGGAATGATGTCCATCCTCTCTCTAGCGAAAAAATCAGGAAATAAGAATGATATTCATCAGAAATGTGTAACACTATATAGTAAAATGAGTTATGATCTTCATCAGAAATGTAGGACGTTGTTTAGCAAAATGAGTTAGCATTGACAACCAAGACCAACACAAAGCACAATATAAACTTTTATCAGAATCTCAAATTTCAACCCCTCATGCGATGAGACAAATACCAAGTGTAAATAAAATAAAATAAGGATATGAGAGTGAATCATCCATTCAGTGATTTCTACTTACCATCTTTTTGGCGCTAGGAGAACCTTCAAACCCATCATTCAAAACCTGTCATAGCAAGTAATGTATTAAACATTTAACAGAGAACAGGGTACTCGAACTAAAATATGAAACTCAAAAACTAAAGACACCACATCAGCAAATTGGATGAAAATTGAAACTGAATATGATGACCTCATTAAACCTATCATTATAAACTTAATCCGATTTAAATAAAAAGGACATGGAATATATCATGTTTGTTCTAATTCCCAGACTTGCACGAATGACTTGGTTAGACTGTTTTTAAGCTTCGATTGGTTTCACCTACCTTTTCCACTTTACTTCAATATCCTCTGTATATTGAATTAGTACAAGATAAGGGGCAGAAATTACAACTAAATCCATGTCATCAACAGCTTCATCATCCCTCTCTGACGCTTCTCTCTTTGTTGAGACGCCAACTCCGTGCTTCTTTTTATCAACGCTTCAGAAGAAGATTCAGCCCATGAATTCAATCCCGGAACCTGAAACAAGATTAAGGCAACAACAAACTAAAAAAAGATGCTTGCGCACTGCTTCCAAATTTATGGATTTCACGGCATGATAAGATAAATAACATAAATTATAGAGACACTCACGGGGATACAGTAGAGGAAACGGCGTTCCCAAATTCGCATATCCGCCAAAGAATCCATTGGAACTTGTGAAAAATCTAAATACTTGTTGGTTCTCCAAGCCGTGCCATCCTTCAAAAACCACGAAAATAAATTGGACTGTTCTTAGGGCTTCGAGCGAAAAAAGAGGGCTTCGAGTGAAAAAAGAGGGCTTTGAGTGAAAAAGTAGGCTTCGAATGTTGCTTCTAGTGGGATTTTTTCCTTTGGGTGACGAGGGCCATTCGAGTGGGGCTTGTTCTCTACCCTCAGCGGAAGAAAATTTTGGGGATTAAACACGCAGAGAAAGAAATCTTCTTCCTCACTCAGAAGAGGGCTTCGATTGTTGTTTATAGTGGGATTTTTTTCCTTTGTGTGACGACGGCCATTCGAGTGGGGCTTGTTTCTCTACCGTCGGTGGAAGAAATTTTGGGGATTAAGCGCGCAAAGGAAGAAAAAATCTTGCGCGCTGAGAAAAGGGCTTCGAGTGTTCCTTCTACTGTGATTTTTTCCTTTGGATGACTTGGCATGGCCTTCTTTCTCTTCCCTCAGCGTATGAAATTTTTGGGGATTAAGCTGGTAGATTGTCAGGCTCCGTTCACTTCGCTTATTCGAGTTTAGAATTTGAGTTTTGTTACAGTAAAAAGCTCTCACAAACAATCACATTTAACTTTTTTGCTACAGTAAAAAACTCTCACATAAAATCAAATCTCAACTCAAATTAAAAACTCGAATCAGCGAAGTGAACGGACCCGTTCATTTCGCTAATTCGAGTTTTTAATTCGAGTTAAGATTTAATTTTATGTGAGAGTTTTTTACTGTAGTAAAAAAGTTAGATGTGATTGTTTCTGAGAGCTTTTTACTGTAGCAAAACTCGAATTCTAAACTCGAATAAGCGAAATGAACGAGGCCTTAGTAAGTAGGGGGGAAACCATTTTCTCTTTGGGAGCGAAAATGCAGAGAGAGAGAGAGACATTTCTGTAATGACTGAGAAAATCCCAGATTTTAAATAATATAATTTATTTATTTAAGTCAAGGACTTTTTTAGAAAATATTATGTGACTGAAGGATTTATGGAACCAATATTTGTATTCCTAAATTCTATAGCAGATTTCATGTTAAGTTCATGTTTCGATCAAGTAAATTCGATCGAATAAATTCTCGCCGTATTTTAAGGCGGAATAATTTTCAGTACAAGTATAGTTTGAGAATCTTAATTTCAAGAATCTCCAAGCACAACATGATGTTAGCGGCGTATAAAAAAAACACACTGACATTTTAAAAGAGGAAAAAGATCCTTAATTGCCAGACAGTTAAGTTAAAGTCACAAGATAAATATCAATAGTAGATGGGTATAATGTGAGTTTGGGAGTTGACACCATAAACAACGTCATTCCCGGAATATAATGCGAATAGTTAAATTTAGAATTTGTTCGGTCTAAAATTAATTTTAAGACTTGAAACAGTTCAAAATATTACGCGAGTAAGAATATAAAACAAATATTGAATTATTCAGAAATTAATATTGGATTTGTAAGTAATAGATTAAATTACGTGAGCTAAATTAATTATCTCTAATCGAAGATAAATTTAATACATTTAGAGGAAATATTTGAGGATAAGATCAAGCATGTAATCTTGCCTTAATTAGACATTATATATAGTGAAATTTTTAGGGTTCTATCATTTTTTTCCTTATTCCCCTGCTCACTCTCTCTCTTCTCTCACTTTCTCTCACAAAAAAACCATCAATGGCCAAATACTCAAGTTGAGATTCGACCTCCGTTTTTGACACCGCCGGTGTCAATAGAAAGATCTCGACAAGCCGAGTTCAATGACATGCGACACGACCTCTAACTCTCTGCGGAATCGGCCCGCAATCGCCGTGAAGTTCCGAAATTACCCATTTCTTCCCGTCGTGATATCTCCGTCATCCGACCTCCGATTGAGATGATTTTAGTCCCTATGGACTTAGTGCAATGAGACGAAGAAAACCCATCCATTTTCATAGCTCAATGATGGCTGGAGCACCGCCGTCCGTGGTGGCCGGAATCGCCTCCCGCCGCCGTTGTTTCTCTTTCTCCAGGCCGTCGTGGATGCCACCGCCCCACCAATCGACTCGAGGCCGACGCCCAGTGATCCCGACCAGCAGCCACCGTCACCGCCGCAGTTTGGCCGGAAAACAGAGCCATTGCCGTCGTCCGTGGAGGGAGGAGGTGGTTCCGACGATCTAACCGTTGGATCGTCGTAATTTTAGTGTCACAACACTCAGAAGGAAGTGGGTAAGAAAACCCCTCAACCAATTTTAAGATTTCGTGACCGGAAATGTGAGATTGAGTCGCCGGATTTTACCGACGTTGCCGGTCCCGATGGGTACTGTTACAGGCCGAATGGTGTGAAATTGACCGCACCAATGGACTCATAAGGGTCAAGTTAGGGGGGGTAGGACCCAAGTCCGCCGCGGAAAAACTCCCCGGGCTATCGACCTCCGTTTGATGATCCGAGACCATATCCCGACTCGTTTCGACGTGCTGAATGCAATGGTGACGTCCGTTCAACCAAATTCAATTCGATAAAAATTGTCTAGTCTTGGTTGCACGCGGATCGAGGTGGTTCGGGCATCGAACAAGTAAAGATCGAGAATCGAGTGTGTAAAGCTACGATGTTCCTCAAGGATCATTCATAGTGCTTGCAGCTTTTCCCGAATTAGTTTTGAGGAATACGCAGGAGAACACGACAAGCGAGATACTATCGAATCGCTTAGCTCGGAATCCGTGCAAGTACAAACCTTGCTTATGGTTTAATTAAGATAGTCATATAAGGCGTATGATTTTTCATGAAATACGTTAATTATGAGATTCGTGAATTAGGTTTATATTTATGTTAAATGCCGTATGTAGTTTTCCAATAAAACTTAACGATTTTCAAATAAGCATGTAAGCGAAAATCGTAAAGAAACGATCACGCTAAACCCTTAATTTTACGACGGTAAATATGGACCTCAACACTATTATGAGCCCGTCAAGTGAGGTAAAAAGTAGTTTATTAAAAGTGTATTATTGATGATAATTTAATTAATTATTAAAACTAATTAATTAAATTATCTAAGACTTAGAATATGGTTAAGGAAGTTAATTAATTACTAAGATTAATTAACTAACTTATGTAGACTTAGTATATGAATAAGAGGGTTAATTAATTACCAAAATTAGTTAACTAAATTATTAGACTTATTATAAGGATAAGATAATTAATGAATTATCAATTTAGCACAAATTTGTAATGGCAATTAAGGAAAATAAGATTTTGAGGATTTAATAAATTGATCCTTATAGTGAATTATCCTTCAGTAAAGGAAAGGAATACATGCCTTAAGAAAAGGGTTAGATTCCTTCATAAGTTGCTAAAATAGAATAGCAAACGACAGATAATCTCACACTCTCAGTGGGTGTTTATTTTCAGAAGTAAGCAAGCAAATATGAGAATAAAGGTTTTGGCGAAAAGTGGATTCCACTCAGTAAATCGGGTAAGTAGGAATCTAGCCTCTGACATGAATAGATTTTAAAGAAAAAATTTTACACATGCTATATATATACATGTTTATGCTTTAAGTATTGTATGCGATGCCATGTCATCTCAGCATACACCTTAATAAGTCAAGAGGAACTTATAAGAATAATATCGCTTAAGTGCCGTACCGACCTCCGACCTAAGGGAGGTAATTCCAGACTCCACAAGGAAGAAAAAAAAAAAAAAAATGTCCTCCGACTTAAGGGAGGCATTCAAGTTATAATCACGGTGTCGCGGGGACCTTGCAAACCCTCACGTCCCGATGATTGCGCGCATAAGTGGTACGCGAGCACTCGGGCCCATAAGAAAGAAAAGATAAGAAAGATAAGATAAGATAATAAGACTATGATAAAACATCATAATCAAGCATAATCACTCATGCATATTTATTCATGTGTACTTACAGTTATTTTGAGAGATATAGTTCCTACTTGCTGAGCGAAAGCTCAATCGAGATATGTTCATCTTTGTAGGTAAGAAACCTATCGCCAATTCCTCAAGGGCAATGGTAAGCGGCGGACGAATGGTGGAGATGGGAATGGATACCGCTTACGCATTATTTTCCGCAAAGAAGTTTAAGTAAAATCATGTATATATTTATATGATCCAAGGTTTCAAGCATGTATGTTTAAAAAAATATATGTACATATGTATGTTAAGAAAACCGAGGTTGTAGCTAAAAACCCTAGTTTTGAGTATTTAAGTTTTAGAATGTTGCAACAGTGCATGCAACTAATAAACGAATTTTAAACATGATGATTTAAATGATTGAGTTTAAAAGGACTTTAAGATGTACTTGAATTTAAGATTTCTCACGAAATTCATTTTTAAGTCAAATGAGATGATCCAATTAAATTGGCTAGTTTTAGAAATGCTTTTAAAGAGTATGTGAAACAAGAGTTCAAATGTCACTCAATTCGAAAGATATTTTTAGAAGTTTTATCTTAATTAGAATTAAGAAAAGTTTTAAGTAATTGAGTGATTCATTCTTTTAAAATTATTGTTATGAATTATGAAAGTATTCATTCTTATGTTTTAAAAAAAAAAAAAAAAATGTTCCGCAAATTTTAAGAAACCCCAGTAAGTACAAGTTAAAAAGTTAGTTACAGTGGCGGCCTCATAGGAGGGTCGTCACAGTTGGTATCAGAGCCGGTATCCTGCCATCCTACTCCACGTCGTCACGTGTCTGCTTCGCCATAGTCCAAGTAAGTTAAAGTATGTTTATGATAAGTAGTTTATAGTAGTTAATAGACGCGAATGCTTATTTAATGAGCAACCAAAAGTTAATACGTTCGCACGATTAAGATGGTCCTATCAAGGACCATTCAAGTCTAACCGCCCTATCATTTTACTGTGTTGTATTCTCTTGGACTGACAAGAGGATATCTCGAGAAGTGTGATCGTTTGAGGTGACTTCTTAATGATCATTGCTGGGCTATGAAGCCAAGCAAAGTATTGAAGCCAAGCAAAGTATTGAAGCCAAGCAAAGTATCGG
This sequence comes from Morus alba, assembly GCA_012066045.3. NCBI lineage: Eukaryota > Viridiplantae > Streptophyta > Magnoliopsida > Rosales > Moraceae > Morus > Morus alba. The sequence continues at coordinate 5,123,037 of CP050233.2, read as the reverse complement.
AGCCACGTGCAGCTGTTTGAAAAGAAACAACTACCGAGACTCTTTTTGAAGAAGCATTGACTGTGTTGCTAGCCGTAGCTTTTCAGCATGGATCCATGAAAAGGATCTGACTATGTAGCATAAAGACGATGTTAATAAGTAGATGGACGATGTAACCCCGTCAAGCTAGACGCGGGCCACGTTCGATGACTATATACGTATATCAAGATACGATATAGGAAATAGAGCTTCAACGTTAAGTAATACCAGCTTATGGTAGATGTTAAGCGACCCACTTAAGATATGATACACGATGATTGCTAGCCTTAAAATGTTTAGTAATCTCATAAAAAGTACTTATGTCTATGAATGTGTTGATAAGTAACTCACAAAGACTATTAGTTAAGACAAATGCAAAAGGGGTTCAAGATGTGGAGAATCTCATTTGGATATATGTACAAGAACTAATGCAATGAGTTTAAAGGTAAGCAGCAGCTTAAGTGATAAGAAAAGAACATCGAAGGTCATAGACAAATTGAGGGATTTTGTTCTAGATTAGTTTTGACCAAACTAATCTATCTACAGCGATCTCAAGGGGAGATATTCTAACCCTATTTATGATTGAAAAATATAGATACGAATTGTTTAGAATCTCCTAAAAGAATTAAGATTGCCTTAGGTAAAGATGATAAAGGTAAAAGTTGTCTTTGCAGTGAAGTATCGATTGGACGAAAACAAGTGATGATGTAAGATAGTAGGCAATTAAGGTGTGACAATACCCTGCCATAAGCTTATCCATTAGAAAATCATGGATTAGACGTGCCAAGTCGATAAGATACTAAGGTGACCATGAATAGAGATATGTGATCAAAATAAAGTAATAAATGTGCTCATCTACGTATCTACTCAAGGTGATTAACTTAAGTAGGCGAAATCCCTTGATAAACGGGATTACAGCTTAAAAAATATAAGAAACCTCAGAGTCAAAGTGAGAATCATTATTAGATATTATGAAGCAAGGAAATAGAAATAATATGATTTCCATGCCAATCAAGATGCGTTGTAAGAAGAAAATTACAACAAGAGTGGAGCAAACCAGTTAAGGATAGTGTTTATCTATTAAGAAAAATTTGGTTGTGATGCCAATCTAAAGGCAGATTTATTATGACTTATAATTGAAACTTTGAGGACGAAAGTTATGAATTTATAAGTCAAACTCTTAATGGAGGATATGAAATGGAATCCTTTTAAAGGAGAAGATCTCTTGCATAAGTAAAGGAATGATAAGGACTAATAGTTTAGTCAGTATGATAAGTAAGTTAAAGGTAAGATAATGTGGTATCAAACGTAGCAATGGTTTGAGGATTTTATTTTATATATACCCTGCCCAATGATAAATAGGGGAACAATATTATCAATCTAGGAATCTAAAGAAAATGAAAGAATTTTTAGGTGTAATCATTTTTACGCTGGGAGGATGACCTTATTGAGTTTAGAGGTCGAGGATTAGGTTAAGAAGGATGGATGTATATCATTAAGACTATGATCTATGCTCTGAAAGGTACAAGGATCGAAAGATGGATGATCCTACTTAAGAACAAAAATGTCAACAAAAGGTAATACTTCGAAATATACCTATTTTAAGGAGAAATTATTAGAATTTTTCCAGAGTCATAAGTTTAAAATAATTGTTCTTTGAGGAAAGTAAACGCGAGATGAAATGAGCTTAAGAACTCGATTATATAAAGAGTAAATTAGAAGGAAGAATGCTAAAGTACGTTGATGGTATCTCCTTGAATGAGTTCATACTTTCGAGAGTAGTTTGAACTCGACACTAGATAAAAAGGAAAATGGTAGACCCCTTAAAAAGACTCATAAAGCCTAAGAAACAGAACAATTGAGGAGTATCACATCGTTAAAGGGTACATTGGCAACCCCAAAGGAAAAGATGATGTAGCTAGTTGTGTAAGCAATAACTATCCTTCAAAAAATTGAAGGAGAGTTATGAATGGTTTGTGATAGAAACATAAACAGTTAGAGCTCCAGCAAGAAGATAAGTATGTCAGATGAGGTTGATACATGTATTTCTTAAGGACTTAAGTATTTGAGGAAACTAGTTATTAAGTCTGATGATTATAAGACAAATATAAGGTCGGTAAACCTCAAGTAGTCATTTACAGACTCAGGAATCAACACAACCTTATCTTGTAGAAGTATGTCTTACACTAGTTGTACGAAATTTAGATTCAGAAGGGTCTCGCTACTCTATGAAATAAGGTTCAGACAGGAAAAAGTGCCTAAACAATCATGATATGATATGATGTTTGGCCACAAATTCTACAATAAGTTAGAATAAGAGAGTATTACAATACAGTTTTACATGTGAGAAAGGATTTGAGGTACCTTTGAGTTCGTAAGGCATATGAACTATTGGTCGATGATAGGTGAAGCTCCATCTTAAGTATAAATATATATATATATATATATATATGGAGAATAGTTAAATTGAGGCCCCATAGTTTTGATAAGAAACTGTTTGGTGATTATGACAAACAAAGTAGAAGTGAAGATAGCCCATAATCAATGGGGAAAACTATTAGAACAAAGTAGAGAGCTTCTATAAGTATGGACAGTAAGACTGATCTTTCTTCACTCATACTCCAAGAGAAAGGCGGAGTACCCCGAAGAAAAATAGAGAAAGTTTAATTGAGGAAAGATAGATTCCCCAAAGTATCAGAACAAGTATATAAGTAAGCTATAGTTACTACAATTGCTAATGATAACGATTTGGATAATGGGAACCCATTAAGAAAATGTTAAGATGATAGATTCTTGAGTCATTTCATATATCAAATCAAGATCCTGATAAAGGAATGCAGGAGTTAAGAGTAGAGAGCAAGTTGAAATCATGGATTAGTAGAAAAGAGACCTCATAGAAAGAAAGGTCAATAATCTTAGTAAGATCCTCAGAGGAAAAAAATGCCAATGGAAGATGCTCTTCACATGAAGAATAACGAAAAACATTAGTTTTCCTCGGCTTCATTTTAATTTTGAAGATCAAATTTATATAAGCCTAGTGAATTGTAATGTCGAGGAGAATTAGTAGATAAATAAGTCTACTTATTTATGGATTTTTCCATAAATAAGCCATGCAATCTACAGGTTTAAAACCTCTCAGTACACGTGTTCATATTAGAATGACGTGTAAAATCTCAGTATGACAAGATATACTATGAAAAGCCTAATAAGTATATATGGGAATGTTTAAGAGTACCGTGAGACATGAAAGAAATGACTTAATGGTACATCATGTCAGATAATGATTGAGAATACTAGCTATGAGAGTGAAAGTTCAAGTAAATTGTTTGACTTGGATAAGTCATCACATTCTTAACGGTTCGCACAAATTGATGAACCAATAAGTGAGCACTTTCGATTAGTAATAACTAAGAATATTTTAAGATCTAAGCAAAGATTATGAAAGGAGAATTATAGAATCATGGAATAATCCAATGATTCAATGTGTAGTATTACAGTTTGTACTACACAAGTACCCCCGAAACCACAAGGATGAACATTTTAATCCAAGTTATACGAAAGTAGTACATCACACTCAGAATTAGAGAGTTCTCACAAAAGGGGTGTATCAAGAGGATATTACAATAACCCAAGACCAAGATCGAGATAGTTCCGATAATAGAGTCTCGGTTAATCAAGGATAGAAATGCATAGTCTAAGTCTATGTTAAGTTTTTAAAAAAATAGTTTCGAGATCAATCACGACTCATACTAGGCAATTGATTGACTAATCCTAAAGATTAATTCGGTTGAAGATTGAAATGACAATCGAGACTAAGAAGAGTGATCAGCCATTTTGGAGACAAACTATCTCATCCAAACCATTCGTTACTCTAATAGAAGAATGATGTTGTTGAAATTGCCTTGATTGATAGGAAGTTAAAGTAGAAGAACAACATCTAGCAGGAGAATTGCGTAAGATCTACATTCTAGAATAGAAGTGTGATCAAATCACGATGGATTTTGTGGTAGAGTTGCCTAGAATATCCGATAGTAACGATGCGATTTGGATAATCGTTAGATCGATTGACTAGATCGAGACACTTTTGCCGATCAAACTCGGTTATTCTATTGAGAGACAGCCCTTTCACGAGTGTACATGATGCAATGGGGTCTAAGTTAAAGTTTAGTACAACTTTCCACCACGCATGATGGCCAATCCGAGAGGACCATCCGCACCCTAGAAGATATGTTAAGAGCATGTGTCATGGATTTAAAGGGAACTGAGATAGAAAGTTGCCTTTGATAAAGTTTTTCTATAACAACAGCTATCGCATGTCAATAAGAATGACACCTTTTGAAGCTCTATACAGAAAAATATGCATGTCCCCAATTCAATAGTATGAATATGGGGAGAAGCATCTAGAAATAGTAGACTTTAACAGGAGAGCCACAGAGAATGTTAGACGTATCACAAAGAGGTTTGATACAGTTCATAGTCGCCAGAAGAGCTATGCGGATAAACGCCGCAGACCTATAGAGTTTCAGGTAGGAGACTTAGTTTTCCTGAAGGTGGTACCGATGAAAGGAAGAATAAGATTCGGTAAAAGAGGGAAACTCAATCCAAGATACATCGGACCGTTTAAGATCCTTAAAAGGATTAATAAGGTCGCATATATATACTAGCATTGTCGCCAGAATTAGTTTATGTACATAACGTCTTTCACATATTGATGTTGAAGAAGTATGCGACATATCCATTGCATGTATTGCACTAGGAACCTATCGAAGTGCATGCAGTCCAGATCCTAGATCGCGAGGAGAAAACCTTAAGGAATAAAGTAATTCCTCGGGTTAAAGTCTTGTAGTGAAATCATAATATTGAGGAAGCTACTTGAGAACGCGAAGAGGATACGAGGAAAAGCTACCCCGAGTTGTTCTAATTTTCGGGACGAAAATTTCTTAAGGGGGGGTAGATTGTAATGACTGAGAAAATCCCAGACTTTAAATAATATAATTTATTTATTTAAGCCAAGGATTTTCCTAGAAAATATTATGTGACTGAAGGATTTATGGAACCAATATCTGTATTCCTAAATTCTATAGCAGATTTCATGTTAAGTTCATGTTTCGATCAAGTAAATTCGATCGAATAAATTCTCGCCGTATTTTAAGGCGGAATAATTTTCAGTACAAGTATAGTTTGAGAATCTTAATTTCAAGAATCTCCAAGCACAACATGATGTTAGCGGCGTATAAAAAAAACACACTGACATTTTAAAAGAGGAAAAAGATCCTTAATTGCCAGACAGTTAGGTTAAAGTCACAAGATAAATACCAATAGTAGATGGGTATAATGTGAGTTTGGGAGTTGACACCGTCATAAACAACGTCATTCCCGGAATATAATGCAGAATAGTTAAATTTAGAATTTGTTCAGTCTAAAATTAATTTTAAGACTTGAAACAGTTCAAAATATTACGCGAGTAAGAATATAAAATAGTATTGAATTATTCAGAAATTAATATTGGACTGTAAGTAATAGATTAAATTACGTGAGCTAAATTAATTATCTCTAATCAGTATAAATTTAATCTGTTTAGAGGAAATATTTGAGGATAAGATCAAGCATGTAATCTTGCCTTAATTAGACATTATATATAGTGAAATTTTTAGGGTTCTATCATTTTTTCCCTTATTCCCGTTCACTCTCTCTCTCTTCTCTCACTTTCTCTCACAAAAACCATCAATGGCCAAATACTCAAGTTGAGATTCCGACCTCCGTTTTTGGCACCGCCGGTGTCAATAGAAAGATCTCGATGAGCTGAGTTCAATGACATGCGACACGACCTCTAACTCTGCCGGAATCAGCCGCAATCGCCGGCAGAAGTTCTGAAATTACCCATTTCTTCCCGTCGTGATATCTCCGTCATCCGACCTCCGATTGAGATGATTTTAGTCCCTATGGACTTAGTGCAGCGAGACGAAGAAAACCCATCCATTTTCATAGCTCAATGATGGCTGGAGCACCGCTGTCTGTGGTGGCCGGAATCGCCTCCGCCGCCGCCGTTGTTTCTCTTTCTCCAGGCCGTCGTGGATGCCACCGCCCCCACCAATCGACTCAGAGGCCGACGCCCAGTAGATCCCGACCAGCAGCCACCGTCACCGTCGCAGTTTGGCCGGAAAACGGAGCCATTGCCGTCGTCCGTGGAGGGAGGAGGTGGTTCCGACGATCTAACCGATGGATCGTCGTAATTTTAGTGTCACAACACTCAGAAGGAAGTGGGTAAGAAAACCCCTCAACCAATTTTAAGATTTCGTGACCGGAAATGTGAGATTTGAGTCGCCGGATTTTACCGACGTTGCCGGTCCCGGGGGTACTGTTACAGGCGAATGGTGTGAAATTGACCGCACCAATGGACTCAGAAGGGTCAAGTTAGCGGGGTAGGACCCAAGTCCGCCGCGGAAAAACTCCCGGGAGCCTCCGCCACAGACGCCGCCGCCATATTCCGGCGAGATGTTGTTTCTCAGGCTATCGACCTCCGTTTGATGATCCGAGACCATATCCCGACTCGTTTCGACGTCTTTGAATGCAATGGTGACGTCCGTTCAACCAAATTCAATTAAATAAAAATTGTCTAGTACTTGGTTGCACGCGGATCGAGGTGGTTCGGGACCGAACAAGTAAAGATCGTAATCGAGTGTGTAAAGCTACGATGTTCCTCAAGGATCATTCATAGTGCTTGCAGCTTTTCCAGAATTAGGTTTGAGGAATACGCAGGAGAACACGACAAGCGAGATACTATCGAATCGCTTAGCTCGGAATCCGTGCAAGTACAAACCTTGCTTATGGTTTAATTAAGATAGTCATATAAGGCGTATGATTTTCATGAAATACGTTAATTATGAGATTCGTGAATTAGGTTTATATTTATGTTAAATGCCGTATGTAGTTTTCCAATAAAACTTAACGATTTTCAAATAAGCATGTAAGCGAAAATCGTAAAGAAACGATACGCTAAACCCTTAATTTTACGACGGTAAATATGGACCTCAACACTATTATGAGCCCGTCAAGTGAGGTAAAGTAAAGTTTATTAAAAGTGTATTATTGATGATAATTTAATTAATTATTAAAACTAATTAATTAAATTATCTAAGACTTAGAATATGGTTAAGGAAGTTAATTAATTACTAAGATTAATTAACTAACTTATGTAGACTTAGTATATGAATAAGAGGGTTAATTAATTACCAAAATTAGTTAACTAAATTATTAGACTTATTATAAGGATAAGATAATTAATGAATTATCAATTTAGCACAAATTTGTAATGACAATTAAGGAAAATAAGATTTTGAGGATTTAATAAATTGATCCTTATAGTGAATTATCCTTCAAAGAAGGAAAGGAATACATGCCTTAAGAAAAGGGTTAGATTCCTTCATAAGTTGCTAAAATAGAATAGCAAACGACGATAATCTCACACTCTCGGGTGGGTGTTTATTTTCGAAGTAAGCAAGTAAATGTAATAGGTCGCTTTGGCGAAAAGTGGATTCCAAACAGAAATCGGGTAAGTAGGAATCTAGCCTCAAACATGAATAGATTTTAAAGAAAAAAATTTTACACATGCTATATATATACATGTTTATGCTTTAAGTATTGTATGCGATGCCATGTCATGCTGCATACACCTTAATAAGTCAAGAGGAACTTATAAGAATAATATCAGTTAAGTGCCGTACCAGCCTCCGACCTAAGGGAGGTAATTCCAGCTCCACAAGGGAGAACAGAAAAAAAAAAAAGAATGTCCTCCGACTTAAGGGAGGCATTCAAGTTATAATCACGGTGTCGCGGGGGACCTTGCAAACCCTCACGTCCCGATGATTGCGCGCAAGTGGTACGCGAGCACTCGGGCCCATAAGAAAGAAAAGATAAGAAAGATAAGATAAGATAATAAGACTATGATAAAACATCATAATCAAGCATAATCAGCTCATGCATATTTATTCATGTGTACTTACAGTTATTTTGCGAGATATAGTTCCTACTTGTTGAGCGAAAGCTCAATCGATATATGTTCATCTTTGTGGGTAAGAAACCTATCAAAGAATTCCTGAAGGGCAATGGTGAGCGGCGGACGAATGGTGGAGATGGGAATGGATACCGCTTACGCAGTTATTTTCCGCAGTAAGTTTAAGTAAAATCATGTATATATTTATATGATCCAAGGTTTCAAGCATGTATGTTTAAAAAAATATATGTACATATGTATGTTAAGAAAACCGAGGTTGTAGCTAAAAACCCTAGTTTTGAGTATTTAAGTTTTAGAACGTTGCAACAGTGCATGCAACAAATAAACGAATTTTAAACATGATGATTTAAATGATTGAGTTTAAAAGGACTTTAAGATGTACTTGAATTTAAGATTTCTCACGAAATTCATTTTTAAGTCAAATGAGATGATCCAATTAAATTGGCTAGTTTTAGAAATGCTTTTAAAGAGTATGTGAAACAAGAGTTCAAATGTCACTCAATTCGAAAGATATTTTTAGAAGTTTTATCTTAATTAGAATTAAGAAAAGTTTTAAGTAATTGAGTGATTCATTCTTTTAAAATTATTGTTATGAATTATGAAAGTATTCATTCTTATGTTTTAAAAAAAAAAAAATGTTCCGCAAATTTTAAGAAACCCCAGTAAGTACAAGTTAAAAAGTTAGTTACAGTGGCGGCCTCATAGGAGGGTCGTCACAATTTCTCTCCAGGTAAACCTAGAGAACGGAGAGAGAGAGAGAGAGAGAGAGAGAGAGAGAGAGAGAGATTCGAACTTCCTTGGGTAAACCTAGCTCCGAGCTTCACGTAGGAAGAGAGCTTCACGTCGAGATCGTCTTCAATCTTCTTTCCACAACCAGATCTTCACAAAATTAGAAACCAAAAGTTGAGAATTTGCGGGAATCGAGTGACGCGCAGAGAGAGATAGAGGATTTCTTCCCGTGAGGATTTCTTCCCGTGAGATGGACTGGAAAATTAGCGCATTTGGGGGAAAGTTAGAAATTTCAGGGAACCTAACACCGGCCTTCAATTTCGGAATCTAGCAGAGCAACTTCAGGGGAAACTTAGGGAAACTTAAGGAATTTTGGGGAAAGAGGTCAGAATACCGTGTGGGAGAATGAGGTTCTTTCCCTTAAGGTTTTTTTTTACTTTTCTTTGTTCGTATAATGCATTTCAGCAAAAAAAAAAAAAAAAAATGAGCGAGCGGGAAAATTGAAAAAATTATTTCCAATACCCGCCTAATGAAATTTTAATATGTACATTTATATATTTTTAAATATATATAAAACAAATTTGTGAAAATATCATGAAATTTTAATATATATATATATATATTATAACTATTTTTAAACGCTATTAGATACAGGCGCAGTAACGTTTTTTTAAAAGCGCTATAATTAACCGCTACGAAAAGCCTATTTTGGTGTAGTGATAGTGGGGAAAGACCACCCACAATAGTGGCGGATTGTGTTGGTAGAGCAGTCCAAGCAGAATATCACCTAGCCCAAGCTAAAGAAGAGATAACCAAATTCTGGGATGCCAAGAAAAAGGAACAAGCCCAAGCAAAGCAAACCCAAAAGAGGAATCAAAAGAATAATCAAGCTGGTCAGAGTAACCAAGCTAACAGAACTGGACAAGGAAATCGACCTCTGCAGAGTCATCCACAAAATAACCAGAACCCGAATAAGAGGAAGAGAAATTTTGATAGAAATCGAAACTTTAATTCCCAAAACCCGCAACAGAGGCAAGATCGCAACACAAATATAGTTGAGTGCTCTAAGTGCGGAAAGAAACATTCGGGTGTATGCCGTTATGGAACAAATAGTTGCTATACATGTGGCAAAGAGGGCCATTATTCCTGGAATTGTCCTTAGAATTCAAATAGACAGCCTACTAACCAGGCAAATGTGATGAAGATAAGAGTTAGGGAAATGCAACCTCAGCAAGATGGAATAGAAGTCCTGTCGCAAACCAATGCTAGGTTGTTGGCATACACGAAAAGTGATGCAGAAGCTGGCATGTCAAGAGTCGTGACAGGTCAGCTTACTATTGCTCAGCACTTAGTATACGCATTATTTGATTCCGGTGCATCACATTCGTTTGCATCATATGGATTTGCTGAGAAATTAAATTATGCTATGAATAGAATTGGTCAGACATTTAGGACTACCTTTCCATCCGGGGAAATTCTATTGTCAGAATTTAGGTTAGAGCATGTACCAATAGTCATAGCTAACAGGGAGCTATACACAAATCTAGTCGTATTAAAGATAATCGACTACGACGTCATCCGAGGAATGGATTTCTTAAGAAAATATCAAGCTACTATCGATTGTCGTAATAGGAAGGTGATTTTCCGACCCGATGGGGAAGAAACTTTTGAGTACGTTGATCACTCTAAACATACCCCTAGATGAGTAATTAATGTAATGGAAGTAAAGAAATTACTTTCAAGTGGTTGCGAAGGATATCTAGTTCATGTTGTGGATATGACTAAAACTGATAAGTTGCAACCAAAAGATGTGCCGATAGTTCAGGATTTTTTGGAAGTTTTTCCAGAAGAATTGCCAGGATTGCCACCAGAACGTGAGATTTCATTTGAAATCAAAATTTTACCTGGAACGACACCAATTTCTAAGGCTCCTTATAGGATGGCTCTAGCAGAACTTAAGGAATTAAAAATACAACTGCAAGAATTAATGGACAAAGGATTTATCTGACCAAGTTATTCACCTTGGGGAGCCCCTATATTGTTTGTAAAAAAGAAAGATGGCACATTAAGAATGTGTATTGACTATCGTGAGCTCAATAAGGTCACGATAAAGAATAAATATCCTCTGCCCAGGATCGATGACTTATTTGACCAACTCAAAGGGGCGGCGATATTCTCAAAGATTGATTTGCGATCTGGATACCACCAATTGAAGATTAAGGAGCAAGATGTATCTAAGACGGCCTTCAGAATGAGTTATGGATACTACGAGTTTCTTGTGATGCCGTTTGGACTAACTAATGCCCCAGCAGCTTTTATGGATTTGATGAATCGTGTTTTCAAGGAATATTTGGATAAATTTGTTATTGTTTTTATCGACGACATACTAATTTATTCAAAGAATAATAAGGAACATGAAGAGCACTTGAGAACTATTCTTCAAATGCTGAAAAGACATCAGCTATATGTTAAATTCTCCAAGTATGAATTTTGGCTCAATAAAGTTCATTTCTTAGGACATGTAGTCTTGAAGGATGGAATCTCGGTGGATCCAGCAAAGATTGAAGCTGTTAGTAACTGACCCTCACCAAGAAACGTAACAGAGATTCGTAGTTTCTTAGGTTTGGCTGGGTATTATAGAAGATTTGTAGAGGGTTTTGCAAAACTAGCTGCACCACTCACTACCCTCACACGAAAAGAAAAGAAGTACGAATGGACTGAGAAGTGTGAAGAAAGTTTTCAAGAATTGAAACAAAAGCTAACTACTGCACCAATCCTTACTATTCCAAAGGAAGGAGAAAAGTTTGACGTTTACAGTGATGCTTCCAAACTAGGGCTGGGAGCGGTATTGATGCAAAATGGAATGGTAATTGCTTATGCGTCTAGACAATTGAAAACTCATGAGAGAAATTATCCTACTCATGATCTTGAATTAGTAGCAGTAGTTTTTGCTTTAAAGATATGGAGGCATTATTTATATGGTGCACAATGTCAGATTTTCACTGATCACAAAAGCCTCAAGTATTTCTTTACACAGAAAGAACTTAATATGAGGCAACGCAGATGGTTGGAGTTAGTAAAGGATTATGATTGTGAAATCCTTTATCACCCTGGAAAAGCCAATAAGGTAGCAGATGCTTTAAGTCGTAAGACTACCGAATTAAGTCATATGTCATTGGATAGATTTCCAACACCTTTACATAAGGATATTCATTTGTTAGGGTTAGAGCTAATTATAGGTAAATTAGCCATTCTGCGGATACAACCATTTATTTTTGACAAGATGGCAACGACTCAACGTCAAGATTCTACTCTTGACAAATATTAGAAAGAAGCTGAAGAAGGAAAAGAGACAAAATTCAAAGTCTCTGATAAGGGAATACTTATGTTTCGAGGAAGAATTTATGTTCCAAAAGATAAAGATCTTAAGAGTCAAATTCTTTCTGAAGCTCATAGTACCCCTTATTCGATACATCCAGGAGCGACTAAGATGTTTCAAGATCTAAAACAACACTTTTGGTGGAGATATATGAAAAATGACATCGTGGACTACGTTAGTCGTTGTTTAACATGTCAAAAGGTTAAAGCAGAGCATAAACGTCCAGCTGGAGAGCTGCAACCGTTAGATATTTTGGAATGGAAATGTGAGCATATAACTACCCAAAACAAGTGAAGGTTATGATGCAATCTGGGTAATTGTTGATAGATTGACTAAATCTGCCCATTTTGTACCTATAAAAGTGACGTATACCCTTGGAAAGTTAGCAGAGTTATACGTCACCAACATAGTTAGACTGCATGGAATACCTTTATCCATTGTCTTAGATCGGGATAGCCATTTTACCTCCATGTTTTGGAAGAGTGTACAAGAAGCCATGGGCTCAGAATTAAGATTTAGCACAGCTTTTCATCCTCAGACTGATGGACAATCAGAACGTACCATCCAAACTTTAGAAGATATGCTTAGGGCATGTGTGATGGATTTTAAGGGAGCATGAAATAAGAAACTATCATTGATTGAATTCTCGTATAACAACAGTTATCAAGCTTCAATCGGTATGCCACCATATGAAGCTTTGTATGTAAGAAAGTGTAGATCTCCCATTCATTGGTATGAAACTAGGGAGAAGCAATTGCATAAGACGGAATTCATTCAGGAGTCAGAGAATGAAGACAACACAGGACCGTCAGAAAAGCTATGTTGATAAGCGTAGAAGACCTTTAGAGTTTAATGAAGAGGATGAAGTTTTCTTGAAGATTGCACCCATGAAAGGTGTTATGCGTTTTGGCAAGAAAGGCAAATTGAGCCCAAGGTATATAGGACCTTTCCAGATTATTAAAAAAATAGGGAAAGTAGCCTACCGATTGGCTTTACCGCCAGAATTAGCTGCGGTACACGATGTATTCCACGTCTCGATGTTAAAGAAGTATATACCCGATCCATCCCATGTTATAAAACATGAACCGATACAGATTCACGAGGACATGACTTATGAGAAACAACCCAGTGCAAATACTTGCACGAAGAGAGAAGCGTCTTCAGAATCAAGTATTCCACTTGTAAAGATACTGTGGAGAAATCAAAAAGTGGAAGAAGCAACATGGGAACGTGAAGATGAGATGAGAAGAAAATACCCCCATTTGTTCTGATTTTCGGGACAAAAATTTCTTAAGAAGGGATGAATGTAATGACCGAAAAAAAAAATTTAAGTCTAATCCGGACAGTCCAGTATTTGACTAAAATTCTTTCCGGAATAGTAAGTAGTAGAATTTTGATGTAATCAAAAAAATATTAGATAGAAACTTTATGTACGGGGTAAAATTTCCCGAAATATGTAAAGTTATAGTATATGTATATATATATTATATATAATTATTTCTAAATCGTTTCTTAAAAAAAAAAATTAGATTATCTAAATATATATATATATATATATATATATATATATACTCTCACAAATAATAGTGAGATAAAAAAAAAAAAAAAAGTAATGACTAATACGGTGAATGATGGACATGGGTTGCACATGCAATAACACCACTTGGCATTATATGCTTAAGCTATGGTGACTCACGACAACTTGATAATTCAAGTTAACTTCAAAAAAAATTACTAACGCCGTAAATGTAAGAATAGCAGAGAAAAGAAAAGAAAAAAAAAGAGACAGAGAGTTGTTAGAGAGAGACGGAGAAGGGAAAATCAAGCATTTTCACTGAGATTTCTTCCGTTTAGTCCGACAGAAACGTAACCTGAGGCATTCTAGCGAAAAAACCTCAACTTCTAGAGGTAAGATTTTAGAGTTTTCGTGAGAATTCTATATTTTCTTGATTTAGATGAATAGTAACCCATCTCAGAAAAACTTCCGTTAAAGTGAAAATTGAAACTGAGGTTTTGTAGAGTATCGTAATAAGAGTTTAACGGTGTAAGTGTTAAGACAATTGAATAAAGTTTTTGTGGATTTCTATCGAAAATTCGTGAGCCTAGATTAAGAAAAAACATATGTTTTGTTCAATTTTATGTTGGAATCTATGTTCAGGAATGTGAATCTTTACTCCAGGTACCAAAAACAGAAGTAGAACGAGTTATTAAAAACTCGAGAAACGAGAAAAATAAGGCGAAACTCTGCCGAATTTTAGTTTGAGTAATTTGAACTAAAACTGGATTTCAAGAGGAATATGGGATTAAAGCGTGAAAAGAAAGATGTTTTGATAATCGGTGATGGTTAGAAACTGAACACAACGAGAATTCACAGTTTTAGACCAAAATTGAAAATTAGGCCCATGACTGAGTAATTTGCACGATTTTAGTGCAAATCCTTGAGATAGGAAATAGTTTGAGATTGAATACCAAACATAAGGATTGTAGACCTTTCCGAAGTAAATTTCAAAGTAATTATTGATCTTAGATTCTGAATCTAACGATCGAAAAATTTATACAATAGGGCCGATTAACGGTTAAAGTTGGAAAGCGTCAAGGGAGACAAAGGACGCATCATTAGCGAAACTTTGGTAAGTACAATAGTTTTTCTATGGCTATGTCACGAACAAGCTTGCTTTTCTATGTTGCACAAAGATTGTGCATATAGTAGAATTTTGAATGATAGATACAATGTGAATGCTAGATACTATGTTAGGTAAGTATCTACAAGACTTATATAATCGTAGAACTTTATTCTGCAAAAGGATGTATCGATGTTAGGTCGAGATCAAACTAAGAAAAGTGAAATGTTAAAGTTTAACGAAAAGTTAATCTCATGATAAAATGCTCAATAATGCACAAATTCATAAGATTTAACTAAAGTTACCATTTCAATGAGAAAATTGATAAACGGTAAGAGACCAAACGTCCTGTTTATACCAGCCTTCGAAGGAAAGGTTATTATGAGACTATGAAAGATATGAAACCGTGATCGAGTTGGATTGGTTAGCTACCCCACTCCTCACCGGGTTATGCGTGCTATGGTACAACAGACAGACGCCCATAAGAAGTAAAAGACAAGAAAATGAAACACGGAAACCATTCCATATAACACGATATGGTATCCGTAAACAAGAATGAAAAGAATGAGAAATACGAACGAAAGTCGTTGAGAATTTCATGCTAGGCTATATGATATGAATGCATATATGGGTATGCATAATTATTGCATCTGTTATGACCTATTGATACTTGGCGAGAAATAAAGCTCATTAAGTTTGTTCATGTTGTAGGAAGCACGGATAAGGCACCGGCTCTCTAAAACTTGATCTTTGGGCATGCGGAGAGGTGTAGTAGCGGAATGTGGGCAAGTGGGTTGTGGATGCATCACGTGTTTTGGAAACGTTTTGTTGAACTTTATATGTAAAATAAAATAGTGTTTTATGTATTTTGATGACCGATGTAATAGAATGTTGCCGAGCACGCTCTGACATTTTAACGTACATGGTAAGAATGAAAAAAAAAAAAATGGCCTAAAATTTTAAGAAGTTATAATTAGGGTCGTCATAGAGGTTAAGAAATGGTAAGTATGAGCATAAGATGATGACCAAAAGTTAGGGTCGTCACAAATATTTCCGAAAAAGCATATTGTAAATCCGAGTTCTACACTAATTCAATATATTTAAAATCATAGATTGCCTTTTTAAGCTTTATTATAGAGATGATTTGTTGAGTTTCATTGGATTGACTGGCGAGAGGCATTGTGATTTCTCATTGTGTTCTAAGTTCCTAGAATCAGAGATTGGGAGAGAACAAGAATGAAGAAACGGGAGAAGGAAAAAAAAAAAAAAAAAAAAAAAAAAAGCTAAAACTTAGAACGGTAAAGTTAGAAAATAAAGAAGTTGAAACTAAAATTGGCCTATTATTTACTAATTCTCCATAAATGTGTTATTTTCTCCCAAAGGTTTTAAAAATTGGCCTATCTACTACAATTTCTCAAAAAAAAAAAAAAAAAAAAAAAATATATATATATATATATATAGCCTTTAATATTCTCTTTTTAAGCTTAAACTTTGGGGCACTTATATATTACTTCTTGTGGAGTAATCTGAGCTCAATATTTATAACATTTTGTATTGCTGGAAATTGTTGCTCTTTAAAAATATAATCTTTAAATTCGTGCGATTTCTTTAACCAAATTAAAAAACTTACTTTTGCGATTTAAGTGCCAAATTAACAAACATACATGCGTGACTATGCTAAAAAAAAGGCATGGCGCAAGGCCGAATGGAGACATTATTTTGTTTTCCCGTTATCATAGTTTTTAAAAAAAAAAAAACTCACATACATGTATTTCATGTACGTACGTGTCTAATACAACACAAATAATATTATACGCTACTCTGTTACTTAACTTATTTCTTAGTAAATATTCATGAATTATACATCTAACTTTCTATCATATAGACCTCAAATGATCTTTCGCAAACTCTAAAGTACAGACCGATTAAGTTGATAGGACACTGGTAATTTGAAAATCTTATGTTACTATTTATATACTCATGTGTATCCTACTCTGTTCATCTTCCCTTTGAATCCTTGATCTCAGAGAAGACAGCCCCAGACATTCCTTTCATGGACTCGTCCGTAGTGGATCCCTGCTCAGAGGTACTCATTTTAGTCATCCCACTACTTCTCAACTCCAATGACTCTTCCCAGCTACAAGTGAACGTTCCGTCACTGTTGTTATTATTCATGAAAGCAACTTCGTCCTCACCCTTAGCCTCCATTATTGTCCCACCAATCCCGTCGTTGTCCTCCGCGTTTTGCTGTAATTGCATTGCAAATTCTAGGCCCCACAGGACGTCGTTCATCGACGGTCTCTCTGTCCCATTATCATGCATACAGTTCACCGCGATCTCACTGTATTTCTTCAAGCACTCTGGCGCAATCTTGCCGGTCAGATTTCGATCTATGATCTGATGAAGCGTCCCGCTGCGGTAACAGTATTGGGCCCACTCGGCTAGGCTTACTTGTCCCTTCTCGGCGTTGCGCTTTATCGGTGGCCTACCGCAAAGAACCTCGCACAAAACGACGCCGAATGAGTACACGTCGGATTTTTCTGACAATTGCTGACGTCTGTAGTACTCCGGGTCTAAATACCCGATACTGCCCTTGACGACTGTGCTAACGTGGGCTTTAGACATTGTAGTAGGGCCCATTTTTGAAAGCCCGAAATCGGAGACCTTGGCCACCCATTTCTCATCCAGTAAAATGTTTGTTGTCTTTACGTCGCGGTGAATGATCGTGTACATCGCGCCTGTGTGGAGATAGTGCAGCCCGCGCGCGGCTCCGATGCAAATCTCGAGGCGTTGTTTCCACGTCAGCGGTGAGTTCTCGGTGTTGTAGAGGTGACCTTGGAGAGTTCCACGTGCCATGTAGTCATAGACTAGGATCATCTCACGGTCCTCGTTGCAGTAGCCGATTAGAGAGACGAGATGGCGGTGACGGAGATGAGAGAGCATTTCGATCTCGGTCTTGAACTCATGGGCCCCTTGGGATGACTCGGACTTTAGTCGTTTGATGGCTACGGGATTGGTCCCATTATCGATGTAGCCTTTATACACGTTTCCAAACCCACCCACTCCGATTATGAAAATATCTTCGAAGTTGTTAGTGGCGGCTTTAATCTCAGCCAATGAAAAGTAACGGCATAAATCGGATGGCAAAGATGATGAACCTCGAGTCTTGCTTGACTTGATCCTGTTAAACGTAAGTGCACCCCACCAAGTAGTTCCATCACTAGAGGTTGAATCTTTGACTTTTCTTGCTCTTCGGAGAATAAAGAATCCGAGAACGACAAGTAGAATTACACCGGAAATTACAGTACCGCAGATGATGGCGATGGTAGATGTTCGATTCTTTTCAGTTTCCATAGGTTGTTGGCTTGCGGTTGGGGATTGCAGGATTGGGTCAGGATTTGGACCAGCAAGATTGCCAATGTTGTCACTCAATTTGAAAATCTCAATACCGTTCAAGATTGCACCGCGATAGGTACTTATGCTACCATCGAAGATTGCTTGCAGATCGAGGCGAAGAGTTAGGTTCTTCTGTCCTGGTTTGCCAATCATTTTGACGACGAAGTCCCGAAAACATGGAGTGTACTTAGCACCGCTCCACATGATCACGTCGGCTTTAGCATACGCCGTTTGCTCTGCTATGAGAATTGAGAAAACCTGATCACCTGTTTTGTTCATCTCCGGTTGAATCTCACAAAAGTGTAGCCGTACCATGTAGCTAAATTCAGAATCTACGGGGAATTCCCAGGTGAGATTGTGTTTGATCCCTGAAGGCCCCATACTGCGGGCGGTTGTATAAACAGCTGCGGGTGCAATATATTCTCCAATAGTTTTGAAACTGAGATTATTGGAGCCGTTCAATATAAGTAGAGCACTTTCACCAGGATTAATCATGTATACGAGATCTGTACTTGACAGGCCTTCCCATTTACGGAAGAAACCGGTGTCTTCGGCTGGAGAGAGATCTTTTCCACCAACATTTATTCGATAGAGAGTCTCCATAGCGGTGTTACTCAAGTGGTACGATCCGGTCTGTCCCACAAAGTCGATGCCAGTACTATTAACGTTAGATTCCGAGTAGTAGAGATCTGCAGGCATCGATACAACCTCGATTCCATTGATGAAAGCGTATGCCTCTGGATTTGAAGAAACCGGAGTGAACGTTAAGTTCAGACTTGAATCCTCAACTGTAAGGCAGAATTCTCTGACCATGTCATTACTTCCAAGAGCGTCGGCAGTAAGCGAAGTGCTAAAGTTTCTCAGTAGGGTGTATCGACCAGCTTTGACGGAGAATAAGGCCTTGGAGCGGTCGTAATTATTTTCGTATGTAGATGCGAAGAAGTACAACCGGATGAACTTTGGTCCACGAATTAGGGGAATGGTGTATCTGATTTCTGAGCGAGAGAGCCGCGCAGTTTCATAAGGAACAGGGTCATCTGGCCTCTCGACAGCTCGTACAAAGATTGATGCGTTTACATGGCCTTCTAATAAGTGAAAATATTTTGAACCTTGCCTGTCTCCGTTCCAGCTCCGCATAGCGTGTGACGTTGTTTTCCCTTCGGAGCCACAATCAAGGGTTATGTTCTCCTCGACGGGGTATGGAAGCGGCTGCCCAACTGTGATCCGAAAGGTAAATACATGGAGTAGTACTATGAGGGAGAGGTAGGAAGGGACGAGAATGATTTTCATGTTAAGGAGATGAGGATAGTTGTTGCAGGTGTTATTCATCCTCGTTCTTTAAAGAAAAAGAGATAACAATCCGAGTACTAACACGTCGTGTGGAATGATCTCTTAAAACATTGGGCAAAAAATTTAGAATAAAAAAATTTTAAGAGGACAAAACAAAATATTTTACATCATATTCATTATTTGAAGGTATAAAAAAAATTATTTTAAATATTTAATACAAAATGTTGGCCTTTACCCTTTCCATTAGTAATTCTCTAGATAGGATACAGTCCACTGGGCCATAGTACTCTCCTTAAAACGTAGTGATAAGCATAGTTTATTCTTTTTTTTTTTTCATTATTCTCTTTATTTCTAACAAAAATTGTAACATGGGAATAAGCGAGTTTAATTCAAATTTCAAGACTAAATGAGAATTGTCAAAATTTATAGGACAAGTTGAAAATGATCTTAAAATTCAAGGTTAAAGGGTGAAACTCATTCTAGAAATTTAAACTATAGATTGAACCCTCAGAATTATTAATTTTATTAAAAAATGTTTAAGGGAACCCTTATAGTAGGACATGCATTTTTGCTTTACCAATAAGAATTGTTGTTTTTAAGTTGGATTAGTTTTTAATGGTTAGATTTGTTCACATTTGAATTAGTTTTCAAACACATTTGTTTGAACCTAGAAAACGTATATTCTCCAGACTCAAGGTACATATATTTATAATATATATGTTATGTTTTTTAAAAGATTCTCTTTCGAAAGCGAATGATTGGTGATTGATATTGACCAGTTTAATATAAGACGTTTTTGCAGTACTATTCCACTTTTGATTCGTGAATGATTTTCCAGTGTGATTTGTCATCGTCTCCTTGTTAGCATTTCTAGGACGAGGGAATTCTCTTTCACTTTTTTTTTTTTTTTTTTTTTTTTTTTTTTTTTTTTTGGGGATTTGTTTTATTGCTAAAGAGGACAAAGACTTGACTTTGAGACGTAGAACTAGTCTACGGGAATGCAATAAATTAGGAAGATGCCCCGGTAGACAAGTACTAATATGTGGCCACTTACCAAAAGTTAAAAAAAGGGAGAAAGAAAAAAATAAGTTAAAATTTAAGATGAATTAAAATTAATAGGTTAATAGTTTATATAAATTAATAAATAGGTTAAATTATTATTTTCGTTTATAATTTGTCTGGTTATGAATCATAACTTGACAAGTTATTATTCATAATTATCCATAATTTTTCCGGTTATGAACCATAACTTGACAAGTTTGTCTATAACTTATCTGGTTATGAATTATAATTTGACAAGTTATGACCTATTAATTTTTATAATTAAAAATTGACCTATATACTTTCTTAAGCATTTTATATTGGCCTATTTTTTACTATTTTCCTTCAAAAAAAATATATGGCCTTTTTCGCACCAAAAGAAAAAAAAAAGTAATATATAGCCTTTAATATTCACTTTTTAAGCTTAAACTTTGGGGCACTTATATATTAATTCTCATGGAGTAATCTGAGCTCAATATTTATAACATTTTGTATTTCTGTAAATTATTGATCTTTAAAAATATAATCTTTAAATTCGTGCGATTTCTGTAACCAAATTAAAAAACTTACTTTTGCGATTTAAGTACTAAATTAACAAAAATATATGCGTGACTATGCTAAAAAAAAGGCATGGCGCAAGGCCGAATAGAGACATTATTTTGTTTTCCCCTTATCATAGTTAAAAAAAAAAAAAAAAAAAAAACTCCCATGCATGTATTTCATGTACGTACGTGTCTAATACAACACAAATAATATTATACGCTACTCTGTTAGTAATTGAAAAACTTATAGGACACTGATAATTTGAAAAACTGACAGGACACTGATAATTTAAAAAACTTATGTTACTATTTATATACTTATTTGTATCCTACTCTGTTCATCTTCCCTTTGAATCCTTGATCTCAGAGAAGACAGCCCCAGACATTCCTTTCGATCATGGACTCGTCCGTAGTGGATCCCTGCTCAAAGCTATTGATTTTAGTCATCCCACTACTTCTTAACACCCATGACTCTTCCCAGACATTCCTTTCGATCATGGACTCGTCCGTAATGATTTTCCTTTGTGATTTGTCATCATCTTTTTGGTAGCATTTCTAGGACGAGTAGAAATCTATTTCACCTCTTTTTTTTTTTTTTTTTTTTTTTTTTTTTTTTGGAAATTTGTTTTGTTGCTAAAGAAGACAAAGACTTGACTTTGAGACTACAACTAGTCTACGGGAATGCAATAAATTAGGAAGATGCCCCGGAAGACAAGTAATAATATATGGCCACTTACAAAAAGTTAATAATATACGGCCTTTTTCGCACCGAAAGAAAAAAAAAAGTAATATATAGCCTTTAATATTCTCTTTTTAAGCTTAAATTTTGGGGCACTTATATATTACTTCTCGTGGAGTAATCTGTTCTCAATATTTATAACATTTTGTATTTCTGTAAATTGTTGCTCTTTAAGAATATAATCTTTAAATTCGTGCGATTTCTTTAACCAAATTAAAAAACTTACTTTTGCGATTTAAGTACCAAATTAACAAACATACATGCGTGACTATGCTAAAAAAACGCATGGTGCAAGGCCGAATAGAGACATTATTTTTTTTCCCTTATCATAGTTTTTTTTTTTTTTTAATAAAAAATTCCCATGCATGTATTTCATGTACATACGGTCTAATACAACACAAATAATATAATACGCTACGTATATTTCAAGATCTTACAACTTAACTTATTTCATAGTAAATATTCATGAATTATACATCTACTTTCTATCATGTACACCTCTGATGATCTCTGGGACGCTCTAAAGTACAAAGCGATCAAGTTGATAGGACACTGATTACTACCAAAGATAATTTGAAAAAACTATGTTACTACTTATTTACTTATGTGTATCCTACTTGGTTAATCTTTCCTTTGGATCCTTAATCTCAGAGAAGACAGCCCCAGACATTCCTTTCATGGACTCGACCGTAGTGGATCCCTGCTCAGAGCTACTGATTTTAGTCATCACACTACTTTTCAACTCCAATGACACTTCCCAGGTACAAGTGAACGTTCCGTCACTGTTGTTATTATTCATGAAATCAACTTCGTCCTCACCCTTAGCCTCCATTATTGCCCCACCAATCCTGTCGTTGTCCTCCGCGTTTTGCTGTAATTGCATTGCAAATTCCAGGCCCTACACGATGTCGTTCATCGACGGTCTCTCTGTCCCATTATCATGCATACAGTTCACCGCGATCTCACTGTATTTCTTCAAGCACTCTGTCGCAATCTTGCCCGTCAGATTACGATCTATGATCTGATGAAGCGTCCCGTTGCGGTAACAGTGTTGGACCCACTCGGCTAGGCTTACTTGTCCCTTCTCGGCGTTGTGCATTATCGGTGGCCTGCCGCAAAGAACCTCGCACAAAACGACTCCGAATGAGTACACGTCGGATTTTTCCGACGGTTGTTGACGTCTATAGTACTCCGGGTCTAAATACCCGATACTGCCCTTGACGACTGTGCTGACGTGGGCTTTAGACATGGTAGTGGGGCCCATTTTTGAAAGCCCGAAATCGGAGACCTTGGCCACCTATTTCTCATCCAGTAAAATGTTTGTTGTCTTCACATCGCGGTGAAGGATCGTGTTCTTCGCGCCTGTGTGGAGATAGTGCAGCCTGCGCGCGGCTCCGATGCAAATCTTGAGGCGTTTTTCCACGTCAGCGGTGAGTTTTTGGTGTTGTAGAGGTGTCCTTGGAGAGTTCCACGTGCCATGTGGTCGTAGACGAGGATCATCTCACGGTCCTCGTTGCAGTAGCCGATTAGCGAGAGAAGATGTCGGTGATGGAGATGAGAGAGCATTTCGATCTCGGTCTTGAACTACTCATACTCTAAATCAAATTGTTAAAAAGTTAATCCAACTGCTAAAATATAAAAGCTTAAGTGAAGCAAAAATGCATGTCCGGCCATAAATTTTGCTGAAAATTAATCTTTTCTAAGAAAATAAAGAGAAAAGTTATAGCAGGGTTGGGAGAAGGTTGTAGCAAATTTAAGAAACTAAATAAACTAAACAGCATATTTTAAAACTTTTTAAAATAAATAATAATTTATGTGGTAATCATTTACTGCTTAAATGACTCATTTATAATTAGTAAAAATATTTTTTTCATGTAGATAGGTAAAAAAAAATTTTACACACAAAAAATATTTTTTAGGATTTTTACCACGTAAATTACTCTTTTACTATTCGTAAATGAATCGTTTATAGTTTAAAGTGTAAATGAATAATTTACTATGTAAACTGTTATTTACCTCAAATAATTTTAAAATCTACTATTTACTTACTTAATGTAGTTTTCAAAATATATTATTTACTACAATTTCTTAAAAATAAAGAGGAAAGTTGTAGCAAGTTCAGCTTATACGTACTACCAGTCGTGCATGTTATGTATACATAGGATCAATCTTTGACGAGATTGATGTCCCAAGGTCTATCTGATATAGTATAGGCTAGTTGTATGGGATAAACAACTCATACATAAGAAAACGTAAGAGCGAAAAAAAAAAAAAAAAAAAAAATCCTTCATCGCAATCTTTCTGTCCGTTTCTGTCTCTTTCTTCTCTTCTTTGGTTTTTCCAGTTTTTATTCTACTTTAGCGCCTCTTTTCCGTAATGTTTGTTACGAGAATGGCTTATTTTAGCTTCAATTTCATCTCATTCGAAGCCTTAGTCTCAAATCTTTCAGACAGAAAAAATTACTCTCTTCTCTTCCTTACGAGAAAAGCTCTTCTCAAGAGTATTGAGTTTGGATACATCTTCAACAGTTTGTTTCACTTCCTTCTTCATCTCCTCTTCATGAATCAAAATCTCTCCCAGCTTCATTAACAACCTCGACAGCTTTATAGTATTAGTCCATTAAATATCTGTTGAATATGGGAAGGACACGTTCAGACATAAATCTAGGTTAAGGAGCTCAAATTAGAGGTTGGAATCGCAGAACTGGATACACATGCGTTCCTGGAAAGAAAAAAAGAAAGAAATTTTTCTACGATTCTAATGGAGTTTTTAACATCTTCTGCATTTCGACATCGTTGATAACTATTAAGTTTAAATGGGTCAAATATTATAACTTATACAATGAAGGGCTGATCTTACCTTTATCTATGATCTGTGGCACATACAAAGTAAACCCTAGCTACCACAGCTTTTCCCCGAAAAAAGACAACATATGGAGATATATATATATATATATATATATATATATATTCCGCAAGTGGTCATCAACATGAGTACGTGGCCCGCTTTGCGAAGAGAGATTATTCAATTTAGACAGCCAAAAGGAAAAGTCAAAAGTCGAAGCGGGTGATATTAAACCCTCTAAAGCACCGCATGGGGCACCCATCCTCTTTCACAAAGAAATCTCTTAATGGCTTGCGCCAAACGGTCGTAGATCTCTGAAAACGTTATCCATTTAAATTCATTTGCCACATGGCATTTTTTGATTTGCGCTTATTATAAGATGGCGTAATGATCTAATTGGTTGGATACTAAATAATTAAATAGAAGATCTAGATCATACAGTATAATTTAATTGGTTAGACATTGTGCAAGGATTAATGACAAGTTCATTGCCGAAAGATTTTTATTTACATTACATATACATGATGTGACACTGGCTTTGTTCCTAACAACCAAAGTTTTGTGCAGTCTCAGTACAAATCAACCTCTAGTGCATTTAATACAGTAGCCATTATTTCCCATATGTTACTTTACAATGTAAATTAGTAATGAATTATTCCAGCTTATATGTCCTTTTGAAAACCTTATGCCTGTGTCTCGAATAGTTATTTTCGATGAAACAAATTCACAGGACCGTCATTTGTATTTGTACGCAATCGATGTATGACTTATAACTAAGCAGATTTTTGTGTTGTGAAGTTGAGAAATATTACCTTCTAATGAAGATGGCAGACAAATGGTACTTCAGAGCATGTCTCTCGTATATTATATATTAAAATTAAAGAATAAAATAAAAACAAGAAGAGAAGATAGATAATGTGCTTTTTTTCATGGATTAAAAAAACAGAAGATTCATTAGTAATTAAGTAGAATTAAATAGGAACTCTACATAAATACAAAATACAAATCGTATGAGTTATAGCATTTTTTAAGATAAAAATAAATGAAAACTCCTAATAAAGATCACTATATGCAAAGTGTTAACTTTCCTAATAGTATATTGTTAACTTTCCTAGTCCATTAAATATCTGTTGAATATGGGAATGAGATGTTCAGACATAAATCTAGGTTAAAGAACTCAAATTACAGGTTGGAATCGCAGAACTGGATATACATGCGTTCCTGGGGGGAAAGAAGAAATTTTTCTATGTTTCTAATGGAGTTTTTAACATATTCTGCATTTCCACATCGTTGATAACTACTAAGTTTAAATAAGTCAAATATTATAACTTATACAATGAAGGGCTGATCTTACCTTTATCTATGATCTGTGGCACATACAAAGTGAACCCTACCTGTAACACTCTGAAGAATTAAATGAGATTAATTGAGGTAATTAAGATTTATTAGTGTGTCTAATTTGATTTAATTAATTGATTATTGTTTAATAAATGATTTTGAGGTGTAATTTAAATAATTCTAAAGAATTTAAATATTCTAAGTATTTATATTTTCACCCCTGTGGTGTGTATTGGCACACTTTTGGACTGTTATTTTAAATGTTTGACACCTGTCCATTTTTCTTTTCTTTTCCTTTTTCTTTTTCTTTCTTTTCTTCCTTTTCCTTTTTCCTCCCCGAGCACACTCTCTCTCACTCTCTCTCTTCACTCTCGTTCTCACTCTCTCATTCTCTCTCTCGTTTTCTCTCGTAAATCAACCGGATTTCAAACCAAAGAAGGATTTCAAGAAGTTTTCAACGCCAAGAGAAAGATTGAGGTAAGATTTCTAAAAAACCTCTCTTGATTCTTGGATTTTCATATTTAGAAACTTATTTTTAGTTCGAAATGGATTTTGATGGATTTTGAGTAAAACTATGGTAGAAATTGAAGATTTCGGGTTCTTTGGACTTGATTTAGTACTTAGAACTCGGATCTAGTGATTTTTCTTTGAGATATCTTGATTTGAGACTTAAATTTGCAGGTTTTGTGCCGATTTTCTTTGGATCGGCCCTTCTGGCCATCGTGCTCTGATTCCACCGGTCTTCTTATGCGGTTGACCAGTCTGTATTACATCAGGTCGACTAGTGTGGTTGACCGAAGTGCACACGACCAGTCGACCGGTGGTGTTGCACTATGCTGTCACTGGTCGATCGATGTACACTGGGTTTGACCCTGTTTTGTTGAAAAATCTTGTTTTGACCTTGGTTTTCAAGGAGGACCCAAATTAGCTTTATTTGGGGACCTAGAGTGAATGGATTAGCTTCTTTAATTCATGTTTTGATGTTGAAAACCCTTAGAATGATGATTTGAAACATGAAATGGTTTGTGAAACTGGTAATCGAATTATGGCACACTAATAGGAAATCAAAGGATATAATTAAGACTGAATTGCTTTAAGAATGAGAATTGGATCTTAAAGTGTTGTCTTGTATCAGTGCTAGCTGAGGACTCAGATTGAAGAACTTGAGGAAGCGGAAGCCAGAATAGGGCACCACTAGCCACATGTTTGGTATTTGAGAGGTAAGAATTCTTACCCCTTTCTTTGTGAGCCTGTTTTCAAAGAGTTTTAGCCTTACAAATGTTTTGAAGAAAGGGCATGTTTGGGAAAGAAAAGCATGTTTAAAAACAATAACTTGATTTTAGCTATTGGAATTATAATGAACTGTTTCATAAAGTTGAATGAATGATTTCTTAAGACAAGAGATCTTGTGAATTGGTAGACCGGCTGGTGGCCTAGATAGGATGTGGAGAGTGCATCCTTAGGGGCAGAACCCGAAACCTGGCCCGGGGGTGATTAGGCTTGTGCACGTGGTTGTGTAAGTAATTTATCATAGTATAAATTACTTACTGATGCCTGTAATACGGAGATTTATAGTTATATTTCCTTTGAGAAAAATGATGTGAGGTTTTGGCTGTTGTGTTGGAATTGAATGTCTTACTTATTTATTTATTTATTTATAAATTCATTTCAAAATATATCCTACTGGGCCTTTCACTCACGTTTTCCTGTTTTATAAATGTTAACCCCTCCCAGGCGAGTCTAGGAGTAGTGCGGAGTAACTGAGTTGCTACCACCTGGTTAAGAGAGGATTGTGTTCATCCTCCTGGCGTATAAATGTAAGAATTGTGAAATTTCTGTAAACTCTGATATTTAGATTTCTAGACTGTGGTTGATGTCTGTGATGTTATTTACATGTGTGATGTAGGTACAATCATCAATATCCTGTGGATAAATCCTATGGGTGTAGCTCTAAATAGTGTTAGAGGCGGGAGTTTTAGCCTCTTGAGATGTTCTTGTAATTTATTTTTCACATTCAATAATGGGGCTCGTTTAGGAATTTTCTTAATATTTTATTTTTAATCACGTTTAACCCCTAATCAAGCCTCCACATCATCGACCCCGCGCGAGGCCCCGACACTACCACAGCTTTTCCCCGAAAAAAAAAAAATATATATATATATGTGTATGTGTATTCCGTAAAATGGTCATCAACATGAGTACGTGGCCCGCTTTAAGAAGAGAGATTCTTCAATTTAGACAAAGAAAAAGGAAAGGAAAATAGTATAAAATAGGTTAATATGAAAAGCTTAAGAAAATATATAGGTCAATTTTTAGTTATAGAAATTAATAGGCCATAACTTGTCAAGTTATGGTTCATAACCAGATAAGTTATGGACAAACTTGTCAAGTTATGGTTCATAGTCAGATAAGTTATGGACAATTATGGACAATTATGGACAATAACTTATTAAGTTATGGTTCATAACCAGACAAGTTATGGACAAAAACAGTAATTTGGCCTATTTATTAACTTATGTAAACTATTGACCTATTAATTTTAATTCATCTCAAATCATGAACTATTTTCCTCTTTCTCTCAAAAGGAAAAGTCAAAAGTGGTCCGAAAAGTTATCCATTTAAATTCATCTACCACGTGACCTTTTTTTCATTTATGCTCATTATTAATTAATGTGGTATGATTTAATTACTCAAACACTAAAAATTAAATAGAAGATCTAGATTTAAAAATCTAAATTTATTTTTAAGAACTCAAATCTCTTGTTTAATTTTAATGTCTCTATAATCAATCATATCATATTACGTCATATAAAAAATTAAATTACTTTTTAATTAAGTTTTTATGTTTATTATGAAATAATATGATATAATTTAATTGGTTGAATATCAATTGTCAAAAAAAAAAAAAAAAAAAAAATTGAACTTTTCTAGTACTACAAATTAGTATTTAAAGGCCGGCAGTGACGAAGTAAACGCAGAAATCAGAGTGTGGCAAGAGTGAGGAAAGTAGGAAACCGTGGAAGCCACTACAATGAGGGATCTCTTTTAACGCTGTCGGTGATGGCTATAGCTATTATACTCAGCACAAGTCATAGCGGTCTCGGAGCGAGTGGTTATTCGGCTGCACCGACGAGCAATGGCACCGACACCTCCATCTGCCTGGACGAGTTCTGCCAGCTCCTCGCTCACCGGGACGTGGAGTTGGAGTTCCAGATGCCTTCCGAAATTACCCGCCGGTTCCTGGGCTCCCCACGTGGTCATCCAACATATGCAGGACTTCATAAAGAAGAAGCAGTGGGTAATTTAAGGTGCAGGCCAAACTGCGCCCCGCCTAAAAACCAGCCAGCCAGATATATACCTCCTAAGTGCGGCGGCGTCAACTACAATCGCAATTGCCAGCCAAAGGCCAAATAGGTAAAATACATTCTAGGTTGTCGTCCCCGCGGTTAGTTATCAAAGCTTTTTCATTTTGGTCTCCGTTCGATCGGTGGTATATCTATTGTATTTAATTTGCGCATCCTCTAATGGGGAAAAAATCTGGTATGGGTCACCGGAAAATAAGACACCCGACCAGCTTGATGTCGTATTATTCCATTAATAAAAAAAATCCGATCGAATTAGTATATGCCAGTGTTCTTGAATGATATTGTTCTTGCATACCATTTTCTTTTTAACCTTTCATATATATTTTTTCCTATAATTGTAACCCTCAATTTTCTTTTTTAGTTATCTAGGCATGACAGTGAAACTAATGAAGTCAAAAGCGAAGTAGTTCTGTCTTAAAACTTCTTCTTCTTCTTCTTCTTTTTTTTTTGCCGCATTCATTTCTCTCTATGCAAGCTTTTATTTATTTATTTATTTTTCTGAGTTTTTCTCTCAACAACAAGATCATCATCCACAATGCAAATGTTCGTATTATTTTTAGTACAAAATCACTAATATAATATTTCCTTTCGATCCAATATTTAGCTATTGAATTAGGGGTAAGATAGTGTTGAGTTATGGAGTCCAATTAATTGCACTGTAAATCGTCTTACATAGAAGATTTCATGGAAATACTGCAGCGGTTGCAAGAGAACATTGTTTTACATAAGGCTAACTTCTATAAAGTTCGTGTGTCGATTTTACATGTTTTGTTTTCTTGTATTTTTATTACTCTCAGTTACGCAAAATTAGGGTGTCTAATGATCTTAACAGATAATACCAATGTACCATTAAGATTGGAAGTCACAATACAAGAGGGGGTTGCCATTTTATTCTTCAATATCAAATTTGTGCGGCGACTACTAATCACACTACATTAATATTAAGATAAAAAAAAATAATAAGAAAACACAAAATTTGACTCTCATTTCTCAGTTCTAATAAGTAAATATGCATTGTTCTCAAATGATATATACCAATTCCCTCTACAAGAATTTATCTGATAAACATTTTTCCCTTTTCCGCTTGAGTATAGATACTTCAAGGCAGGTTTAACACTGTGAACAGCTGTTCGACAAAGACTATAGCTGGGGATGGTGGGTGCATTATTTATATTCTTCGTTTCTTCGTTTTGCGACTGATAGTTGCTCACCAATATGTTGTTATCCATCCAGTGACCTTGCCATGTGCAAACTCACAATAGCTTTTACTGAAGAGGACGGCGCAACAACGCCCATAGAATAAATAAAAAGAGCATCCATCAATTTTAAAATATGTGACACCAGTAACGACAAATATATAGTTATAGACAATGTGCAAGGATTAATGACAAGTTCATTGACGATAGATTTTTATTTACATTACATATACACGATGTGACTTTGGTTTTGTGCCTAACAACCAAAGTTTTGTGCGGTGTCCAGTACAAATCAACCTCTAGTGCATTTAATACAGTAGCCATTATTTCCCATATGTGACTTTACAATGTAAATTAGTAATGAATTATTCCAGCCTATATGTCCTTTTGAAAACCTGATGCCCGCGTCTTGAATAGTTATTTTCGATGAAACAAATTTACAGGACCGTCATTTGTATTTGTACGCAATCGGTATATGACTTATAACTAAGCAGATTTTTGTGTTGTGAAGTTTAGAGTTAACAACATATAATATAGGGAGAAATATTACCTTCTAATGAAGATGCCAGACAATGGTACTTCAGAGCATGTCTCATGTGTAGTATATATTAAAATTTTTTAAAAAATAAAAACAAGAAGAGAATATCGATAATGTGCTTTTTTTTTTTTCATGGATTAAAACAAAAGAAGATTCATTAGTAATTAAGTAGCATTAAATATAAACTCTACATAAATACAAAATACAAATCGTATGAGTTATAGCATTTTCTAAGATAAAAATTTATACAAATAAATGAAAACTCCTAATAAAGATAACTATATGCAAAGTGTCAACTTTCCTAATAGTATAGTGCTAAGTTATTTGTTCTCAGTTTTTGATAGAGAAAATTCGGAATTGGGGGGATGAAAAGAATATAGAAAGCAAGAAGAGGGTTTGAGGTGTATAGGAATACTTTCCTTTAAGGTTTTATTTGCCCTCACTTCTCAAAGTTTGCTAATGAGTTTTAATGGCAAATTACCCCTAAGATACAACAAACCCTTGAACACAATATCCAGCAAAAATATTGAGTTCCAGAATAATGATTACTCTGTATTTCTGAATCCATTCATTTAAAGACAGGGATGCATCCATCCTCTTTAAAAGTTACAACCTTTTACAAAAGATACCTTTTCAAATTTGAAAGTTATCTTTTATATGCTGATGTACTTATAACAATAGTTATTTCTATTGTTAATAAGTACTCAGATATGTGAGAAAACATATCACAAATAGATGCAACGGTTCAAGACTTTTCAGATCACTAAAACACACGAAAACATGTATTCTACATTATTATTTTGCGTTGCAGCGGATGTCATTCATGCTTTGCGGTCTTGGGCTTCATAAAACAGTTCGAGAGGTCGGTTTTGTGCGCGTTGTTGCGTCCATGTCCATGCTGCGATGCACGCGTTTTTTGCGCATGATGCTCGGGCTTCGTAAAACAAACCCGAAATTGCTGTTTTACGTGGGTCGCATCGCGCCATTATTCGATGCCTGTTCTTCCTCGAATATGTTTTAGGCCAACTTTGTGATATCAAAATTGAGAGATATATTACAATCTCTCTAACAATCCCCCACTAGATTGTAATATTTCTTCAGAATTAACAACAATAAACACATACATACATGAAGGTATCTTTCGATTTTAACCTTCACTTAGTGACTATACTTCAAAGTATTCACAAGACAATAGTGTACTTTGCATTAAACTTTGTCTCTTAAGCAAATACCGGAAATATATCACATATGTGTTATCCCAGACTTAAAAATTGTTCCAATCGTTTAGCACTATTCGGACCTTGTGCTCTATCTTGGATTCATGAACATTTACAAGACTAAACCATGGTCTTGTTAGAAACGGCACCATTCCTTATGTTCACTTAGGTGAAATTCAAATTATATCTCTAGCTACTATGAGACTCGAACTCCATTAAGAGTATAAACTCAACCTCAACCACGTAGCTATTTTGCACCGACTTCTCGGAAGGTACTAATTAAAATTCGATGCTAACCCGGTCACATAACAATGACTTGTTCTTATCTATTTAACTATGGAATAGCGGTACAACTATTACATAGTTGGGTTACCATAATCGGTGACTCTTTCAAAGAAAGGTTTCAATCTCATTCCACTAGATGTTTCTTTGACTAAGTCTCTTGAAAGACCTTTCGTCAAAGAATCCGCTAGGTTCTTGTTAGTCCTAACATAAACAATATTAATAACACCATCGGTTATTAATTGTTTCACATATTCATGTCTCAAGCTAATATGTCTAGATTTTCCCTTATAAACTTTGTTATAAGCTGTTGACAAAGTAGCTTCACTATCGCAGTACAAAGAAATAGAAAGCATCGGTTGTGGCCACAACTTAATATCAAATAATAGATTTCTCAGTCATTCCACTTCTTGGCCCGTAGCGGCAAGTGCTATAAACTCATTCTCCATCATATAGTGAGTTATGCACGTTTGTTTCTTAGAAGCCCAAGAGACGGCTCCTCCTGCAATTGTGAAAATCCAACCGGATGTGGATTTATTATCACTTGCACTTGTTATCCAACTTGCATCCGAGTACCCTTCAAGTACGATCGGATAGTCATTATATGACAAACCCAAGTTAATGGTTCTTTTAAGATAACCAAGTACTTTTCCAATTGCATTTCAATGTTCAATACCCAGGTTACTCGTGAACCTAGACATTTTACATACTGCAAATGCTATGTCGGGTCTTGTACAATGCATAGCATACATCAAGCTACCAATTGCACTAGCATATTTAAGCTGTGCCACCACTTGGCCTGCATTCTCTAGTAATTTAATACTAGGATCATATGGGGTATTTACTTCTTTAAACTTCAAATGATTGAATTTAAGAAGCACCTTCTCAATATAATGAGATTGACACAACGAGTAACCCCTACTATGCTTCCACACTTTTACACCTAAGATAGTATCTACCTCACCAAGATCTTTCATCTTAAATTGTGAAGTTAGATATTTCTTGGTATCATTTACCCCTTGCATGTTTGCTCCAAAGATAAGCAAGTCATCAACATATAAGCATTTAATCACACCAAAACTATTTGTAAAGTTAGAGTATATACATTTATCCGCATTATTATGCTTAAAACCATGAGATAAAATGACATTATCAAATTTCTCATGTCATTGTTTTGGTGCTTGCTTTAAACCATAAAGTGACTTGACTAACTTGCAGACATTCTTTTCATTTCCAAGTAGTACAAACCCTTCGGGTTGTTCCATATAGTTTTCTCATCAAGATCACCATTTAGAAAAGCCGTCTTAACATCCATTTGATGCACATGCAAATTGTATATTGATGCAATTGCAAATAGCACTCTTATGGATGTCAATCTAGCTACCGGAGCATATGTATCGAAATAGTTTATACCACATTTTTGTTTAAAACTCTTGGCTACCAATCTAGCCTTGAATGTTTGTATAGACCCATCGGTATTGTACTTTCTTCTAAACACCCATTTGTTGCTTATTGGTTTTGATCCCGGAGGAAGATCAACCAAGATCCAAGTTTGATTCGAAATAATTGAATCCATTTCATCATTCGCAACCTCTCTCGGAAAGGAGGCATCCCTTGAAGACATAGCTTCATTAAACGTCTTTGGATCTTCTTCTATATTAAGCAACAATGGTATTTTATTAAGTACACCATTTCTATCTCCTTCAACCAAAAAGGTTAAAGCTTGAGATGAAATAAAATCCGGTCCTAAGTTCTTTTCTTTCCTTTCACGTTGACTTCTTCTCGGTTCGAAAGATGTCATAGACTCTTTCCTTTTATTAGTGGAGATATCGGAAATGTCAACATATGGTAGATTAACATTAGATTCTAATTCAATGGAAGAATCAAGGCTAAACTTGTTCTCAATAAATTCAACATCTCTTGATTCCACAATAACATTAGAATCTAGATTCAATAATCTATAAGCCTTAGAATTTTTAGCATAACCTACGAAAACACTTCTAATACCTCTAGCTCCTAACTTTGATGATTTAGGGTCAATCATTCTATAAAAAGCTAGACAGCCCCACACCCTTAAATACATCAAATTTGGTTTTCTTCCTTTCCATACTTCATATGGAGAGACATGTGTTCTCATAAATGTAATCCTATTGTGAACATGACATGTTGTAAGTAAAGCTTCCCCCCATAAATTATTAGGCAACTAGCATTAAGAAGCATAGAGTTAATCATATCGGTAAAGATTCTATTTTTTCTTTCAGCCAATCCATTTTGTTGAGGAGTAAAAGAGGCTAACTTTTAGTGAATAATTCCATGCTCTTCACAGAAAGCATCAAATTCATTTGAGAAATATTCACCACCTCTATCACTTCGAACCATTTTGATCTTCTTGTCTTTTTGGTTCTTAATTTCAGCCTTATAAATTTTGAATTTATCAAAGGCTTCATCTTTTGTTCTAAGTAAATACACATAAGTGTATCTAGAACAATCATCAATAAAAGTGATAAAGTATCTCTTTCCTCCTCTAGTCAAAATTCCATTATACTCACAAATATCGGTATGAATCATATCCAATATTTGAGTATTACGTTCAGCTCTAGGAAAAGGTTTCTTAGTCATTTTTACTTGTATACAAATTTCACACTTATCATTTTTAATATCTTTGCAATTAATCAAACCATGTTTAGACATATATTTCAAAGATCTAAAATTTAAGTGTGCTAAATGTGCATGCCAAACATCAAAAGAATCAACAATATAAAGAGAATTCACATCATCTTTATTATTAATACTTAGTTTGTACATGCCATCACAAGAATATATCTTTCCCACAAAGATCCCATTCTTAGATACAATACAATTATTGCCCTCAAGTACAATCTTAAGCCCATTCTTACACATAAAACTAGCGGATACAAGATTTTTCCTAATATCAGGAACATGAAGAACATTGTTCAAAGTACGCTTCTTTTCGGAAGTAAAGTTAATCTCCACCACTCCTCTCCCAACAACCATCGCTACATCATTATTCCCCATGAGAACAGTTTGTCCTTCCTTTTCCACTTTTTAAGATAAGAACATAGTCTTGTCATTACAAATGTGGATTGTGGCTCCGGAATCAAGCCACCATTCGGAGGATTTAGTTGCAGCTATGTTGGTTTCAGTTATCATGCCAATTTGTATTTCCAAGACCATAGCACAAATGTCATTAGATTTCTCTTCAACGGTATTGGCTTTGTTGGTGTTAACTTCTTCCTTTTTCTTCTTGTATCTACAATCATTTTGGTGATGGCCTTTCTTTCCACAAAAGAAACAATTTCCAGAAAATTTCTTTTGACCATTACTGGGCTTCTTGAACTTCTTGTCATTATTGACTTTGAAATTCTTTGAAAACTTACTAGCTTCGGCAACATTAACCTTGGAGGAATCTATAATCTTACCCTTAGAATCACGAGACTTAGTCTCTTCTTCGATCCTCAAGTGTTTTTGTAATTCCTCCAAAGTTATGTCATCTCTCCTATGAAGAAGTTTCTTTCTATAACCATTCCAACTTTGAGGCAATTTAGCAATAATTGCCCCCACTTGGAATGATTCAGAAATCTCAACTTTCCATTCACGAAGCTTAGTAACAATGACTTGCAATTCATGTATTTGATCTAGAATGAACTTGGTATCAACCATGACAAATTCCATAAATTTCAAGATGAGAAATTTGTCTGTACCTTCCTTCTCAGTTTTGTATTTGTATTCGAGAGCGTTCCAAATCTCCACCGGAGACTCCATCGAGTTGTAAATATCATATAGTCTATCAGAGAGAGTGTTGAGAATATGACCTCGGCACATGACTTCATCATCTTCACACTTCTTCCTTGCAGCCTTCAAGTCTTCGAAATTATCCTCCTTCGGTTCAGAATGTGGCTCCAATTTCGGATCAAGCACGTAGGCGATCTTGAGCACAGTGACAAGGAAGAACAATTTTTCCTTCCAGCGGGTGAAGTTGGTACCATCAAAACGATCAAGTTGGACATTTGGATTGAGGAAAGATGTCATGTTCTTTTCAACCTCCATTACAGAATAAAGCCTTAAAGATTGATAGAGAAAATTCGGAATTGGGAGGATGAAAAGAATATAGAAAGCAAGAAGAGGGTTTGAGGCGTATAGGAATACTTTCTTTTAAGGTTTTATTTGCCCTTACTTCTCAAAGTTAGCTAATGAGTTTTAATGGCAAATTACCCCAAGATACGACAAACCCTTGAACACAATATCCAGCAAAAATATTGAGTTCCAGAACAATAATTAATTTGTATTTCTGAATCCATTCATTTAAAGACAGGGATGCATCCATCCTCTTTAAAAGTTACAACCTTTCACAAAAGATACCTTTTCAAATTTGAAAGTTATCTTTTATATGCTGATGTACTTATAACAATAGTTATTTCTATTGTTAATAAGTACTCAGATATGTGAAAAAACATATCACAAATAGATGCAATAGTTCAAGACCTTTCAGATCACTAAAACACATGAAAACACATATTTCGTTATTATTTTGCGCTGCAGCGGATGTCATTCACGCTGCAGCGCTCGGGCTTCACAAAACAGATCTGAGAGGTCAGTTTTGTGCGCGCTGCAGCACACGCTTCTGTGCGTTGCAGCGCTCGGGCTTTGCAAAACAAACCCGAGCGCTGTTTTGCGCAGGCTGCAACGTCCAAGAGGCGCGCTGCAGCGCGCGATTATTCGCGCCTATTCTTCTCGAATGTGTTTTAGGCCAACTTTGTGATATCGAAATTGAGAGATATATTATAATCTCTCTTACAATTTTGAACCACCATGAAGTTGTATAGTTCGTACTATATATAGTGGACTAGATTGAAGCTTAACAAAGTATTAACTATTATCATATTTTTGACATTTTGAAATGGAACCAAACTGATGCAGCGCGTTGTTTTCCTTTAGTTTGGTCAATCGTCCTTCAAGAATTAAGGCTTTGTGTTTTATCTTGTTTCTCTTTTGTTGTTGCTGTCGTTTTAGGATGGCAATATTCCATGTAGAATGGCACCATGTAAGGATTCACACCGAATAAAGCGAGGATGAAGGATAATAATTAGAGATGGAGATAGGAATGGAGACAAAATCTTGTCCCTAAATCTTAGCAGAACAGGAGCGGAAAAAGCACTCCCACCACCTCCGTCCCGATATACATATGTTATATATAATATATTTTATTTAAATAGAGATGCATATATTAGAATTTTTTATATCAATTTTTTTACTAAAAAAAGAAAATGTAACTATGTTAATTGAAAAAGGTCAATTGTGAAAAAGAAGTAACTAAAGAAGAGATAACTACTAAATGTAGTTCTTTATTTGAAAAGAAGAAGGGTAATTGCTAATCTTTTGCAATGAAGATAAAGCTATTAGGAATAGCAATGATGTTTTTAACAATTTTTTGGCTTATGTGTTAATTATTACTTTTAATAAGACCTTTTTTTGGCTCTATAACTATTTTTTTTCATATATTTTAAATTTAGTTTGTATTGAGAAATCATTGATTTTGGTCTAAACTTTTATTGAATTCTACCCATTTTTACTTTAATTTACAATAATTTTGAAATGCTTAATTACAGTTGAGTTGAGGGGGAATGAGGCGGGTATAAGAAACATGCTCCCCCTCCCTCCCCCAGCCTCTCCTTAAGTGAGGATGGGTATGGTTTTGAAAGGTGGGGATGGAAATAGTAAATCATTCTCCGCCCCACGCCACCCCATTACCATCCGATAGTTTGTGTTGAGTAACTTTGCTGTCGTTTCTTTGTCTTCCAAGAAGGCTGAATTGTCGTTTTGAGCTAGGGCAGATTTAAGTACTACTCAGTAGCTTATTTCTTGTCAGACTTGAGTATGGACATTTTGCAGCTATCTGAGGTTTGGAAAGTTGAATCCAACCACCACCTGAGAGTGTTGATCTCAGATTTTCTTCTATTTTGGTTGTTCCGTCACAAACTTTACCAAAGCTTCTTAACATCAAAATAATGACTTGATACAAGCAAAAGCAGAGGAAGACCACTCATGGAAATGAGTAATATGCTAAGATAAGAATCTAATTCCTTATTCACTATAGAAATAATAACTCCACCCGATCAAAAGCAACTAATTAAGCTTGATATTGAAAGTTTTGGTTCTTGATGATTACTAAAAGAATCTACCTCATCAAAAGAAATGAAGGTGGAGCCAGTTATACAATAATATGCAAGCTCATGTATTTTGTTTTTAAAGTGGCACTTATTCTTTGTGTTTTTTACTAACAAATATTCTGATTAGATATCATGAGCATGCCCGGCACATGGAAATGTTGAAATTTTTTAACGAAAAATATGAAAAGAAAGATGAACAAAATTTTCATTGGTAGAAATTTATACATTCACAAGGGACAAACATTAAGGTCGTGGTCCATTTTTCATTTTGAGACCCTCACCATGATTGTTCTTTAGCAAACATGAACGCGTGAAACATAAAGCTCTAAGAGCTCGGGATGTTGATTGGGTGGCCCATTTCAGTCCTGCCTTGTCGCTAAAGAATCTCAAAAGCATTCTTTGAGAACTACTTTTTGGCCATAATATCGTTGGACAAGAATGCAATGGGTTTTTTGTGCTTCTTTGAGCATCTAGTAAGAAAATTCAATGGATACCAGTGGTTATTAACTGATATCACAGTGTTTACAGATGGATAACAGCTGGCCAACCGGCACTACAGCAAATAACTGCGATTACGACCGAAATCATGATGGATACTCGTCGATAATGCTCACAAGTATCATGATGCAGGTACCAATCAACAACTACCGGAGCTAGATACTAGAAGTTACCGACTTGTATCATTTTACTAACCAGTAACTTAAGCTTCGTTTGTTAGGAGGGATGAGAGGAGGAATAATGGAGAGGGGTTGGAGAAAACTTAAGCTTCGTTTGTTAGGAGGGATGAGAGGAGGAATAATGGAGAGGGGTTGGAGAAATAAAGAATGTGAAGGATGGAGATTATTATAATAATCATTTATGTTATTTGATAGGAAAAATGAGAAGTTGAAAAGACGTTATAGTTTTTTGTTTAATTACTATATTGTCAATTTTATTATTTGTTCATAATTACTTTCTAATGGTAAATTTTTTTTTTTTTTTTAATTTAAGTGGATTGGTTGGATCCTTCCATTAATGGAAGAATCTAAAATGGTGGGCCCAAAGGGAGAATCTCTCCCTCCATCTCTCCTCTTGCTTACCAAACAAGATATTCAATTCACCCTCTCTCTTCACCCCTCTCTTTCCCTCCATCTCTCCCTTCTTCCTACCAACCATACCCTTAAAGATATTTTTGATACTCAATGTTGTGATATAATGGCATGATTTAATAGTTTTTTGTGTCATAATATGAAATGATGACAGTAAGATGAAAAGATTAAAATTACTGTCATATTGAAATGATGACAATAAGATGAAAAGATTAAAGTTACTGTCATATATAAAATGATGACAGTAAGATGATGAATAAATAAAGAATATGCGGATTAAGATGTGAACAGTAAGTCCATTTGATAATCGAAGATGTATAGAAAACCTAAAATGATGAAAATTCTCAGTTTCAGACCAAAACTGAAAACTAGGCTTTTGACCCGAAAATTTAATCCGGCTCTATTTTGGGCTAGAAAACCAAGATAAAAGCTTAGTTTCAAAAAGTGACCACAAAAAGTTGAAGGAAATTTCGTTCCGAACAACCTTTGTGAAATAATGTTTTTTTCTCAAAAACGACCATAGACATCACTTTCGGATTGATTTTCGAAACAGATCCAAAATGTGATTTAAGGTAAAAAAAAAAAGTGCGCGGTTCGGTACACATTGATGATATAGGTGATATTTTGGTCCGGATACCGAGCATGAAATCGTAGATCTCTTTAAGGATTTTAGAAACAACATACATATTTTAAGAAAATAACATTTACGAAACCACAAATTCAGATCAAATTGTGTTTCAATTACTGATCTTGGATTGTAAATCTAATGATCATAAATTTATATGATATGACCAATAGGCGATCAAGGAAGCAAGGTTTCCGGAGACTTGAAAGCCGCAACCTTAGCAGATATCCTGTTAGTACAGTAGTTTTTCTATGTCTATAACACAAACAAGACTATTTCTTTGTGTTGCCGAAATCTGTGCATAAGATGATTTCATTGTACGTCATTAAGTGAAAGAAGTTTCTTGAAACTTGTTTGTTGCTTTGAATGTGCTTATGAACTTGTATTAGCAATAGAATTTTAATCTGCGATAAAATCAAAGTCAAAGTCAACAAAAGTCAAACATTTGAATAAAGTCCAATTTCATTGGAAATTGGTAAGAATGCTTAAAGATGTACCAATATGATTAAAATTACTATCATAATATGAAATGATGATAGTAAGATGAATAGATTAAAATTACTATCATAATATGAAATGATGACAATAAGATGATGAATAAATAAAGATGGCAAACAATGAGAAGTTAATAATATTGTTTGTACCAGCCTTCACAAGAAAAGGTTATTTTGATTATGAATGAAACCGTGAGTGAGTTAGTTTTGGTTAGCTATCCTACTCCTCACCAGTTATGCTATAACAGTACAATGGGATGGGGCCCATAACAAGTAAAAGCTATGAAAAATGAACGACACAAAAATGAAAGATGTCAAGAAGTATGAAACGAAAGAAAAGAGAGCATAATACGAAAGAAAAGAAAGCATAATATGATGAACACTTTGAATGTTTAAGAAGCATGTTAAGAGGTATGAAATGAATACATATATGGGTGTGCATTTTTATTTGCATTTATTATGGCCTACTGTTATTTGCTGAGCGAAAGCTCACTAGGTTTGTTCTGTTGTAAGAACTACGGGTAAGACACCAGCTCCTTAAACCTATTTGCTGGGTGTGTGGAAAAAGATGAAGCAATGTCATGTGGGCAAGTGGGTAATGAAATCTACACGTAATTTGTAAACACTGCAAAATGTTTAAGGTAAACGATATTTATGGATATGGTTAAGTTATATAAT
This sequence comes from Morus alba, assembly GCA_012066045.3. Taxonomy (NCBI): domain Eukaryota; kingdom Viridiplantae; phylum Streptophyta; class Magnoliopsida; order Rosales; family Moraceae; genus Morus; species Morus alba. The sequence goes on along the minus strand of CP050233.2, from coordinate 5,081,415 downwards.
GAAAATTAAAAGTTATGTAATAGGTTATGTGATGTAAGTAAAGACTATGGGACTATGAAGCTATGCTTAGCATCCTCAAGTGATAAAGTACTTTTATGTACTCATGATGCTATGATGCAAAATATAATTTAAGGTTATGTTTGCGTGGAAAAGAAAAAGGAAAAAAAAATAGCTAAATATTTATAGCTATAAGTAGTTGACGTTAAGGCTTAAATACGTACGTAGTATCAATGACCAAAAGTTAAGGATCGTCACATTTTGTAATTATTTTTCCCTCGAAACACAGGTTAATTTAAGCCATGACACTATAAGAAAAAGGGCTATTAATAATGACAAAAAGTCGTTGCCAAAAACACAAAGTCGTCGCAACTGAATTTTTAGCGATCACTTGTCGTCGCAAACCTGTCACTGCAATTGATTCGCCGTAAAAAAAAATTTTACGATGACAATCATCGCAAATGAGTTGCTATAATTATTTCATTGGTTACTGTTGGTTGCCGAATCGAATTTGGCGGAGGAAGCGTAGCGGAAAGACGGATCGTGTATAACAAAAATTTTCATAAAACCTTTGAGATACTCTATAGATTATAGTAATTTATGGACGAATAAATTAATCTCATTAATTCATTTATTAAGAACTCAATTAGGAAAAATACCTGGAGGCTGACTCGGTTGATAACTTGAGTTCTTTGACCTCGAACAATCCTTGCTCCAAAGCTTTGTGTTTAGAAAACCATTGTCTTCCACATCAATTCCTAGAATCCATGAAGATGTGTGTGTGGGCACACATGAGACAAAACGGGTTACAATAAACATTCGAATTTCCACAAACACCAACGCATGCACGATGTGAAATTTTTGAAGAAAAATTTTTCCTTTCTTTTTGCTTGAGAATTTCGGCCACCAATCCAATTAGGGCTGAAAAATTGTTTCAAAAAATTGTTCTCACAATTTTCTATCATTCTCATATTTAAAGAGTAGAAGTCAAACTTCAAAAAGGAATCAAATCTCTATCTCTAAGATAAAGCTTGTTAATTATCTCCTATTTGAATTTGCAACAAAATCTCCTCTTATCCTTATCCATTATGGCCGGCCACCTTAGGGGGATTTTATCCCTGCGTAGGCGCCAATATCAGATAGGGATGGAAGAGAAAAATCATCATTTATCCTATAGTCCAATTTTGACTCAAATTCAAATTCCAATTTAAGTCAAACTTAAATTAATTTGAATTCTAAATTGAACAACTTATCAAATAAGTTTAAATGGATAAATCTAGATGTGTTCAAATTCAAATCTAAATAATCACATTATTTAAATAATAATTAATTCTCAATTAATTATTTTTGAGTGTTTAATTTTAGAATTCCGTAATTCTAAAATTTCCATTTTGCCCTTTGTGTCTGGTATAATTACTAGGACGATGCGGGGACTAATGGACCTATAATTCCGAGCTCCAATAAAATTAATAATCAATTAAACACTTTAATTAATTAATTAATTCTATTAATTCCAATAGTTACTCCACTATAAACTTGGAATTGCACTCTTGAAATTATAGATATAAATTACTTCTAAACTGTGAAGTGTCCATTTGATATAATCATTGCATATAGATCAATCCTCCATAAATAATTCATAATTAGAGTCAAGTAGAATCCGTTAACCTCTCTAAGTATATCGTTATCCTTGAGTACCATTGATTCTCTAATGGACAGTGATTCATAAAACACATTCATGAATCGGAGTTCCTACTGGTCCAAGTACCGAATTAACCCTCAAGAGAATTATTTCTCTACTTCTTTCTCAAAAAGGAATGGATTCCATCTCGTATAATAACATTCCCAGCTACCTACTTCATCATGTCTCCAAAATACAAGGAATAGAATTCAGGGTCTCGAAATCCGTACCGAGTAAATCAAAAGACACAAATCCATAAATAGGAGTCTGTTAAGAACTCAGGATTAAGATCATTCTATATATGACCATCGATAGACTCAATTTGAATTTCTATACTTAACGAAAATTATTAGAAATTCATATTGTGTCTGTATCCTTATTCCACATAATCTCATTATGCGAAATACACTCATTCAATATCTCACCATATTAACAGTGTGGATAACACTGTTCCATTCCAAATGGGAATGACATGTATTAATAATGTTTTAATTAAATATTTCAAACTTTAATTAAATTCATTATGAACATTGCTTTTTGATTATTATCCTTAAACATTATCCTTTCGTATATAACACTTATATACCATGTTTAAGGTTACATAAATAATCATGGAATTTTCATTGATATTCATAAAATATTCATAAATATATGCACATAAAATAATGAATAAACTCTTTTATTAAATAAATAATCAATATCCTATTACATCTCATGCTTCTAGGACACCATTCCCAACAGTTACATCGTTAAGATGACATGACATTGAGTATTTGTGACGACATTTTACGAATTAAGTCATCGTAAAATATGCAGAATTAGCTAATGTGGTTCATATTTTTTGCAACCACATTTGTCATTGTAAATAATATTTTAATTTTTTATTTATTTTTTCTCATTTTAATAATTAATGTTGTATATTACTATATATTTAAACCCAATATTCAATATAATTAATAAATAATAAAAAATAAAAATAAAATTTATTATTGTAACTCTATTGGTAACTTTGTTTCAAGTATTCTTCTACCTGTGCGTCCGCACGTATCGTAGAAGATATTACTGAGCGTGAGTCAGATGAAGACGCATCCCCTTGATAAACCTTTTGTGGGAGTGTGTGACCCACTCCAGTCTTGTGTCCTCTGCGGGTGCCCAAAAACTGCTTTATAATATCCTCCTTGTTAACTGCTCCTGTCGCGGATGATCGAGAAGTAGTAGACTGCGTCTGGATCTGCATTTCTCTTTTTCCTTCCATCGATGCTACAAATATTATAGGAAAAATAATTAAATACATAATGTGATTTAAATAAAATATATAATTAAACATTATGATTATACTTACAAAAGTCTACTCAGCTTGGGGATTAACCCAAGTATCCCCATGACGATGCATGTCCCCTCAGTTATTGATGACAGACATCGGCTGTTGAGTCCTTGTGGTAGACTGTATAGTAGTTTAAATATATATATATATATGAATATAGTGTAATCGATTATCAAATTCACATTTATATTGAATAAATTATTAACAAATACTTACTTTCTTCTCACGATGTTGGGAGTACGACAGCCAACCATGAAAGATTGACCACTTTTGGTTGTTACGATTAAGTTTATTTATTCCTGACTTTTTCTATTTATGAACCTGTATTATATATAATAAAACAAGATATAAAAGAGATCTAACTACCTGAAACTTGTCGGACATGAATCTATTGTAGCAACGAACCGAGTGATCTGAATTCCTGAGGTTTTTGGGAAGGTGGGCCCTAACTGCACTCTCATTTTCTGAACCATCAAGATCTTTGAAATAGTCATGGAGGTCGCTTTTCCAATCGTTATAACATTTTGTAATATGTCTTTAACATTATTAACTATTTTATAATATTTATGTTTAATTTTTTTAATTAGTAATATAATACTAATTAAAATTTTCATCTAAATTTTTTAATCATCATATATATATAATTCACTATTTTTAACTTCTTAATATTTCCATCTAAATTTTTTAATCATCATATATATAATTCATTATTTTTAACTTCCTAATATTTCCATAGGTCTCCTATTTTTTAATCATCATCAAACAAATTTCATACAAATTTCAATCTAATTACCACAAATTTCAATTTCAATTCTAATTTACAATTCAGAATTCTAAATCCAAAACCACAAACTAAATTCAATAGCCAAAACAAAACCACAAACCACAACCAAAATACCAAAATCAATTTATAAAATACCAAAATATTAACTCACAAAATTCAAACCCACAAACACCGGGGGTTGAAAAAGGGTATGGCAGCAGGGTTGGGAGGGCGATGAAGGCCAAAAAATAATGACGATGGCCATAAAAATAGGCGGCGACGGCGAGGTGAAAACTCCATTTTTTTTTTTTACTTTTTCAGAATATTTTTATCTACAAATGAAGGATTTGAAGACAAAATGATATATTTATGCTTTTTTTAGAGTTTCTGGATGGTTTTTAGAGGTTTTGGATGAAGAAGGAGAGAGAAAACCGAGAGGGTCATCGAAAAAATGGAGAAAAAAGTTCTGCGATCGTGTTTATGCAGGTGGCTTTTTGCAACAACATTATGTCATCACAAAAAAACATTAAACAGTTATCACAATTAATATAAAAAACGACGCTATTCTTCTTCACTACATTAATATTTCTGAGAATATTCTTGAGAAATATACCGGTGCTCATTTTTTGCGACGACTTTATTAAAATGTTGTCGTAAATAAATTTAAGGAAACCGCTAAAATTTCTGCCTTTTTTTTAGAAAATTTGAATTCCCCGTAATTTACGACGATATAATTAAATAAGTCATCGCAAAAAAGTCATTCTTAATAGAATTTTCTAGAACCCTTTTTTGTGACGACACGTGTTGTTGCAAAAACAGTCAAATTTTCTGGAACTATTTTTTGCGATGACTTTTCAATATGTCGTCACAAAAAATAAATAAATATTTGGAACCTATTCGCGGGAAACTGCCAAATTGGTTTTGGCACCAACGGATATTAGTGATAACATTTCGTCGTGAATAATTTGTTAAATTTTAGCAATGATATCTCGTCACAAATAGTGAAATTTTGTGCAACGACATGTCGTCGCAAATAGTGAATGTGACGGCAAGTCGTTTAAAATTTTTTTTTTTTTTTTTTTTTTTTTACGATGACATGTCGTCGCTAATATTTTAATTTTAACAACGATAAATGTCTTCACTAATAATGTCATCATTAATAACCCTTTTTGTTGTAGTGTGAATTTGTCACGATATTGGATATTGGAGAGAGCGCATCTCAACCATCTGACTTCGCCTTTTAGCCGACGTCAATTCGAAAACAATCCAAAGTTGTGTAGTCCCTCGTACAAATCAGCCTTTAGTGCACTCGCTATATCCATTAATGCTCATACGTGAGTTTTCTTTTCCTTTTCTTTTTTTTCTTTTGTTTTTTCAATGTGAAGTAATCAATTATTCCAGTTCATACGTCCTTTAATTTGTAAACCTGATGTGTGCTTCTCGAATGGTATTTTTGAGTAAAACAAATTTACAGGACCATTATGTTTGTATACAAACAATATATGATTAATATGTAAGAATATTCTTGTATTCTGAAGTTTGAAGTAAGAAATATTAGTGATATAAAATGAAGAAACCTTACCTTAGATACCGGACAAAAGGGTAATGACAAAAGTATAGCGCCAACTTATTTGTTTTAGCTTCCAACTACCACTAACGTTTTAGTGGACTAGATTGAGCTTATGAAAATAAATATTAATTTTCTATTGTATGTATGTTCTCCATTTTGAAATGGAATCAAACTTTACTAAACATTTATTCATCAAATGACTTTTAATAAAAAAATTTTAAATTTGTTTTAAGGATGACTTGAAATATGTATTGACTTTAGTCTAAAAAGTAATAATAAGACAAAAAATATGTTTTGAATATCATTTAAATTTAAAAAATTTATTTAAATTTCACCACTCATGCACATTTTGAATCCACCACCTATCCCCCACCCTTACAACATATATAGGGTCAGGTTTGACTAGGCGGATCATTTGGACATCGAGTAATTGGTTGCTGGACATCTGTTGCAATAATTTGGATTATGCTACCATGACCCAAAGAGAAATTGGGATGCCCTGCCGCCTCACAATTATTTGTTTCACAGAAAGATTCAATCAATAGATTTTTGATCTTCTCAAAAGAAAGTCGATTAGTTCGATCAACAACTCCTCCCCGCGAAGCATCAGAACCAAAATCGGGATTTGCATAGTTATGAGGTTCCCGCTATGCTTAACTAACACTAAGAGGATGTTTGGTAGAGGAATTCGTTCTCTAATTCGAATTATGATTCGTGGTTCATTACAGTATTTTCTCTCACAAAAAATTCACATAAATCGAAAATAATTCGAATCACATGATTTGAATTCTCTAACCAAATGTCCTCTAATTTAAGCTAACTGGAAGGCGCTTTCTTGTCATGCAACTCTTGGATTGAAAAGAGACTGCTGGACTGGAGAAAGGCGTAAAGTACCAGGCAGGTAAGAGCTAGAAGGAAAAAGGATAAATTGCGAAAAAAAGTTAAAACTCAAATTACTTCAAATAATTAAGATGATCAAAACTAAAACTTAACATAATTACCTTAAATAATAAATCAACCCGATCAAATGTAATTAATTAAGCTGGATAGGGAGAAAAACATTAGTAAAAAAAAAAAAAAGAAGAGCTAATCAAAGTTTTACTTTTGGGCTGTTTCGTTAGTTCGAGTTTTCAATTTGAGTAGAAAAGTGAATTTATGTGAAAGAAAATACTGAAACACAAAAAGTTAAATATGAATTTTTTTGTAAGAGAAAACGCTATAGTAAAAACTTGAGTTTGATTCAAATGGAGCTTTGATTTATAAATAATTAATTTGCCTGATGAAATGTAATACAATATGCATGCTCATGTTTTCTTTTTCGGCAGAAAATTAGGGAATTTGTGAATTTTCTTTTTGTGTCATTCTCCTAAATTAATATATGAAAGAAGAAAGTAAGTACAAATTTTTTTTTAATGTTTTAAAAGATATGTATAAATCTTCATGTCCCATAAATAGATTTTGAAAGATATGTATAAATCTTTATGTCCCATAAATAGACATCCCTCTAAATTTTCTTTAGGTTGTTTTGAGAGCTTGTCTTATTCGTTCTGCTTTTTGAATAATCCATAATCTAATTCGATATCATCAGCATGTGAAGTAATTGGAAATTGAATTAAGAAATAGAGAAAAAAAAAAAAAAGAAAAGAAAGATGAGCAAATTTTTCATTGGTAAGGATATTTTATACGTTCACAGAGATGAGGGAACATATTTTATGGCCGTGGATATTTTTCATTTTAATTTAGACCCTCACCATGACGGTTCTTTTGTATACACGAACACGTGAAACATAAAGCTATCAGAGCGCGGGATGTAGATTGGGTGGCCCATTTCAGCCCCACCTTATCGCTAAAGAATCTCAAAAGCATTCTTTGAGAATTACTTTTTGGCCATAATATCGTTGGACAAGAATGCAACACGACATTTTTGTACTGTGATCTCACAAGCACTTGATCTCCACCTCTCCAACATGAAATGTTCTCATCACTCTTATTTTCCACACCAATTTCTATCCCCTCCTCCGCGGCTGCATCAGCACCTTCCTCCAGCCTCAGTATAAACTCAAGGGCCCTCAACACGTCATCCATCTTGGGCCGTCGTTTTCTATCACTTCTCAAGCACCGATCTGCTACTTCTCCATACACCTTCAAACACTCCGGCGCAATCTGACCCCTCAGATTCTCATCTATGATCTGATCAAGCGTCCCTTTCTTCACGTTAAATCGAGCCCATTGGACCAAACTCTGTTGCTCCTCCTCCAGGCCCATATCAACGGCAGGCCTACCACATAACACCTCAAACATCACCACTCCAAACCCATAAACATCAGACTTGGAAGTGAGCTGCTTGGTCCAGAAGTATTCTGGATCCAAGTACCCAAAAGTGCCGTTCACATCCGTGCTGACGTGGCTTCTAGATGGGCTCGCCGGGCCCAATCTCGAAAGCCCAAAGTCCGACACCTTGGCGACCCAATTCTCGTCCAACAGAATGTTGCTCGTCTTCACATCGCGGTGGATTATCATCCCATGCTCCGCGCCTGCATGAAGGTAAACCAATCCACGAGCAGCTCCAATGCAGATCTCTAATCTCTGCTTCCACGTCAGAGGCTGATTATTCGTACCGTACAGATGATCACGGACCGTTCCGTGGGCCATATAATCATAGACGATGATCATGAACTGTTGATCGTGCAGTACCCAATCAGAGGGACGAGATTAGGGTTTCGGAGCTTCGAAAGCGTTTCGACTTCAGTCCAGAACTCGCGGAACCCTTGACTCGACGTTGACTTCAAGTCTTTGACGGCGACGGGGCTTTCTTTGCCGTCGATGAAGCCCTTGTAAACTCTTCCGAACCCGCCGTCGCCGATTTTAAGGTCCGTATCGAAGTTGTTCGTGGCGGTTCTTATTTCATTGAGAGTGAAACGACGACAATATGAAACTTTTTTCTCTTCATCTGACTGGATAGTTCTGCGCCTTCTGCAGAAAACAGTGCAGCCCAGAAGAATTAGGATGGTTAAAGACGATAATGAAGCAACAGCAACGGCCGTAACGACATGTTTGGTGCTGCAGTTTGGTTTCTTGGGAGAGAATTCTTTGCTTGTTGTTATAGAGAGATTTGCTTTGGAGTTTCTGAGTTTAAATAACTCTTCGGAAGTTAAGTTTCCGGAGACTTTGATTAATGTTAAAGAACAGAGGAAAATGAAGATGAAAAGATGATGAGGATGAAGTATAAGTGAGTTTTTCATCTTGTTGAATACCAATTCAGATTGTAGGACGAGTAAATTATAAGGATTTAGATGAGAATAAAAAGTAGGGCATATATGAGAGTGCTGTGCGTGTACTGGACGTGTGAGGGAGTGAGAGGAGACAGAGGAAAGATAGAGGTTGATGCCTTTTAGATTAATTATTCATGTGCCCAAGACCCAGGGAGAAGACTCACTCAATTATTGGACTTGTGAGTTCTTACATGGTGGCTGATTTAATTTTGGGACACTTTGATTGGGGAAAAAAAAAAAAAAAAAAAAAAAGGGGACACGAGAACGGAGACTAGCTGAAGAACAAGAGTGAACGAATTCCTTTGTTTGTTCTTTTTTGTGAATTCATGAAAAAGAAAAGAAAAGGATCGTATGAACACCGAGGCATACTTCAATTTTTCTTTTCTAATAACCAATGAAGTAGTTTCATCAATAATTAAAAAATCTACTTAAGAAGTACTATGTTTTTATTCGTGTATGTTGATCCAAAAGGCTATAATTATTGATCAAAGGTGCAACTAGATCATATGATCAAATATCTGAGCTTGAAACTTAAAATATGAAGTAAGAAATGATTTTCCGTCCCCATTCCTGCTTAAGAAAAGAAGGGGTCGGAGTCAGGAATTTTTTCCGTTGTGGGAGTCTTTTTTATATATTACCACCACATTTTTATCTAATTAATATAACAATGTATATTAAAATTATAGCAATTTAAAGAAAATTGAAGAAAAATTTCAATAAAAGTTTAAGCAAAAACCAAAGGTTAACAAAAGGCACAAAAGTACTGGTTATATTTAAAAGGTATAGATCATTTATTTGTATAATGTGCATATATTTATATGAATATTGGCCACGAAAAGCGCTTCTCCTACTATTTTTTTTAAGATAAGATTTTGTTCTCATCGATCCCTGCTTTTTCGAGGCAGTAGATCTCTACACGTACTACCTACTCTAATCATCAAACAATAATTCAAAAGTTGTAACTATTTCCTCCTCAACAATCAAGTTGCTATAACGAAAATGTGATGTCACAAAAAAAAAAAAAAAAAGAAGCAGAATCTATATGATAATTCGAAAGATCTATCCTACTAATTACTTTTGTGTGTGTGTTTATGTGTGATCGTAATTTGTACTCTCTTATGTAGTACTGGTTTATCATCACCATTATAAAATAAGCAATCTGAACCGGAAACACCGGAAAAATAGACCTCTAAGTCAAGGTTACTCCAAACAAGTAGTTTCTTTTTTAAAAGTGGGCCTTTATTACTAATTTATATATGATCTTGACGAAGAAATTCACCCACTTTCCTGATGATTTGCATGGATTCACATCAACCACGCTCTCCATCTTAGACTTGAAATTGTTTATTTGCAAAGGCAGTTTATTTTTTTTACATAAAAAAAAGTCAAAAGAAAACGGAACGTAATTAGTTATGAATGGCTTTTGCTTTTTCTAAAGAGTGATTCTATTTAATTTCGCGAGAGACCAAGAAAGATTCTCTCAAGTACCTATTTTTGTGGGACTCTTCTTTATATCTCTGATAGAGCTGGCTATGTGACGAGCCTCACAACAACTTTCAACAACTTTCTTTTTCCAAAAGCTACTTTAGATTTTAAAGGATATCCCATCAATATCTTCATTTCTTTTAGTAAAGTCAGTTTCCTATCAGAAGGTGATGGAAAATGATGGTCCAACAACAACTCAGGAATGATAGTGCAATCTTCTTGGGATAATTTCAAAAAACCAAGTAGGTACATCAATGAAAAATCTGAAGCCCAGGTCAAATTAGCTATTTGAGAGAATAAGCATAAAGATAAGGGGAAAAACGGAGGCACAGTTTACGCAAAGACCTATAGATTCAACTATACAGGCATATGAATATCCTCATGCAGATACGCCAATTTCACCGTACCAACTTGTTACTTTGCGCACCAATCTATAGTTTAAATGAACTAATTCCAAAAGAGACAACATACGGCAACTAACTCCATTTTAGATACAAATCTAATTCACACTTTGCTCCCAAATTTCAGGAGAAATTTGATTCACTCAAATTCTCAAACGTACAAGATTAGCAAATAAATACATACATGAATGCGCAAGAACACTTCATTATCAGTCTCTCTCTTTTTTCCTCTCTTTCACCAAACCTGGCAGTGTGGTTTGTCTAGGACTATCAACAACTTGTGCTCATTGCCAAAAGAGACAACTAATATGTATTCCACAATTTTCTTCAGGAGAAAACTCATTCATCACTCAGCATCTCAGGTAGCTAGTACACATACGATTTTATCTTAAAAATACACATACAAGGACTACAAACACTTTTTCTTCTCTCAATTATTCTTGGGTTTTGGAAATAGAGGCGTCTGAGAATATTTCGCGGGTGCCACTTTCACTGTCCAGACTAGGAAAGCCCGATTCGGCGGTGTTGGACCCCACCGTGGTGGAAACACCGGCCCCACTTCGCAACCCCAACACGTCGTATCCGAACCCACGGTTATCCACAACCAGATGGAACGACAGCTTCTCCGGATACGAACACAGCCCGTCGGGATTATTCCCCAGCTGCGTGGCGTCCGCTTGCTCTTGCAGCTCCAACACAAACTCCAAGTTCTCCATCACCTCATGCATCGTGGGCCGTTGACTCCAATAATCTCGGACGCACCTCTCGGCCACCTCCACGAACTTCTTGAAACACTCCGGCGCAATCTTGCCAATCAAGTACGGGTCTATGATGTTCTGAATCCTCCCTTCTTTTATGGACTTCCTTGCCCATTGTGCCAAGTTTCTTTGATCCTCTTCGAGTTTGATATCTACCGGTTTACGGGCACACAACACCTCGAAAAGAACCACACCGAAAGAGTACACGTCGGACTTGTCCGTCAGTTGCCGGCTCTGTGCGTATTCCGGGTCCATGTACCCAAAAGTGCCCTTTACCGCCGTACTAACAGCGCTATCGCCGCGACCGAGTTTTGACAATCCAAAATCGGCAACTTTGGCCACCCACTTCTCGTCCAACAATATGTTTGTCGTCTTGACGTCGCGGTGGATGACGGTGTTCTTCACTTCTGAATGGAGGTAGTGCAGCCCACGCGCCGCCCCCACGCATATCTCGAGTCGCTGTTTCCACGGGAGAGGGTCGTTGTCCGTGCCATAGAGATGGTCTCGAAGAGTCCCGTTGGCCATGTAGTCGTAGACGAGGATCATCTCATCGTCGTCGTCGCAGTAGCCTATGAGGGATACCAAATGGACGTGGCGGAGCTGAGATAACATCTCAATCTCCGCTTCGAACTCTTTCTCTCCTTGGCCCGATAACCCCTTGTTCAGCCGCTTGATTGCAACAGCTGTGGACGCTTCGTCGGCCAAATGACCTTTGTAGACGTAACCGAAACCTCCCCTGCCGATCACCAATGCTTGGTCAAAGTTGTTGGTCGCCATCTTGATCTCGGCGAGCGAGAAACAACGGCAAACCTGCTCAGGAAGCCTCCCCGAGGAAGTCTTCGTCGACCTGCTGGATCTTCTTTTGGATGAACCGTGGTAGCGTTTCTCCTTCCGTAGCCTCAAGAAAACTACACAGAACACCATAGACAGTAGAACAACAAAGCCAGCAACGCCACTCCCTAAGGCAATGGCTAATAGTGTTTTCTTCGACTTGGAATTTTCTGTGTTTGTTTGGTCGGATCCCTTAGAGTCCTGTAGTGGAGGGTTTGGTCCCGCGAGGTTACGATCAGAATCGCTCATCTTGAACACCTCTATGCCGTTTAAGATAGCATCCTCGTAGGTAGAATCCTCAGCTCTAGTGTGCAGATCAACAAAGAGAAAAGTGTCGTATTTATTCACCACAAAGTCTCTATACATCGGGATCCCATTACCACCAGTCCAAACAATCACACTAAAAGCAGGATCAGCCGTGCGGTTGTCTAGATAAATTCGGAACATCCTATCCTCGGGCTTCTGGTACGTGTCTTCAAACTCACAGAAATGGAGCCTAACCAGATAGTTGAATCTGGAGTCGACGGGCAACCTCCAGGTGATGTTGCGGAGGTTATTGTATGTCCTGTTGTTTCCCATGGTGATGGAGGTTCGGTAGACATCATCAGGGGCGGTGTAATTTTCTATATAAGTGTACTTCAGCTTCTTTTTCGTGTCACAGGGGACAAAGCCAAAGCTCAAGAAGTAGGGAAAGTCTCGGGTCCACAACCTGTACATGCCAGTGTCTTGATCAGGCGAGATGTCGTTGCCGCCGACGTTCAACCGGTAAAGTGTCTGGAGCGCCTTGTCGGTGTAGCTCAGGAAACTGGCCCCCTGGCCAATGATAGGAGGGCTTTTAACTCCTGACGGGGTGTAGTAGAGGTCGTCCGGCATGGAGACGATCTCGATTCCATTGACAAACACGTAGGGAGTACTATTACCATGATTTTCGGGAAGAAAAGCTATATCGAGTTTTTCCATATTCTCTCCCACGTATACGCAGAACTCCTTCATGAAAGCCCGCTGTTTCAAGTATTCGGCGCTGAGATACGCGCTGAAGTTCTTCAGCAGAGTGTAGCGTCCGGCTTTGACAGTAAAGAAGGTCCTTGTGGGATCAAAGTCACCCAGATCGCGATATTGTGTGGGATAAAAGTGTAGCCGGATGAATTTGGGACCCGGGGTGAGGCCGAAGCTGTAGGTGAACTGGGATCGAGACACACGTGCAGTCATGTACGGCACCTCTTTGACGGTGTATTGTGAGCGGGCTTTGAAGATATTCGATTTGTTTCGTCCGTCTGATTCTGTGAGGGAATATCGAGAATCTTTTTCATCATCCGCAATCCAAGTACGGTTATCTTGTGCAGTTCGCTTCTCCTGTGAGCCACAGTTGAGGGCGATATTCTCTTTGGGTACATAAACAGGAGTGGAATCGGCGACGGTTGTGATGATCGCGTCATGGTAGAAAGAGAAGTAGATAAGGGCGAGAATAAGTAGGAGTTTCTTTATGGAAGAAACCATATTTGTAAAGGAAGCTTTTGCCAAGAACACGAAGGATATATGAACAATAGAACTTGTATGATCTATATAACCAAGCCAAGGTTTTGGGGGGCTTAACTTTGTAGAGTTATTGTGGTTCTTTTTATAAAGTTGGAGTGTTTACTATTTGAAGATTAAAGCAAGGACGCGACTTGACCATCAGATCACGTGGAAAACACTTCGTATGTTCCTATAGATTTTTTTTTTTTTTTTTTTAATGCACCATGTTCGCATAGATTTTTTAGTGTGAACTCGTGTAATAATTAGGAATTATTAAATTATTTGTCCATACTACTTGTTTCAATATAAGAAATATAATCAGTGTGACCTTGTGACCATATAATTTTACACTTGGAAACTTTTTGACTTGTGATGACCAAATGAAGGAAAGCATAATAAGACGATAGATTACTTTAATTATTATAATTTCAAAACACACACACACACACACACACACACACACACACACACACACAGTAAATAGGTATTCTAGTTTTGATTACTTATTTTTTGAGATGGTGGAAATTATGACTTTAATTGAGTGTGAATTGTCACTATTCTCAAATAAGCATAACAATACACAGAAACAAACACTATATTCTAGGCGTGAACATTGGGTGGGTTTTTGAGATTTTTCAACCCATCCAATTAAGTTTGGGTGGGTTGATTTTAAATTTAACCCATACAATCAATCTAGAGTTTAAAATCAACCCACCCAATCAAATATTGGGTGGATTGGGTGGATTTATGGATTTATCAGGTTGAACATAATAAAAAAATAAATAAAGTTAATCATTCAACTCAAAATAAAAAAATGTATAAAAACTAATATAAAAATAAAATATATGCAAAGCAAGTTTAGGTAAATAAGTTGTAAACCAATAAACACACAATAATAAACACTCATACAGTGTTAAACATAATCGGTTGTCAAGTAAATAATGTAAAATATGAGACAAAAACTATATATTATGAGGTAGGAAAATATTTATTTATATAAATAAATAGATTAAGTTAGTTCGGGTTAATTTGGATTAGGAAAAACTCAACCCAAACCCATCCAATTAATAGTCGGGTTGGGTGGGTTGGGTTGAACTCTTGATCGAGTTGGTCAGGTTCATGTTAAAATGGGTTGGGTTGGGTGGATTAATGGGGTTTGTAGGGTTGTTGAGTTTTTTATTCACCCCTACTATTTTCTAACTCAGAAGTCATATTTTCTCGTGGTATTATTTAAATGAAGCAACTCTCAAACTCGAAAGTATGAGATTACTAACAACATCATACTTTAATTGGATTCAAAAATATATTGATTTATGATTATGTTTGTTGACAGTGAAAATTAATCAATTGAATAATAACGAATTTCTTAACAAAAACGTGGGTTAGTAACCCTTGAAATGTAATTAAACGTGAAATAAAAGCAAGAAAATTCAAAATTTATAGTGGTTCACTCTCGGTTTGAGAGCTACGTCCACTGTGGGAAGGAGGAGAAAATTCACTACTTTAGAGAAAAATATATGCACTAATGTTCAAGATGAAACTTTGGAGATTTATGAATCATGATTCCCTATTTATACTACTAGGCCACCGCACTTGTCAATTCCCTTATTTAAATTTGGGATATTTCTATTATCTTTTGAGATAATTTTCTAAAATATAGAGACTATAATTAATCTGAGCGTTTTCCTTATTCGTATTTCATATATTTAAATTATAGATAACGAATCTCTAAGTAAATAATGTGGATCCTTATATCCGCATAGCCTTAACTTTGTTAAAGCTACTAGAGGTCTCTTCGCTTATATTTGAGAGAACGATCAACTCTATGTTCATTCCTAATGTTTTTCATAATGGTCTACTTCCTAAAAGAGTGGTTGCTGACGTGGCTATTAGGACTGAGTTATCCTTAATCACTTAATGAGTTTCCCTATGATCGGTGGGCCCTGTTCATGATCTATTTTTAACGTATTGTTTCACCCTACAACAATGATCATATAATATTGCTCATAACTCTTGTAGGTAATAAATAATTAAATATGAAATACAAAGAAAGAGAGAAGACAAAGAGAGATTTAGCGTGGTTCTACTATATTCCTATAACCAAAGACTAAGAAAAGAAGGAGAGTTTACTAGTAAAGAGCACTATAAATGAGACTCTATATAAATAGACATTACAAGTACAAAATCAGGTAAGTAACCCAAAACTAAAATAATGAAATTTCTTAATACAAATAAAGTCAAAACCAATAGCAAGAGATTACAATATATAAAATATTACTTTCCCTAATAGTAGGTACTTTAATCCATTGGTTCTTCTTATATTTGGTACCCTTTATTATAGCGAACATCTCATTGGTACTATGTATTTTTAATATTAAAATAGTAGCTTCACCTTTAAAGAAAGATTTTTTTAGTACACTAAGACTAATTTTCGGTACATATAATGTCTAAACTGCCTTTTTTATCAATTAAATAGAAACTAATAACTTTAAAAATATTTTTAAAAACATTTTAATTTATTTTGATTGTTTAATTTTTAAATACATTAAATTATTTTCATTTATATTTTTTAAAAAAATTACTAATTTATTGTTAATTAGTGAGAAACGTAAAATGTACATTGTGCTAAAAATCAGTTTTAGGTGTTAAAAGAACCTTTCTTTAAAAATGAAGTTACGATTTTAATATTAATAAAAACAGACTACCAACAAGATATTTCGTTATATTCACATAGGGTATTGCAATAATTTTATCCATTCTAAAAAGCATCATAACCATCTTTTCACGTTAAAAAAAAAAAAAAAAAATTGTAAATGATGAAAGGGGAGACAATCAACATAATAGCTTATTAACGCATGTTCTAATAATTAAATTGATGCCTTTTAATAAACTCACCAAGTCCTACATAAAATTTATTGAAAAGGCAACGAAAAAAGTTATATATAAAAAAGAATAAAAAAAGTTACTCATATGGGGGGTCTTCTATTAGCGATCTAAAGCATTTTTCAGGATATTACGTACTTCCAAAACAAAGTAACAATACACCAATATTCAATGGAGGTGTTTATAAATATACATTTTTTCTTCCGTCTAGATGAGGATATGGTTGTCAATTCGGGATCACTTTTGTAAAAGTAACACTGGGTGAGAATTCCCCGATTAAAGCTAAAGTAGCACTTATATTTGGCCTACACGCAAGAAAGTCTAACTCGTGTTTCATATATTATTCCCTTTCTTTGTTGAAGAAACGAACAAACGTGCATATACATTTTTTTTTGCTTGCTAAGAACGTGTTATGAAGTTTTTTCTTTTGCTTGTAGAGAACGCGTGTGTGTGTGTGTGTATATATATATATATATATATATATATATATATATATATATATATACACACACACACACACACTAAACCTGCAGTACCTATCAGAATCCACTTCACTATTTTCCAATGCTATTTGCCTGGATTACTCGTATACCTATTGACCACTCTCACTGCATGCGTAATGTCCAGTCTAGTGCATATCGTAGTGTACATGAGACTGCCTATAGCGGAGGCATAAGGCACTGATGAGTGAGTTTTACTCACTCATTTAGTATCATTTTACACTTAATATCTAGTTGGTTTTCGAGATTTTTGTTAGTTTTTATGTGTGTTTTTTGTTCTTTGTTTGAAGGTTGGGTGAAAGTCTATGATTTGGAAGGTTTTGGACAACTTTTGGTGAAAAAAGACAGCAAACATAGCGCTTAGGCATCAATTTGTAGCATTTTGGCGCAAGTTTTATGGAACCAGTACATTTGAACAGAATGGGTAGCGTTTTGGCGCCCATGATTTTTGCATATCCAGCACCGCAGTGCTACTGCTAGGAACTTAGTGCCGTCGCACTACAACTCAAAAAAAGACGTGTTTTGAAGGCCAATCGTGAGAAAACTTACCCGTTTTGACCCTAGTGCTCCAAAATATATAAATAGATGATTCTAGGGCAATTAAAGGGACCTTTGGACTGGAGAGTGACGGCTGACTTTTGAAAGGAGATTCAAGAAGAGAGAGGAGAATTGAGTACGAAGAAGAACAACGGCAAAAATCCGGAGACGGAGAAGCTTCAATTCAACTCTAAACTAGTTCTTTTCTTTCCTTTCTAATGATTAAGACTTTGTTTAGGAGTTTATTTTGTTTAGAGATGAACTAATTTCTTTTTCTAGGGCTACGATGTAGCCGGATATTGAATGTTCAGATTTTCAATCTTCTTTTTAAGTAATTGATGTTTAATCCATATATGCTGAGTATTTCAATTTATTCTTAATGCTTGTGATTGTTTGGTCAACTATTACATGATTTTGTATTTGATTTGAGATAGAGAGGTGATAATTAAATAAGCTCTTAATTGAAATACCATGAGTTGTTCATAGGATAGAGATATCTATGATGCTTGTGCAGTTCTTTTGAATTTCTTGCACTTAATGATTTTTAACAGGTTTAGAAGTCTGACAGAGATGTAGAGTTTGCTTGTTGGATTAAAATTATTATTGCTTGAGAAAGAATAATAATTACTTTAGAGAAATTGCTATCAGTATAGGATTGAATGTTAATTTTCTTGAATTATGGGAATTTGTACAGGATTAATTTTGGTGAAATTGGAAACCCTAGAGTCTTAATCTATTGAATTTTATTCCATTGCTTAGCATTTTTTTATTTATTTAATTGTTTTAGTTTTACTTTATTTAATTTTATAAACTCTCTTTTCGATTATTCAAATAAAATTGGGGTTAATATAATTTCAGTAATTAGTAAACAACAATCATTGTGAGACGATACTCTTATTCACTATTATATTACTTGATTGCGATAGCATATGCTGCACCATGTAAATTTCTTCCTTCAAGTCATCATGTCATGAAGAAAAGCTCTATTCACATCCATTTGCTCCAAGAGCACATCTTCTTATACCATCAATGCAAGAATTGTTTGAATTGTGATTAACTTCACCACCGAGGAAAAGATATTCATGTAGTCGATGCCCTCTTTATGTTGAAATCCTTTTACTACTAGCCTTGTCTTTTACCATTTGCTACTGTCATCTTCATCTTTTATCCGGTACATGCATTTATTCTTCAAAGCTTTCTTACCCTTTGGTAACTCAACCAACTGCCATGTCTGATTGGACGTTAACGAGTTCATCTCATCCTTTATGACCAAATCCCATTGGACTGATTCCTTAGCCCCCATGGCTTCATTAACTCTTTGACCCACCTCTGTGGGTCAATAAAATGTAATTCAATGCAGGAGAATACACATGTGGTGCCCTTACCGTTCTGCTAAACCTCCTGACCGTTATAACAGGAGTTCTCTGTACTTCTTCTTCTGAGGCTATGTTCTCATGATCTTCAACCCTTGTATGCTCCTCCTCATTCACAGGAATATCACCTAGCGGGACTATCTCAGTTTTCTTGGTCTCTGAAACTGAGCCTCTTGTCTCTGCTTACAGCTTATCTTTATATAGGACCTCCTCATTTAAGATCACGTCATTACTGCTGATCACCTTCCAATTTTGTTCATTGATAACTCTATAAAATAGAATTATTTCTGCTCCTATTTACTTTTAAATTGGCTTTGTTCTCAAGATTTTTATTTGTTTTTATATGATTTTTAGTTTAGTTTCATTTAATTTATTTTGTTTTATCTTCTTCTATTTTAGTTGATTTCATTTAGCTTCTTCTCTAAAATCTGTAGTAATTCTCATTTTGTGTTTAATTTAGGTGCGAGGGTAATAATTAGGAATTAATTGTGATTTAAAACGGAGTAAAAAGGAGTAAAAAGCAATTAAAGATCCGAATTTGGTCTAGCACCACGAGCGGAAATTCAGATGCGCATAAACTCGCACTCTAGAGCTGTAGGATGTAGATCCCAAACGGGCCGTTTGTCAAGGAAATTGTTTGGAATGGAAGTATTTAATTATCTTTGAATTACCTATAATAAAAAGTCTGGAAATAAGTATTTAAAATCTCTGAATCACTTATATAATTTCTTCCCCATATAAGTACCCATTTATTTTGTAGGTTGATTACAATTCATCTTTTTGTTATAATATCTTTTTTATAAAATTTAAGTTTCTATTCAAACTACACAGTCCATTAATAGAGTTACATTTTAGATCTAATCCATTTCTTCCCTTTCTATTAAGCTTTGGGGTAAAAATAAAAAAAATAAATAAAAAACCGGTATCGTGGCTTGATCATATTTGCACGTGATTCTTTGCTCTATCGCTAGGGGTGGAATGTATTATCCCGTCGAATCATTTCCAACGATATAATGACGTATCAATTCAATTATATATATTTGTCTAATTAGTGGGTCGTACCATTATTTTTTTTTAAAAAAAAAATGTGGGTCGTACCTCCCATGTTACAACTCTTAAATCTCTTTATCCTCTCTTTTATTTCTTTTCCCTTTAATTTCCACCTTTTTGCTCTATTCCACAAAGCTAAAGACAAAATATAAGAAGCATATTAAGGGATAACCAGTGTTACTCAGGACCTCATACTAATAAAGACTAATAAAGTATAGGTCTCATAATTAGCACTCACATTTTATTAATTGTAATGTTCCCAAGTGTTTTCCAAAAATTATCTACCAATCAGTGAGGAGATTTTATTCTCTCTCTCTCTCTCTCTCTCTCTCTCTCTCTCTCTCTCTCTCTCTCTCTCTCTCTCTCTCTCTCTCTCTCTCTCTCTCTCTCTCTCTCTCTCTCTCTCTCTCTCTCTCTCTCTGTAAGCAATTAGATTCCATCTAATTTTTGGTAAAGTAGTGGTCTATAGGTTTGGTTATAAATATCCAGAGATTATGCATGTTACTTTAAAAGGGAGGTAGTCCAACCATATTCGTTGGCTTAATTTCATTTCTAGGGAAATATAAATAGCTAGTCATTTGAGCTCTAGATGTTGGTGTGGCTTTCCAAACATCAACTATATATTAGACAACAGGGATATTTCTTCCTGGGTATCCTTTTTTTTTTTTTTTTTTAAGACACTTCTCAGGTTAAACGGAACAAAATAATTATTTGTCCCTACAATACACCCACAAGCTTTAATAAAAGTTCTGATCAGCTCTAAATTAACATTCTTCTTAATTCAATGGTTTGGCATTGGTTGGGGCCAATTTTGGCTGATTAACATCTCCATTAATAAAGAGTTTCAGCGTACGGAATTTGGATTGAAAATTTGCTCTCTTTTCTTTTTTGGGTAAAACGCAAAATTCTCTTTAAAAAGTTATTTTATATAATTTTATTTTATTTTTTCCATCTAAAGCAGTTATTTTCATCGTATGCATATCTTTGTAATAATTGTAATGCCAATTATTTGGCCTTTTTTTTTTAATGAATGGAGATAATAGGCTAAAATTAAGCTTAGATGGTTATTTGAGAGGAGTAATTATTTAAACTGATCATCACACTTTTTAATATTACAAAACTTAGAAATTACAACACACTTGCTCATGACCGTGTCAAATGGATCAATAACATCGGCTAGCAGAATTAGTACCAGTACTGACTCAGTAACATAACTTGAGAGATTACAATTAACGATCAAAATACACAAACGTCAAACCACACATACTCGCATATATATGCGCACATATAATATACCAGACGTAGCACGTGTCGATAGATCGACTACTAAGAGCAGTGACTAATGACTTGTTATATATGGAATTAGACCCAGAGAAGAGATTCCGTCGTTCATTTGGTGGGCTTTCCACGTTTATATACACTTGCAGATTCACTATGCTTTCTATTTGCATTAGTCGAGCATTTTTTACCAGATGAATATGATCGATTATTACCGGTATCGCAAGCGGTATTACCCCGGTTGTTAGCATCTTGAGTAGCATAATCAGGATC
The DNA here is from genome assembly GCA_012066045.3 of Morus alba. NCBI lineage: Eukaryota > Viridiplantae > Streptophyta > Magnoliopsida > Rosales > Moraceae > Morus > Morus alba. The sequence goes on along the minus strand of CP050233.2, from coordinate 5,059,924 downwards.
AACAGCTGCGAGCACTCGGGAAACGTGGGAGCTGTACTCCATCAACCACTCCAACTCCAAGTCCTCCGCAATCAGACACGCCTCCTCTCGGCCAGTAATGCAGCCATTATATGTGTCGTTGCTCTTCACAAGAACCGCCGCTCCGCCGCAGTTTGCGTTTATAAGGATCACGGCCGCCACGAGCATCATCGCGGCAATTGACGCCGGAGAATGACGTAATCCTCACTTGCTTTCGTAAAGTGCCATAATTGCTACCTAGGTTACTTTTCCTCCAAACTCTATTGGCAACTGCTCATAGAGCTATAGACAACTAATTTTAGTGAGAATGAGGGCGTTTGGTAGAGGGATTCATGCCATAGTTCGAATCACGGTTCATGACTCGTTACAGTGTTTTTTCTCACAAAAAATACACGTAAAACAAAAATAATTTTGAATCCATGAACCAAACGTCTCAGAAATTTGAGTATAAAAAGCGCATCCCACCGACCATATAAGTTTGTTTGGTATGATAATTGTACTGACAGTGTCAGTTTTTTAATTATTAGATTAAATTAAAATTAAATTAAATTAAATAAATATATTAAATAAATAAATTTTAACACAGATTTAATAATAAAAAAATTAAAAATTATTGACAGTTAATTTTTTTTAATTCTATTAGAGAAATTCTCAATAATTTATTACGGTGCGTTGCACAGTTATTCATCTTTTGCAAAGGGTTCGTTTAGTTCACTGATTGGAGTTTTTAATTCGAATTAAGATGTGATGTTATGTGAGAGCTTTTTACCGTAGCAAAAAAGTTAGATGTGACTGTTTTTGATAGCTTTTTACTGTAACAAAACTCAAATTCTAAACTCAAATTGGTGAAGTGAATGAAGCCAAAATATGCCCTACCAGTACTACTTTATTCTGTTTAATTTAATTATCACGCTTATTTTTCTTTTCTTTTAGAAAAAAATAAAAAATAAAAAATTGTTGTCCTCACTTTAGAGGAGAAAAGAAACCAATGCTGAGAAGCCAGCATAAAAGCGGTGGCACGACACGTACTGTTCTTTTTTACTGGACTTGGGTGAGGGATCCAAAGTCTACAGCTGTACACTGTACAAGCTCCAAACTAAAAGGTATTTTTAAGGGTGTTCAAATCGCCCAAATGCTTAATTCAAACTAAATTGAGCTAAATCACTAATTATTTTTAAATTATTAGACAATTTAATCTAATTTTTAAGATGGTTTAATTAGTGGTTTAGACTCTCTAAACAGTTCAATAATCTTTCCAAAATACGCATAATTTTTTATTTTTAAAAATATTTTCTTTATTTTAATTTTCATTTATTAAAATAGAGGTTTTACAAAAATGCAACATATCACATTTTTATTAATTTGTATTAAAACTTTGAATGATGAACTTTTAGGTATTTGTTATTTTTATATTATATTGTAAACTTGAATCTTACTTTTTTTTATGGATTAACGGTTTTCTAATTTTTATGAATTACTAAAAACTTCAATAGTCTTAAATTCAAACAGCCTAAACTGCTCATGGGTGATTTAATTTGATTTGGTTTTTGTTAAAAATATAAAACCCCCTATAAAAGTTATTTTTAATTTAGTCGATGATTGCTATTAAAAGTTCTCTAAAAATATTAAAAATATAAAACTCCTCTCGGCCAGTAACGCAGTCATTATATGTGTCGTTGCTCTTCACAAGAACCGCCGCTCCGCAGCAGTTTGCGTTTATTAGGATCACGGCCGCCACGAGCATAATCGCGGCAATTGACGCCGGAGAATGACGTGATCCTCGCTTGCTGTCGTAAAGTGCCATAATTGCTAGCTAGGTTACTTTTCCTCCAAACTCTATTATTGGCAACTGCTCATAGAGCTATAGACAACTAATTTTAGTGAGAGGGAAATTTGAGTATAAAAAGGGCATCCTACCGACCATATAATGATTTAAGGAGTTTGTTTGGTATGATAATTTCACTGATAGTGTTAATTTTTTTACTTTTAAATTAGATAAAAATTAAATTAAATTAAAAATATATATAATAGATAATTTTTTAGACAAATTTGACCATTAAAAATTAAGAATTATCAACGGTTTATTTTTTCTGATCTTATAGAGAAATTCACAATAATTTATTAAGGTGCGCTGCACAGTTATTCGTCTTTTGCAAAATATGCCGCACCAATACTACTTTATTCTATTTAATTTAGTTATCACGTTTACTTTTCTTTTCTTTTAGGAAAAAAATAAAAAATTGTTGTCCTCACTTTAGAGGAGAAAAGAAACCAATGCTGAGAAGGCAGCATAAAAACGGTCGCACGACACGCACTATTCTTTCTTACTGGACTTGGGTGAGGGATCCAAACTTTAGAGCACTACACTGTGCAAGCTCCTAACTAAAAGGCAGAGTTCTGTGTGGGAAATAAAAATGACACAAAGGTATTTTTAAGGGTGTTCAAACCGCCCAAACGCTTAATTCAAATCAAATTGAACTAAATCATTAATTATTTTTAAATTACTAAACAATTTGATTAATTTTTAATCTATTTTTTGGACGGTTTGGTTAATGGTTTAGACTCTCTAAACCGCTCAGTAATCCGTCCAAAATACACATAATTTTTTATTTTCAAAAATATTTTCTTTATTTTAATTTTAATTTATTAAAATAGAGGTTTTACAAAAATACACTATATCACATTTTTATTAGTTTGCATTAAAACTTTGAACGGGGAGCTTTTAGGTATTTGTTATTTTTATATTATATATTGTAAACTTGAATCTTATATTTTTTATGGATTAACGGTTTTTTAATTTTTATCAATTACTAAAAACATCAATAGTCTTAAGCTCATATAGCCCAAACCGCTTATAAGTGATTTGGTTTAATTTGGTTTTTGTCAAAATATCAAACCGCCTAAAATATTATTTTTAATTTGATCAGTGGTTGCTATTAAAAGACCGCCCAAACCGACTGCAACGTTCACTTGAGATAGAGACGTACAACTATATTAATTGATTGTTAATTATCAAGGGGAAAATGTAATCATAATTGCTTAATTAATGCCCTCACAATGTCAATCTAGAGGTTTATACGGAAAAACATATTGAAGTCTGTAAGTATTTACATCATATTTGAATCTAAATGCATTTCTTCTCAAGATCAGAGATAATTTAGAGTTGCGCGGTAATGAACGTGATTGATCTATCTGATCATCTCTTAATTATATTTAGCTTAGGAATTAAAATGGTAACTTGGCATAAAATTTGCATATGATTCACGCTTCTATCTTTAAGGATGAATGAAATTTCTTTTTCAATTTCTTTCTTTTTACAAGGACGATTAGACAACAATTAATTTTTGTAGCATTAGTGCGACGCATGATCTCTCATTTTCTAACTCTTTTAATTTTCCCCCTTTTTCTTTTCCACCCTTTTACTTTATTCCTTTTAAGCTAAGGGACCCCAATATCATCAATCAGTGAAGACTTATACTTTTCCCAAGAAAAAAACAAAAGGAAAAATCAACTTAATTATTAATTATTAAATGCTAATTTGGTTTATTTGGATTTGTTTAGACACAAGACAAGCTTATTGTGCATGTTACTTTGAAACGGAGGTGTTCTAATCACAGGTTTATTTGCATGTCTTGGAAAATATCATCGGGGCCATTTTTACGCTCTAAGTCGGAAAGTTCATTGACATGAGGGGAAGGATTTAAAAAGATAATAAAATTATATTATATTTTATTATAATCAAAATTAAACAATAAATTCTTTTTTTTTTGTGTGTGAAAATGTACGAAAATAAAGGTGAGGTTAGTTTTTGTAATTAAGCTCACAATTTATATATTATTACCGTATAGAACTTAAAACTCGTCATGGTTATAATGAAACTAAAAAAGAGATTTTCATGTTATAGAAAAAGGTACTTTGCATATTTACCTCTTGAATTGGTACGGTTTTGACAACGTGACCAGTCAACTTCTAATTTTGACAACTTGTTCTCTAAATTTGTAAAATTATTGCAATGTATCTTATTCTACTATTTTTTTAACTTTTTTTTTTCAAATTTGTAAGATTGAGAGTTGGCGAATAATTAAGAGATCTTGTTACAATAGAAACTGGAATGTTAGAAATTTTGGTGGAATGTGCTTTTTTGGGTAACATGGAAGCGTAAGGATCAAAGTGAGATTAATTAAGCATAAAATTCAGAGATTAATGTTTGTGAGATTAATCCAAAAAAAAAAAAAAAAAAAAAAAAAAAATTTGTAGGATTGAGAGTTTATGTTAGAAATTTTGGTGGAATGTGCTTTTTCGGGCCGGTAACATGGAAGCGTAGAGATCAAAGTGAGATTAATTAAGCATAAAATTCAGAGATTAATCCAAAAAGAAAAAAAAATCACAAAATTATAACTCACTACAAACTCACCGAGTCAAAGTGAACCGCTGACCCGGTAACTTCACTTTGCGTGATACATAACAAAAGATCAAAGTAGTACAAATGTCCAAACGCAGAAACTCGAACACATTCGAACGACAGTAGCACACATACTCCACTACTAGATCAGCGACTAATAGCTTGCTGTATGATAACATTTTTATTCTTTGTTTTCACAAACCAGCAAGTGAAACGAAAAATCATCTACTTGAGAGAAAATTCTTCTTTCACTTCTTGAAAAATAAAAAATAAAAAAAGAAAACTGATACCTGGACATAGTTCTTAAGAAGATTATCCTGACGAGTATTCCATCATATTTTCCGCTCTTACTGATGGCAACCAGGAGTCCGATCATACTTATTCTTACATTTCCCATCTGGTTTAGGTTTTGGAGTGGGGGGGCACTTCTTACCAGATCCATATGAATTACCCTTACCGCCATCGCAAGGTACATTACTCCCTTTTTCAGCGCCTTTAGCAGGATGGTCTTGACCGGCGGCCCCAAGCACTCGGGCAACGTGGGAGCTGTACTCCATCAACCACTCCAACTCCAAATCCTCCGCAATGAGACACGCCTCCTCTCGGCCACTAATGCAGCCATAGGTGACGTTGGTCCTCACAAGAACCACTGCTCCGCCGCAGTTTGCATTGAGCAGGATTACGGCCGCCACGAGCATCATCACGGCCATCATTACTGCCGGAGAATGACGTAATCCTCGCCTGCTTTTGTAAACTGCCATAATTTCTAGCTAGGTTATTTTTCCTCCAAACTCTACTGGCAATTACTCAGAGCTGTAGACAACTTATAGGGAGAGGAAAAGAGTGATGAGTGGAAAAAAGAGCACTTGAACAAGACCAAAGTAAATAATAAACAATTCAAACAGATAATGTTAATAATTTATAAAGATGCATTACACATTCACATTTTCTTATGGACGGAGCTAGGTACTATTGAGAGGGGGCTGAAGCCCCCCATTCACATTTTCGATCATTTTAAAAGGTAGTATGTTTTCTTGCTAAATCAACATGTTAGCCCCCCATAAGATTTGAGAAAAACCATTTGATTCCCCCTCAAATCTAAATACATTTCAAGTAGCACAATAGAAATTGAAGAGAAGCGTTTTAACCCCTCCCAACTCTACATATATTTTATTGAGTTATCCAAAAGAAAGATAAAAGAAATAAAATTTATCTGAAGAAAGAATTAAATCCCCACTAACAACAAATCATGGCTCCGTCACACTCTAGACTTAGTGAGGGATCCACTTTATTAGCTTTATTTGATCATTGTTGTTAGCTTGTTAGTTAACTTGCTTTGGAATTTCATTTGTTTTCTTGCTTTATTAATTTTAATATCTACCGTTTGGATAAAGTTAGATTGATACAATTTTAGTATTTAGCAAAATTAGTAACAAATTCTCGTGGGAACGATCTCTTACTCATCATATATTGTTTGTTAGATAATGTGCACTTGCGTTAGAAAATCCAAAACCCATAAATTTTTTGAGTTTAAGACCGGGCTAAGCCGTCCTTCTCTCCTTTAAGGTTAGACCAATCTGACCCAAAAATCATATTTTAAAAAAAATTAAAAATACCCTATAAAATCCGGAACCAGGCCAAGCCGGTCTTTTTTGAATTTAGAGTTGGGCTGGACTGATCCAAAATTTCCTTTTGGGCTGCCGAACCAGACTGCGCGGTCCAAACTTGCATCTCTAGATCTATCTCATATCTTAATTATATTTAGCTTAGGGGTTAAAATGGTAATCTGGCTAAACATTTGCACATGATTCACGCTGCCCTATCTTTATAGGATGAATAGAAGTTCTTTTGCACTAGCTTGTTTCTTTTTACAAGGACGATGAGATAACAATTGCTTTTTGTGGAATTAGTGCAGTGCATCTCTCATTTTCTAACTCTTCTTTCTTTTCCCACCTTTTTCTTTTTCCACCTTTTCGCTTTATTCCTTAAGCTAAAGAACAATAATTTAATCAATGAGTGAAGAAGTAGTGGGAGTGAGACCCGACGGTAGGACCTTCAATAAACATTTCAATAAACATTTTGATAGCAAGGGAGCTCTTTGCAATGTTCCGGGGAGTATACTAACACCGTTTGCGGTTTCCTCTCCTCTGTGGATTTCATTTTCAGCCCAAAACAAAATTTGAAGAAGTTTATTCTTTTCTTTAAAAAATAAAATCAACGTAATTATTAATTATTGAATACTAAACAGGTTATTTCGTTAGACCCATGACAAGCTTATTTGCAATTTACTTATGTTTGGTAGATAAAAGGAAATAGAATTGTAGGCATTTAATGCTCATTTCACATGAGGGGAAGGATCTACAAAGAAAATTCGATTATAATTTAAACAGTAAAAGGTCATTTGTGAAAATGAATGGAAATAAAGGGGAGATTAATTTTTGTAATTTGTCAAGTCAAATTATGCAGGAATTGGACTTAAAACCCCACCTACAAGAATAATAGACTATATGATGATGACCGGTTTAAAGGGCACTTTAAGTATTTTGCAAAATTTTAATGGTATAGTTTAAATATAACAAAATTTTCAAAATATGACAAAAAAAAAAAATTTTGATATCATTAGAATGACGACTATGTAATGACATAGTATAAAATATGACATTATTATGATAGTGACTATATCATTTTTCTTATATTTATAATATTTTGAAAATTTTGTTAAATTTCAAATTAAGGTATGAAATTTTGTCATGTCCTGTAATTATCACACTTTTTTTTTTTCGAAAACGTGTTGCAAGCCCTTGAATGGAACTTTAATTGCTATATAAATAACGTTTTATTTAGGAAAAAAAAAACAAAAACAAAAAAAGCGCTTGATTGGAAAAACAAAAAAAAAAAAATTAGAAAGCAAAAAATTGAACCATTTAAAAAACTCTTAATTTTCACAACTCTTAATTTTCTTTTATCTTTTTTTCACTTTTTTTTTTTTTTTTCCTTAAAGATAAGGGCAAGACATATGAACCATGTCGTGGGACACTAGTGATATTTAACTCCACGAGAAGGTGGGTCTCATGATTGGGTGTCTATGATCTCCTACTTAACACCAAGCATTATTCAAAATATACCAACCGATCAGCGAGGAAGTCTTGGCCCTTTCAAGATAAAAAAGATTCCATCTAATTGTTGATGAAATATTAAGACGATTTATTTGGTTCTGGTTATATAGAGGATAATTTACGCCTATTCTTTTGGAGTGTAATTTTAGTGTAGTTTTTTAGTTGAATTTGAGTTATAACTTGAGTTGAAGTTGTAATTTGAATAATGTTAAATAAAGTTAAATAAAGTTGGAACTTAAAAAAAATAAACTTAAATAAAGTTAGAACTCGAGTTGTCTTTTTTTGAGTTTTTTTAAACAAAAGAACAGGCCCTTAGTTTTTGCGTGATTCTTTCAAATGGAGGTCCAACAATATTCATAGATTTAATTCCATTTCTTGGAAAAATAAATGGCTGGCCGTTTGAAGTTTATATATTCTTAAGCTTTTTTTGTAATATTAGATATAATCTCTCCTGGGTTTTTTTTTTTTTTTTTTTTTTTTTTTTGTAGTCCTTCGCAGGTTAAACGGAAGTAAATTATCCCCACGTTACAAACATACATACTTTAATAAAAGTTCTGATCAACTCTAAACATTCTTTTTCATTTGTATGGATTTGGTTGGGGTTCCAATTATGCATGGCTGATAATGGCTGATAACATTCTTCACTGCGCATTTTCAGCTTTTGGAATTTGGATAGCAAAATTACTCTTAAAAAATAACATTTGTTTTTTGTTGCAGCTAAATACAGTTATTTCATTGTATGCATATATTTGCAAAATAAGTATAATGTCAATAATTGGCCTTTTTTTTTTTTAATGAAATGGAGTTAATAGGCTAAAAGGCTTACTTATTGAAAGGTAATTATTATATATAACTGATCTTACACCTTTTAATATTACAGACTTAAAAAATTAATGACAACAAACTAACTCACCGTGCCAAGTGATCATCAACAGCAATTAATATCGGCTAGCTGAAATACTACTCAGTAACATCAGTTAGATAACAACCAAGCAAGTAGTACAAACATCAAACCACACAAACTCAAACAGTACGTGCGAATAACGTACGGTAGCACATGTCGACTACTAGCGCAGTGACTAATGACTTGTTATAGAACAATGTTTTTATTTTTTTTGTTTTCACAAACTAGCAAGTGAAACGAAAATCAACTTCTCGAGAGAAAATTTTTCTTCCACATTCTGAAATAAAGCACGAAAAAGAGGAAACGAAAAAAGAACTGATAAGGAACATAGACTGATACGCCCCTAATTCCGGTGAAGGAAAAGAGACGGAAACCACACTCTTCGAGTGAGTGCAAACTCCGGAAATCGGAACAAGAAGGAAGCAGGGAACGAAGAAGAAGAAGATGGAGACAGAGGAATTCCAATTGATAGTAAATTTCCGATAAAACAAATACAATTCACTGGTGCCATTCTTAAAGGCCTCCCCAGGATTCTCAAATCAATAAACTAGGCATAACCGAATAACAAACTCTAAAACAGAATTGCAAAACGGAATACAAAACTGAAAGTGCAGAAGGGGATCTTCAACAATCCCGAGATTTCCAGCTCTCTAGCCAAACGGCAGAAACCACTCTAAACGACATAGTCGTTTAACCACTTTGGTGGCTTCCTCACACGGTTTGGGCCTTTGATCACTTGGTCCATGGGCTGGACAAGAGTTGGTCTCCCACTGGGCTGTTTGTCAGGTTCCTGGTCTCTTACCAGCTCTGAAGGCCCGGGACCGGTCGTATCATTTTCCACGTCTTCAGGAACCACCTTGTCCTCAAGGTGAAATTCAGGATAAAGATGGTCAAAGTCAGCTAAGTCAACCCAAGAAGAACTTTCGGGAGGAGTAGCTGTCCACTGCACCAGTACTTGGGGAATCTCCTTGCCTCGTCGGAGAATTGTCCGCGATGCACAAATTGCAGCGGGTCGGGAGAGGGGTTGGTTGTTCCGGCTCTCAGGCGGCAGGGACGAGTCGGTGGCCGGGGCTTCGCCGCGAAAAGGCTTAAGTGCCGACACATGGAAGACGGGATGGATCTGACTGCCTTCGGGCAATTCAAGTTTGTAGGCTACCGGGCCAATTCGTTCGATTATGGCGAAAGGTCCGTAATACCTCTTGGCTAGCTTCTGTGAAGTTCGGCGAGCTATCGAAGTTTGGCGGTATGGCTGGAGGCGAACCAAGATTGCCTCCGACTTCAAACCATAATTCGCGACGGTGAATATTGGCTCGGGGCCATGCGGTTCGAGCTTGCTGGAAGTTAGCCTCAGGGGACCTAAGCAACTCATCACGCAAGGCCAAAGAGCTTCGTCCCGTGGCTTGATTGAAGTAGAGCCCGTGTATACGGAGGAATAGTTGAGGTAGACGACCATACAACGCTTGGAAGGAGTCATTTTTAAGCCACCGTGGTAGCCGGTGTTGTAACAAAATTACGCCCACTAAGTTTATGAGACCCATGACCGTGGTTTGTCCTGTGTGAAGGCTCGCAGCACTGTTCGAGGTCGGGGTTCACCACCTCCGATTGGCCATCGGTTTGGGGGTGATAGGGTCAGGTGTAAGGTCGTACACTAAGTCGAAGAGGCGTTGCCAAAAACTGCTGAGGAATATTGGATCGCGGTCGGAGACGATAGAGCTTGGAAATCCATGAAGTTTAACCACCATGTCTGTGAACAAGTCAGCGGTTTTTAGTGCCGTAAAGTTTGTCGGGAGAGCTCCAAAATGCGCTGATTTAGTGAGGCGGTCAACGACTACGAGGATGACTGTGAACCCGCGAGAAAGGGGTAGCCCAGTGACAAAGTCCATAGTGAGCTCGTCCCAGACCTGCACAGGTACAGGTAGTGGCTGTAATAAGCCAGCCGGTGGTTGAGTGGAATACTTGACTTGCTGACAAACCAAACAAGCTGCCACGAAACGCTCAACATCTCGACGCATATTAGGCCAGTAAAAAGTAGTGGAGAGGCGGACCAAGGTTCGTTTTACGCCTGCATGACCTGCAAAAGGAGTTGCATGAAACTCTGTTAAGAGAATGTTCTTGAGTGAGGAATCCGGGCCAATGACATAGCGGTTTCGAAAACATAAGAAGCCATTGTGGATGGTGTAATCTGGTGAACTGGTGTCGTCGGCTACTTGCTGGTGGAATCGAATCAAGTGAGGATCCGATGCATTTTCCGTCCGTAATAATTGCAAGAGGTCACAAGCTGGTCGACTTATTAACGGTAAGCAGGCCGCAGCGGGTTTAGTGGAGAGACTCGGCTGATCTTCATGGATGCGAGATAAAGCATCGGCAGCAAGGTTTGTGCGTCCCGGCTTGTATTCGATGCGGAAATGATACCCGAGGAGTTTGCGAACATAGACTTGCTGGTCGGGCGTTTGAATGACTTGCTGGAAAAGTTCCTTAATACTCTTGTGGTCGGTGCGGACGATGAAAAACCGGCCAAGTAGATATTGCCGCCATTTAGAGATCGCCGCACTATGGCGTGAAGTTCTTTAAGATAAGTGGATGAGGCCTGGAGCTTCGGGCCAAGTTTCCTGCTAAAGTAAGCTATCGGGTGACCTGTTTGCATAAGAACGGCGCCGATGCCAACATTCGAAGCATCTGTTTCGATGACGAAATCCTGCGTAAAATCAGGCAGACGCAGTACCGGTGCCGCCATCATGGCTTGTTTGAGAGCCGTGAAAGCCTCAGTGGCGTGTGTGGTCCACGAAAAAGCATCTTTGCGCAACAAATCTGTCAAAGGAGCGGCGATAGTCGCATATCCACGAATAAATCGGCGGTAGTATCCCGTAAGTCCCAAAAAACCACGCAGCTGCTTGAGGTTGGCTGGCAGGGGCCACTGGACCATTGCTTCTAACTTGGTTGGATCCGCCCGAACAGTACCTGCAGAAACTAGATGTCCCAAGTAGTCAACAGATTCTTGACAAAAAGAACACTTAGAAAGCTTTACAAAAAAATGATTGTCATGGAGACAGGCTAAGACTTGCGCCAAGTGAGTGACATGCGCCTCAACGGTGGAGCTATAAACCAGAATATCATCGAAAAAAACGATGACGAATTTACGCAAGAATGATGCGAAAATCCGGTTCATTGTGGCTTGGAAGGTGGATGGAGCATTAGTCAAGCCAAAGGGCATGACTAAGAACTCAAAATGCCCCTCGTGGGTTCGAAATGCCATCTTGTAAATGTCCTTGGAATACACACGGATCTGGTGATAGCCAGACTCGCAAAATCCAGTTTACTAAAAGCGGTGGCTCCCTAACTCGTCCAAAGAACTCGTCGATAGTCGGTATAGGAAATTTGTCTTTTATGGTGACGGCATTCAGGGCACGGTAGTCAACGCAGAAAACGGTAGGTCCCATCTTTTTGCGAACCAACAAAACTGGCGATGAAAAAGGGCTCGACTTGGGCGAATAATTCCTTGATCAAGCATCTCCCCGCACCAACTTTTCCATTTCGTTTTACGAAATGAGGATAGCGGACGTGACGAACATTGACGGAGCTTAGAGTTTGGAAGGAGATGGATTTTGTGGTCGATGACGCGATGTGGTGGAAGGTCCGTTGGGGCCACAAATAGGGGACGCGTGATCATGAAGGACCACAGCTATAGGTTCGGGTAGGGAGCTCAAAAACGACAGGTCCAGAATCTGGTCATTTGGAGGGTGAACTCGTGGTTCATGTACTGCACAGTTGGAGCTCAAACAGACTATGAAGCTGTTCACTTGTGGAGTAACGCTTGCAGTTGGTGAAGCGAAATCGATCCGGGCGGTTGCGCAACTTCTCCACGGAGCAAGACTTGGTTGCCTTCCCAAAGAAAAATTCCATGGACATGGCAACAGAATCGCAGGACACACGTCCGAGATGTTGTAACCATTGAATGCCCAATACCACGTCGGGGCCTTCGATCGGCAATACATAAAGGTCTAAGCGGAATTCAAAACCTCATGTACGAAATGCACATGCGGGCGTAGAATACCGGCATACCAGAAATCCCCATTGCCGATATACACGCGGAAGCCGTGAGGCGTGTTGAATGGGTAAACCTAAACGCCGGCCAAAGCCGGTTTGACGGGTTATGTGTATTTGCCACTATCGATAAGCACCGAAACGCTGGTTACCAATTTCTCCGGGCTAGCCGCAAGGAGCGAGGATTCGCTTGTCCCGCCAAGGCGTTCGTCACTAGAAATGTCGGCCGAATCAAGCCTTCTTCGTCCGGATCTGGATTGGAGGAGTCTTCCAAGCTCATCCTCCGCATCATCCGTGCGAGCAACAAGAGAAACTTGCTGCGACATCGGTGGTTGGCACTATATTTTTGGTCGCAATTGTAACAAAGACCTTTCTCCCTCTTCTCACGGAGTTCCATAGCCGAAAGGCGTCGAACAGGAAGGTTAGGTGTGGGTAAAAGAGGGGGAAGCTGAGAAGTAGACGGATTAGTGGACACGGTGTTGGCGGTTGGTTTGGTGTGGTGTATATTATTGGGACTCGGAGCATAAGGCATCGACAAGGCACTAGGTGGTTTGATCGAGTAAGGAGAAGTAATGTGATTGCCGGGAGTATGGGAATTTTTTTGCCAAGGCCGGTGACTGCTTCTAGCTTCTTCGGCACGGGCCTCATAAGCTCGCGCCAGAGCAAAGGCTTCCATGAGGGAACTAGGCCGAGAAAAAAGCAACTCACGGCGTAGATCCGGTTTTAAGCCCGTAAGAAAAAAGCGATCAACAATGGTTCGGAAATACCGGTGACTTTGTTCATCAAAGCCTCAAATTCAGATTGAAAAACAAAGAACCGTAGTGGTTTGAGAGAGTTTCGACAAGTTACCTTGAGGGTCGTCGTACATAGACGTGCGAATCGGTGTTTGAGGTTGAGAAGGAATTACGCCCAGGTTGTCAAGAGACGATTTGCCTTCATCCATTGAAACCACGAAGCCGCGTCACCTTCCATGTGAAATGACACGATGCGAAGTCGGAGGTCCGACGGGTCCCATGGAAGTCGAAGAACTCTTGAATGCGGAAAATCCAGCCGCGCGGATCAAGACCATCAAACTTAGGTACTTCCATCTTGATGGAGCGGAGCACCGGCGAGACATCCGGGCCAGTCGCGACCCCCGCCGACGAGACATTGCCCTTAGGCGATGGATCCGAAACACCCGGTGATAGATCCGGTGGACTACGAAGTTGAGAACGGAGATCCTTAAGGCGAGAATCGACCGTAGCCATGTGCTGTTGCAGCGTCTGGTGGATGGTCATAGCTTGGGTTTCCAACTGCGCCTGAAGGGCATTGACTGCCGCTGAGAAATCGGAGTCCGCCATGGAAATGAAAGCACCAATGATACGCCCCTAATTCCGGTGAAGGAAAAGAGACGGAAACCACACTCTTCGAGTGAGTGCAAACTCCGGAAATCGGAACAAGAAGGAAGCAGGGAACGAAGAAGAAGAAGATGGAGACAGAGGAATTCCAATTGATAGTAAATTTCCGATAAAACAAATACAATTGACTGGTGCCATTCTTAAAGGCCTCCCCAGGATTCTCAAATCAATAAACTAGGCATAACCGAATAACAAACTCTAAAACAGAATTGCAAAACGGAATACAAAACTGAAAGTGCAGAAGGGGATCTTCAACAATCCCGAGATTTCCAGCTCTCTAGCCAAACGGCAGAAACCACTCTAAACGACATAGTCGTTTAACCACTTTGGTGGCTTCCTCACACGGTTTGGGCCTTTGATCACTTGGTCCATGGGCTGGACAAGAGTTGGTCTCCCACTGGGCTGTTTGTCAGGTTCCTGGTCTCTTACCAGCTCTAAAGGCCCGGGACCGGTCGTATCATAGACATAGAGAATAGATCCTAATGGGTATTGCGTTTGCTCTTTCAGGGGCAAACACAATACAGACGATCTCTACAGTTTGGATCAGGTTTAGGTTTTGGAGTGGGGGGCAGTTCCTACTACCTCTATATGGTTTACCATTACCGTTATTGCAAGGTACATTACTCCCTTTTCCAGCGCCTGTAGTAGGATGTTGTGGACCAGCGGCCCCAAGCACTCGGGCAACGTGGGAGCTGTACTCCATCAACCACTCCAACTCCAAATCCTCCGCAATGAGACAAACAAATTATTTGTCGGCAAAGCCACTATTAAAAAAAAAAAAATTATTTGTCGGCAAAGGCACTATTAAAAAAAAATTATTAGACATGATACATGACAATGACATAAAAGGTTAGGTTCTACGTACGTCAAGGGCAAGATCGCTTTAGTAATGTTTGCTCCTGTATATCTGTGCAATATACAGTAATTAGGTGCTCAATTAAGATAAAGATAGTATTCATTTATTTTATTCTTACTTGCATCAAGTGAAAAATATGACCGTGGGGTAGTAACCTTATAATATCACATTGTCAATATAGGGGTTTAGGAAATATTAATCGATGGTTTATAAGTAAAATTTAAGTCAAATTCAACCACCAAATAGCGCATTCACGACACACTCAACACAAGTGTCCGTAAAAAGAACTCCCACGCTAAAACTAATTGTGTCACTAGCATATCGCCTTTGTGAATTTCATTTTGTGTTCTTTAGTGGCGTCGGTGACATTACTTATTTTCGATATATTAAAGTAAGTTCATGTATTTTACAAATTTTTTTTTTTTTTTAGTGAAATGCTTTCTTCTCAAGATATTATATATATATATATATATATATTTATATGTATAATGTAGATTTGCATTTGTAATGAACTTGGTCAATTTCATATCTTTATATTGAGCTTAAGTGTTAAAAATTGATCCGTGTTTCACGTTTGCGCATGATTCGCAGTGCTCTATCTTTCGGTATGAATACAGTTCTTTTTCCACTTGTTTCTTTAACAAGGATAATGAGATGTCAATTTATTTTGGTCGCATCTCTCTTTTTCCTAGTACTCTTCTTTATTTTTTCCGTAACGTTTTCTTTTTCGTCCCTTAAAACAAGGACATTGATGAGCCGTCATTTTCTCTATTAAAAAAAGACAGAGAGAGACAACAACAAAACTTAATTATAATTAAATACGCACTAAACGTTTTATTGCATACAAACAAAACTTTTCATTGCATGCATGCCTTGGAAAATATATCGCGGACACTTGGAACCTTATATTTATATTTTATTTTTCTGATTGTATGACATAATTCTAAAGTAGAGGACTAGAGGCATATTTTTCCTGAGTAACTTTATTCAATTCACAAACTTTTTTCTATATACTTAATTTAATTCACAAGTTAAATAGAACTAGAATCTGTTTAATTAACGCGTTTAAAATTATGATTCTAATTTTATTATAATTTTTTTTAATAAAAAATTTGAATCAAAAAAGTTTTTACTAATGAATTTTCTTATAAAATTTAAATTTAAAATCAAATCACTAACTTAAACATATAAATCAAACAGGTCATAAATTATTCCTAAATTACAAGCATAAGCTATAATAAAAAAGTAACATCGAGTTGCTAAAGTCTACTAGGCACTCTTCCACTGTAAGGTTTTGGTTGGAGGGACTGGGCTAACCTTGGGCAAGGAAGTTCCTCGATCTGAACCCAAAATGTGTGGTTTTCCATTGACTTATCCAATTCAAATCCGATCACATGATCTATGAATAAATTTGTTTCGACTAATTCCATAATCTATAATCTATAATATAATATAATATAAAAAGTGGGATGCAGATTCTGAACCTTATTTATGACAGATCTAGAGTCTGAACACAAAGTGGCAAAATGTAGTGTATATTAAATGAGAAAAAGAGACAAATATTTTAAAGTATGTGTAAGTCTGAATTTTTTATTTTTTATTTTTAATTAGTACTTTTTAAGTTAGATAATTATATTAATCAAAAAGGTATTGATCAAAAGTAATGAGTAAAACCTAAACTCATTGACTCTAAAAATAATTTCTCATATTTAAATTGAGTATTACCTTTGAAGTCTGGATATTAGCTGTATCATGTAAGTACTAGTATTCTTCTAATTCACCCTAAAAAGATATAGAATTTCTAATCCCAATACATTCTTCTTGGACAAAACTTCAAGAGATTCAAAAGCCAAAGGAAAAATCTGGGTGCTACTTAAGTGAGGTTTTATTTTCTTTTTCTTTTCTTTAAGGAGTTTTAAAAGGAAATTAACTGTTCACTACTCAAGCAAGTTGTAAGGAGATTATTTTTATCAATTTCTATTGCACGCAAACTTTTAAAGAACTGTCATTTTATTCTCGTTTAGTCCTTAATTAATTCCAAAGGAGATTGAATGGAGAAAAAACATTCAGGATTGTGTTTTTGAAAGGTTCAGGAATTCCAATAAGATTCAAAGTCCTAAGAAGAAAGAGAATAACAAGTAAAATCGAAAAGTTTTAAAACGCTTTTAATTATCTAGAAATCTATTTGCCAAATAGGTAATAACGTCATTATAGCAAATTTTAATTACACATATGTTATTATGAAATAGCATTCATCTTATCATCGGTTAAAATTCACACTCATAAAATTATAGGTCTCACTAAATTAGTTTTTTATCTATATACTTAACGGACTCACGTCATATGAATAGAGGAATTTTAATCCTATCAAATAGGAGTGCTCATGTTATTAACTCAGATATCATCAACCACATGACGGCTTTTTGTGAGGGATAATATTTTAGGCACCATTCATTTCACCAATTTGAATTTAGAATTCAACTTTATTCTGAAAAAAAGCTCTAAAAAAAAATCACATCTAACTTTTTATTACAAGAAAAACTCTCACATAAAATCACATCTTAACTCGATTTTAAAAACTCGAATCAATGAACTAAACGGACTCTTAATAGTTATAGAAAGCTAACCTCACGCAATATATATTATGAGGAGAAGGACATGTTCTCTACTCAGTTCCTTTGACAATTTTTTTTTTTTCCCTTAATTCAGCGGGGTATGAGTATGCATAAAATTTTCATAACCTTTCTATACCCCATGTGGCCCTCGAGGCGCCAAACACGATAGATTCCACTTGTGTTTTGTTTTTGTCCATTTTACGTACTATAATATCATATCAAATAACCTAAATGTTATATCAAATCAATTAAGAATCATGTGAGTTATAGTAATTTTATTAATGTAGTATAATATCATCAAATGGCATGAAAAGACAGAAAAAAAAAAGAACAATACAATAATTTAATCGATGTAGTATAATATTGGCATGAAAAGAGAAAAAAAATGGAACAATACTTTAAGACATCAATAAAATTAACACCGCATCTTAAATAGTTAGTCTTACATAATAAGACTCACAGATAGTATCCACTCACTATTAGTTATAGTGCTCCAAACGTTATAGCCATATTAGAATTGGCCACGTCCTTCTCATGCTTCTGATTTGATGGGGACGGCTCCCTCACCATTGAAGTGAGGGAATGTATGTGTATACATATTTTATGTAACTTTTGTTTTCTCCTGGATCTATTGCAGATATGTAGATATATTGTGAAATCGTGTTTTCTTTATAATATATATTTTTAATAATATGTGTCTTTTCGAAGGCAACACATTTTTTTAATGGTGGGGTGTATAATGAGTGTTCTTTTAAAATATTTTATTAATAGGTAATCAAGTCATGTTAAAAAGGTTGTGTGAACAGTAAAAAAAAAAACAGAGAATATCAATAGACACACTCTATGAAAAATTGGATTCATATTCATGGGAATACATCCTAAATTGCATACTAATTAGTGCATTTTTCTATTTATAGAAATAGTAACATTAAAGCTAGTTCATTGTGCATTTGTTGTTACAATTTCTGAAAAAAAAAAAAAAAAAAAAAAAGTTATTATGAGTCTGGGACGTGATTATTTCTTAGAAATTTTACTAATGATTTACCAATTTTAATATGTAGCAGCAACCAAATGGTTAAAAATAATAAAAAAAAAAAGAATAATTTAAGAAAATTAAAATATCATCATAAACATAATTGTAGGTGCGTGTTTTGGAACTTAGCGGGGAAGGAAGGAAAAATCCCGGTTACAACAAACTTAGGGTGGGGAAGTCAGCAGGTTTCGTCCACTGAAGGAGGAAAAAAAAAAAAAAAAAAAAAAAGATAGATAGATGATAGAAACGTTATTGTTTGTATCAAACTTCCAATTTCACGAGCTTCTCAACGACTTTTTTTTTATTTTTATTTTTTCCTTAGCAGATCCCATTTCCCGCGCAAACCCAATCTGAGTTGGCTGAGAAAACCATAAACAGTTGACTCTTTCGTTTGGTTTGGTGATGGGCAAGACGCAGCGCTTGGATTTTGCTTCCTCCGGCAGTAACAGAGTCCCTCTTCTGAACAACAAGGAGGTTTGATTGTTTTTCATTTTCTGTTTTGGAATTTTTGGTGTTGCCCATTATTAATCTTAAATCATGTTTTTATCTTTCGACAAACTCATTCTTGTTATTTTTGTCTAGGCTAATAATGGTGATGGCCCCGTCACGGACCTTGAGCATGGTGTGCCGTACAGGTGATATCTAATCAATGTTTGATGTTTGATGTTTAATGTTTTGGAGAGGTGTAGTAATTTTATTTATTTTTCTTGGAAAATACAGGCTGCGAATGTTGGATATTGTCGAATATTGTCACTTGTAAGTAGACGGTTATCATACAAATATTTTTTCCCCTTATTGAGAATAAGATTATGTTTTGATTTGCTTTAAATTTTCCTACTTTTCAGGCTAAACCTGATGCTGGCAAGATAGTTATTGCCACTATTGCATTGCTGATTGCATCCACAACAAGTCTTCTGATAGTATGTTGCTTGGTCTATTGATGATCATCTTTCTCATTCCTTTTTTAATTACCCTGATGTTGATCGGAATTTAACCTTTGTTGCTCTTGTATTTTTCCATTTGGATTCAATCACTGGACTCACCTCAACCCTCTGATTTCCTCTTAGTAACTAGCCTTCCCTCTACTAACATCCGAATTTCGCTGTTCTTCTCTTGCAGCCAAAATTTGGGGGAACGATAATTGACATTGTACCAAGAGAAATAAGAACTCCCGAACAGCAAGCTGAAGCTTGGGAGGCTGTCAAAAACATCATATTGGAAATACTTATAATCGTTGTTGTTGGGTATGATTTGTTCTTCCGTTTTATTTCTTCGAGTTTGGCATGCATTTTTCCAGTGTAGTTGCAGTCTTTATGCCATCGATTGCAATTCTTTTTTTTTTGTTTTTATGTTTGTTGTTTAATCATTAAGCTCATCTAGTGTATTTTCTGCTTTGTCCTTGATCTGAAGCTCTTTGTGCACAGCTCCGAGCATGGTTGTTTTCTTCTGCTAGTGAAAGAGTTGTTGCTCGTTTGAGAAAAAACTTATTTGCTCACCTTATTCGTCAGGTAAGACCCATTAAGTCACAAATTTAAATTCCTAATCCACTACACTGATTTAGCCTTCTGGTCTTCCTTGTGATATTCAATTCAATAAGAATCTGTATAAATTTGGCATGGTTGATACCAAAATGTTTGAAATAGGAAATAGCCTTCTATGATGTTACTCGGACAGGGGAGCTTCTAAGCAGGCTATCTGAAGACACACAGATAATAAAAAACGCTGCAACTACCAATATTTCTGAGGCACTAAGAAATGTAACAACTGCGTTTATTGGTATTGGATTTATGTTCTTTACATGTAAGTTCATTTCATTTTGAGCTAAATTCTTGTGAAGTTGCTTCTGCTGAGGAGAATAGTGCTCATTGCAGTTATTTTCCTGCTTCCCTTAGTGTTGGCTTTGGTGGTTGTACCTGTTATCTCGGTTGCTGTAAAGAAGTTCGGGTGCTATCTCCGAGAACTTTCACATGCAACTCAAGCTGCAGCTGCAGTAGCTGCCTCAATTGCTGAGGTTTGTAGGCAACAAATGGACTTGTAGTTCTGCGGGTTTCTTCATAAATTTGGGTCTTGAATATCCTAAATCGTGCTTTCAAAATACCATATTTGGGGTTTTTTGACATAGGAAGTCCCTTGAGGCTTGAAGATATAGTTATGAGTCGAAAATTATGCTAAATTGATTATATGAGGATTTCAGTGGTTTCTGTTTTCTGAAAAAATAATAATGATGTTTAGGAATCTTTTGGAGCTATCCGAACTGTTCGGTCCTTTGCTCAAGAAGGCCACACGATTTCAAATTACTCAGAAAAAGTTGACGAGACACTGAAGCTTGCACTAAGACAAGCTGTGAGTTTTCTTACCAATCTCTTTCTTGAACTCTGAAGATTCCCTGTGCACGAGTAGTGTGGTATCTGAGCTTCGTTTTTACTCTTTTTTATCTGCCTCAGAGAGTAGTAGGTCTATTTTTCGGAGGGCTAAACGCAGCGTCCATGTTATCTGTTGTCGTCGTAGTTATTTATGGAGCATACTTGACGATTACAGGCTCCTTGACTGCAGGAGCTCTTACCTCCTTCATTCTTTATAGCCTTACAGGTACTTGTCTAATTGTTCACATCCTCCCACCTGTACTTATTTTTAAAGTGCAGAAAATATAAACATTTTGGATTTCACTCTCTACCTTAGTTTAGTTCTTTTTGAAGAATGAAAAGATCATTCAAAGATTTTGCATTATGCTATAGTAACAAATTAGTCTCGGTAAATCTCTACGTCAACAGTTGGATCCTCAATATCTTCTCTATCGGGGTTGTACACGACTGCGATGAAAGCTGCAGGAGCAAGTAAGAGAGCTTTTCAGCTTCTCGATCGTGTCTCAGCCATGCCACAAGCAGGCAGTAAGTGCCCCGCAGGGTCAGTTCCACTGTATCTTCTGACCTTTTTTTCTTTCCCCCTTCCTTATTACATGCTATGGTCTTGATTTTCAAAGTTGCACAAAATTTCAGCACACCTTCCAAAAGCTGACAAAAAAAAAAATGAGAATAAAGAAAATTAAGAAAATCATACCAAACAATATATAGATATAGATCGAAGAGTCTCGATCTTTAAAGGGAATCCAGCTTCAAGCTTGCTTCTGCTGGCAACCACGATCCTGTACATGGCGACAATTTCCTTTCTTCCGAACAGAGGTCGAATCGCAGTTATAAGGCGTATTGTTACCGTCACAGCAGGGTGCAGTAGTCGCACGGCCGGCATTTAGAGAGGCGCCGGGATTTGTTGTTTTCTGCGCCGGGACTCGGCTAACGTGGGAGCTGTAGTAGTACTCCAACAACTCTAGCTCCAAGTCCTCCGCAATAAGGCACTCCTCCTCTCGGCCAGTAACGCAGCCATTATATGTGTCGTTGCTCTTCACAAGAACCGCCGCTCTGCTGCAGTTTGCGTTTATTAGGATCAGAGCCGCCACGAGCATCAACACGGCTATTGACACCGAAGAATGACGTAATCCTCGCTTGCTTTCGTAAAGTGCCATAATTGCTACCTAGGTTATCTTTCCTCCAAACTCTATTGGCAACTGCTCATAGAGCTATAAAACTAATTTTAATGAGAGGGAAATTTGAGTATAAAAAGAGCATCCTACTGACCATGTAATAATTTAAAGAGTTTCTTTAGTAGGATAATCCTATTAATAATGTTAGTTTTTAATTTTTAAATTAGATTAAAATTAAATTAAACTAAAAAAATATACACAATAATAATTTTTAAGGCAGATTTAACCGTTAAAAATTGAAAATCATCAACACTTTATTTTTTTCTGATTTAACAGGAGAAATTCTCAATAATTTATTAAGGTGCGTTGCACAGTTATTCGTCTTTTGCAAATTATGCCGCACCAGTACTACTTTATTCTGTTTAATTTAATTATCACGTTTACTTTTCTTTTGTTTTAGAAAAAAATAAAAAATAAAAAATTGTTGTCCTCACTTTAGAGGAGAAAAGAAACGAATGCTGAGAAGGCAGCATAAAAACGGTCGCACGACACACACTATTCTTTCTTACTGGAGTTGGGTGAGGGATCCAAAGTTTAGAGCAGTACCGTGTACATGCTCCTAACTAAAAGGCAGAGTTCTACGTGGGAAATAAAAATGACACAAATGTATTTTTAAGGGTGTTCAAACCGCCCAAACGCTTAATTCAAATTAAATTGAACTAAATCACTAATTATTTTTCAATTTGATCAGTTTTTTAATCTATGTTTTGGACGATTTGGTTAATGGTTTAGACTCTCTAAACCGCTCAATAATCCGCCTAAAATACGCATAATTTTTTATTTTTAAAAACAATTTCTTTATTTTAATTTTCATTTATTAAAATAGAGGTTTTACAAAAATATACCATATCACATTTTTATTAGTTTGTATTAAAACTTTGAACTGGGAGCTTTTAGGTATTTGTTATTTTTACATTATATTGTAAACTTGAATCTTCCATTTTTATGGATTAACGGTTTTTAATTTTTATGAATTATTAAACACATCAATAGTCTTAAGCTCAAATAGCCCAAACCGCTTATGAGTTATTTGGTTTGCTTAATTTATACTCTCACAATGTCAATCTAGAGGTTTATAAGGAAACACATATTGAAGTCTGTAAGTATTTACATCATATTTGAATCTAAATACATTTCTTTTCAAGATCAGAGATAATTTAGAGTTGCGCAGTAATGGACGTGATTGATCTATCTGATCATCTCTTAATTATATTTTAGCGTAGGAGTTAAAATGGTAACTTGGCTTAACATTTGCATATGATTCACGCTTCTATCTTTAAGGATGAATGAAATTTCTTTTTCAATTTCTCTCTTTTTACAAGGACGATTAGACAACAATTAATTTTTGTCGCATTAGTGCGACGCATGATCTCTCATTTTCTAACTCTTTTTCATTTTTCCCCTTTTTCTTTTTCCACCCTTTTACTTTATTCCTTTAAAGCTAAGGGACCCCAATATCATCAATCAGTGAACAAGTCTTATACTTTTCCAAAAAAAAAAAAAAAAAAAAAAAAAAAAAAAAAAAAAAAGGAAAATCACATGTTTGGTTTATTTGGTTTATTTGGATTTGTCTAGACACAAGACAAGCTTATTGTGCATGTTACTTTGAAACGGAGGTGTTCTAATCACATGTTTAATTGCATGTCTTGGAAAATATCATCAGGGACATTTTTACGCTCTAATTCCGAAAGTTCATTGACATGAGGGGAAGGATTTAAAAAGAGAATAAAATTATATTATATTTTACAATAATCATAATTAAACAATAAATTCTTTCTTTCTTTCTTTTTTTGTGTGTGAAAATGTACGAAAATAAAGGTGAGGTTAAGTTTTGTAATTAAGCTCACAATTTACATATTATTACCGTATAGAACTTAAAATTCCTCGTGGTTATAATGAAACTAAAAAAGAGATATTCATGTTCTACAATAAGGTACTTTGCATATTTACCTCTTGAATTTGTAAAGTTTTCACAACGTGATCAGTCAAATTCTAACTTTGACTACCTCATTCTATTAGTTTTTTCAAAAAAAAATTTGTAGGATTGAGAGTTCATGTTAGAAATTTTGGTGGAATGTGCTTTTTCGGGCCGGTAACATGGAAGCGTAGAGATCAAAGTGAGATTAATTAAGCATAAAATTCAGAGATTAATGTTTGTGAGATTAATCTAAAAAGAAAAAAAAAAAATCACAAACTTATAACAAACTCACCGAGTCAAAGTGAACCGCTGACCCGGTAACTTCACTTTGCGTGATACATAACAAACGATCAAACTAGTACAAATGTCCAAACGCAGAAACTCGAACACATTCGAACGACAGTAGCACACATACTCCACTACTAGATCAGCGACTAATAGCTTGTTGTATGATAACATTTTTATTCTTTCTTTTCACAAACCAGCAAGTGAAACGAAAAATCATCTACTTGAGAGAAAATTCTTCTTTCACTTTTGAAAAAAAAAAAAAAAAAAAAACTGATACCTGGACATAGTTTTTAAGAAGATTATCCTGACGAGTATTCCATCATATTTTCCGCTCTTACGGATATTCAACACATTTACATTATTTATTCGATTTTCCATGTGATACTGATATACAATAATCTAACATCCAGAATTGTGCCCACAAAGTACGGAAAAAGGGAACATGATGCTCATTACAAACTTGCAAATTACAACAAACTCACCTCGTCAAGTGACCAATAATTTGCAATTACTGCCACTGACTCGGTAACATACTTGCGAGATAACAAAGTAACACACAAACTCGAATTTATGCAAAGTATCACAGTCGTACTATAGCACGTGTTGACTACTAGAGAAGTGGAATAATGACCATAAATAATACAATGAAATTTTTATTTTTTGTTTTCATATAAGCTAGCGAAGTGAAACGAAAAAACATCTTCTCGGGAGAAAATCTTTCTTTCACTTTGCGAGAAAAAAAAAAATAAAAATAAAAATAAGAAAAACCGATACCTGGACATAGACATAGAGAATTGATCCTAATGGGTATCCCGTCATTTTTACTATGGAACGCAACCAGGAGTACGATCAAATTTACCTCCGCATTTCACAGCTTTCTTTTTATTTTTTTTGGCGTTGCAATCATATTTGTTACCTTTGCCATCATAGCAAGGTACATTATTCCCTTTCTCAGCGCCTTTAGTAGGAGGTTTTGGACCAGCGGTCCCAAGCACTCGGGCAACGTGGGAGCTGTACTCCATCAACCACTCCAACTCCAAATCCTCCGCAATGAGACACGCCTCCTCTCGGCCACTAATGCAGCCATAGGTGACGTTGCTCCTCACAAGAACCACAGCTCCGCCGCAGTTTGCATTGATCAGGATTACGGCCGCCACGAGCATCATCGCGGCCATCATTACTGCCGGAGAATGACGTAATCCTCGCCTGCTTTTGTAAACTGTCATAATTTCTAGCTAGGTTATTTTTCCTCCAAACTCTACTGTCAATTACTCAGAGCTGTAGACAACTTATAGTGAGAGGAAAAGAGTGATGAGTGGAAAAAAGAGCACTTGAACAAGACCAAAGTAAATAATAAACAATTCAAACTGATAATGTTAATAATTAATAAAGATGCATTACACAGTTGTTCGTCCTCCGCAAAATATGCCACACTAGATCACTACCAAGTTCCTTTAATTAGCATGTTGAATTTTCTTTTTCTTTTGAAAACAATTTAAAATTGGTGTTCTCTTTTAGAGCAGAAAAGAAACCAATTTTGAGAAGCCAGCACAAAAGCTGTTCAACGCCACTATACTTCCTTCTTACGGACGGAGCTAGGTACTATTGAGAGGGGGTTGAAGCCCCCATTCACATTTTCGATCATTTTAAAAGGTAGTATGTTTTCTTGCTAAATCAACATGTTAGCCCCCCATAAAATTTGAGAAAAACCATTTTATTGCCCCTCAAATCTAAATACATTTCAAGTAGCACAATAGAAATTGAAGAGAAGCGTTTTAACCCCTCCCAACTCTACATATATTTTATTGAGTTTTCCAAAAGAAAGATAAAAGAAATAAAATTTATCTGAAAAAAGAATTAAATCCCCACTAACAACAAATCATGGCTCCGTCACACTCTAGACTTAGTGAGGGATCCACTTTATTAGCTTTATTTGATCATTGTTGTTAGCTTGTTAGTTAACTTGCTTTGGAATTTCATTTGTTTTCTTGCTTTATTAATTTTAATATCTACCGTTTGGATAAAGTTAGATTGATACAATTTTAGCATTTAGCAAAATTAGTAACAAATTCTCGTGGGAACGATCTCTTACTCATCATATATTGTTTGTTAGATAATGAGCACTTGCGTTGGAAAATCCAAAACCCATAAATTTTTTTGAGTTTAAGACCGGGCTAAGCCATCCTTCTCTCCTTTAAGGTTAGACCAATCTGACCTAAAAATCATATTTAAAAAAAAAAAAAAAAAAAAAAATACCTTATAAAATCCTGAACCAGGCCAAACCGGTCTTAAATTTTTTGAACTTAGAGTCGGGCTGAACCGACTCAAAATTTCCTTTTGGGCTGCCGAACCAGACTGCTGCGGGTCCAAACTTGCATCTCTAGACTATCTCATATGTTAATTATATTTAGCTTAGGGGTTAAAATGGTAACCTGGCTAAACATTTGCACATGATTCACGCTGCCCTATCTTTATAGGATGAATAGACGTTCTTTTGCACTAGCTTGTTTCTTTTTACAAGGACGATGAGATAACAATTGCTTTTTGTGGCATTAGTGCAGTGCATCTCTCATTTTCTAAATCTTCTTTCTTTTCCTACCTTTTTCTTTTTCCACCTTTTCGCTTTATTCCTTAAGCTAAAGAACAATAATTTAATCAATGAGTGAAGAAGTAGTGGGAGTGAGACCCGACGGTAGAATCTTCAATAAACATTTCAATAAACATTTTGATAGCTAGGGAGCTCTGGGGAGCATACTAACACCTCTCGCGGTTCCTCTCCTCTTTGGATTTTATTTTCAGCCCAGAAAAATTTTTGAAGAAGTTTATTCTTTTCTTTAAAAAATAAAATCAACATAATTATTAAATATTGAATACTAAACAGGTTATTTGGGTTTTGTTAGACCAATGACAAGCTTATTTGCAATTTACTTATGTTTGGTAGATAAAAGGAAATAGAATTGTAGGCATTTAATGCTCATTTCACATGAGGGGAAGGATTTACAAAGAAAATTAAATTATAATTTAAACAGTAAAAGGTCATTTTTTAAAATGAATGAAAATAAAGAGGAGATTAATTTTTGCAATTTATCAAGTCAAATTATGTAGGAATTGGACTTAAAACCCCCACTACAAGAATAATAGACTATATATGATGATGGCGGGTTTAAAGGGCACTTTAAGTATTTTGCAAAATTTTAATGGTATAGTTTAAATATAACAAAATTTTCAAAATATTACAAAAAAAAAAAAAAAAAATTGATGTCATTAGAATGACGACTATGTAATGACATAGTATAAAATATGACATTATTATGATAGTGACTATCATTTTTCTTATATTTATAATATTTTGAAAATTTTGTTAAATTTCAAATTAAGGTATGAAATTTTGTCATGTCTTGTAATTGTCACACTTTTTTTTTTGAAAACGTGTTGCAAGCCCTTGAATGGAACTTTAATTGTTATGGTCTCGTTTTATTTCACCGAGTCGAGTTTTAAGTTTTAGGTTCTAATAATTAAAAACTCTTAAAAATATCACATCAAACTTTTTTTACTATAGATAAAAATTTTAAAAAAAAATATCACATCTCAATTTAAATTAAAAATTTAAATCCTGCGTGCCGAACTAGATTTATATAAATAACATTTTATTCGGTGGGAGAAAAAAAAAAGCTTGATTGGAAAAACGCGCGACAATGGGACACGTTCATTAGCGGGAACAGATGGCCCATATTAGAGGAAAATTTTTAAAAAGCAAAAAAAAAAAAAAAGAATTAAAAACTGCAAAGACCACGATCCCCCGTCGCCCTGTTCTTAGTCTCTCCATTTTCTCTCTCTCAATTTCTCCGTCTGAAGTCTGAACCAGAAGACTTAAACAATTACAACCCCAACGATCATCCTCCACACGCTTGGTTCCAATCTAGAGTTAGATCTGAGTAAAAATCGTTTAGTCATAACAAGGGTCTTTGTTGTCTGAGTTACGTTCTTTTTTTATTTCACGTCGTTTTCTTCTGAATTAGGGCGCAACACATTCTCTCAAAATAGAACAAAAGGAAATACGAAGGTTGGTAGATTTCTTGTCTCCGTTGGGTTTCTCTCCTTGTTTAATTTTTTTTTTCCCTGCTGTGAACAAACTAAGAAGCAACCATATTCCTATGTTAAGATCGCCTCACGCTCTTTCAAGTCTTTTTTTTTTTTTTTTTTTTTTTCCTCTCAATACCTTCAAATTTTACTTGGATATCCGGGTATTCAAGTTTCAAGAGGCAAAAACAGAAATCAATATTAAGCAAGTATTTTAGTTTGTTGGTGAATATTAAAACTTTCTCGTTCTTTCTTGCCTATATTACTTTATGTCATAGTTTCGCTCTGTGTGTGATCAATTTTGTCAGATATTCAACATATTTGCATTATTTATTCGATTTTCCATGTGATACTGATATACAATAATCTAACATCCAGAATTGTACCCACAAAGTACTGAAAAAGGGAACATGATGCTCATTACAAACTTGCAAATTACAACAAACTCACCTCGTCAAGTGACCAATAATTTGCAATTACTGCCACTGACTCGGTAACATACTTGCGAGATAACAAAGTAACACACAAACTCGGATTTATGCAAAGTATCACAGTCATACTAGCACGTGTTGACTACTAGAGAAGTGGACTAATGACCATAAATAATACAATGAAATTTTTATTTTTGTTTTTCATATATAAGCTAGCGAAGTGAAACGAAAAAACATCTTCTCGGGAGAAAATCTTTCTTTCACTTTGCGAGAAAAAAAAAAAAAAAATAAAAATAAGAAAAACCGATACCTGGACATAGACATAGAGAATTGATCCTAATGGGTATCCCGTCATTTTACTATGGAACGCAACCAGGAGTACGATCAAATTTACCTCTGCATTTCACAGTTTTTTTTTATTTTTTTTTGGCGTTGCAATCATATTTGTTACCTTTGCCATCGTAGCAAGGTACATTATTCCCTTTCTCAGCGCCTTTAGTAGGAGGTTTTGGACCAGCGGTCCCAAGCACTCGGGCAACGTGGGAGCTGTACTCCATCAACCACTCCAACTCCAAATCCTCCGCAATGAGACACGCCTCCTCTCGGCCACTAATGCAGCCATAGGTGACGTTGCTCCTCACAAGAACCACAGCTCCGCCGCAGTTTGCATTGATCAGGATTACGGCCGCCACGAGCATCATCGCGGCCATCATTACTGCCGGAGAATGACGTAATCCTCGCCTGCTTTTGTAAACTGCCATAATTTCTAGCTAGGTTAATGTTTTTCTCCAACTCACTCAGCTATTGGCAAGTACTCGTAGAGCTAGAGTCTACAACCTACTTATAATAGTGAGAGGGAAAGAGTGGCACTCATGAGTTACGGAAAAAGAGCTTGAGCAAGACCAAAATAAATTCAAAAACAAATTGATATATCATTGACTGAGACGACACATGTTTGTTCGTCTTCCTGCAAAATATGCCGCATTACTTCTCCTGTACGCATGTCGTTTTTTACTTTTTTGGGAAAAAGTTCAATGTATCGTCTATTCAGAGGAGAAAAGAAATTAAAGCATGCTGAGCAGCCAGCGCAAAAGCGATCAGCAGAGAATGCTTCTTTCTTACAACGACCCAAAGTCTCAGTATAATGTACATAGCCCTAAACAAAATTGCTAGTTTTTTTTTTATTATTATTAATCTGAAAAAATGGATTGGGCGAATGGGGATAAGATCTAGATGTTTCAAACAAATTATGTTCTGTGTCGGCAAAGCAACTATATATATAAAATATATATATATATATATTAGACATGATATATGACAGTGACATAAAAGGTTATGTTCTACGTCAAGGGCAAGTCGCTTTAGTAATATTTGCTCCTGTGTATCTATGCAATATACAATAATTAGGTGCTCAATTAAGATAAACATAGTATTCATTTATTTTATTCTTACTTGTATCAAGTGAAAAATATGACCGTGGGGTAGTAACCTTATAATATCACATTGTCAATATAGGGGTTTAGGAAATATGAATCGATGGTTTATAAGTAAAATTTTAAATAATATTTGAAATTCCACTACCAATAGCGCACTCAACACAAGTATCTGGAAAGAGAAATCCCGACACTAAAACAAATTGTGTCGCTAGCATATCGTCCTTGTGAATTTCACTTTGTGTTCTTTAGTGGTGTCGGTGACATTACTTATTTCTGACATGTCAAAGTAGGGTCGTAAGTAATCACATATTTTACAAAGGTTTTTTTTTTTTTTTTTTTTTTTTTTTTTTTTTTTTTTTTTTAGTGAAATGCTTTATTCTCAAGATATATTTTTTTTTTACATGTATAATGTAGATTTGCATATTTGTAATGAACTTGGTCAATCTCATATCTTTATATTGAGGTTAGGTGTTAAAAATTGATCCGTGCTCCACATTTGCGCATGATTCGCAGTGCTCTTTCTTTAGGTATGAATACAATTCTTTTTCCACTTGTTTCTTTAACAAGGATAATGAGATGTCAATTGATTTTGGTCGCATCTCTTTTTCCTAGTACTCTTCTTTTTATTTTTTTTTTTTTTCCGTAACTTTTTCTTTTTCTACCTCTTTGCTTTATTCCTTAAAGCAAGGACATTGATGAACTGTCCTTTTCTTTATTAAAAAAAACAGAGAGTGACACCAACAAAACTTAATTATAATTAAGTACGCATTAAACGGTTTATTGCCTAAATGCCTTGGAAAATACGTACTAAACGGTTTATTGCACACAACAAAACTTTAATCATTCAGTTCTGTTAAGAGGAGGTGCAATGGTCCAACGTTTCATTGCATGCATGTCTTGGAAAATATATCGCGGACACTTGGAACCATTATATTTATATTTTATTTTTCTAGTTGTATTAAATAATTATAAAGTAGAGGACTAGAGGCATATTTTTCCCCAGTGACATTCTTCAATTCACAAAGTTTTTTATATATATACTTAATCTACTTCACAAGTTAAATGAATCTTCCATCGGTTTAGTTAACACGTTTGAAATTATAATTTTAATTCTGTTATAATATTTTTTATATAAAAAAAATTGAATAAAAAATGATTCCAACAATAAATTTTCTTACAAAATTTAAATTTAAAATCAAATAATTAACTTAAATGTATGAACTAAACAACATAAATTATTCCTAAATTACAAGCATAAGCTATCATAAAAGTAAGGGAAAAGAGGAAAATAGGCCAAGACTTGAGATGAATTAAAATTAATAGGCCAATAGTTTACATAAGTTAATAAATAGGCCAAATTATTATTTTCGTCTATAACTTGTATGGTTATAAACTATAACTTGACAAGTTATTATTCATAATTGTTCATAATTTGTCCGGCTATGAATCATAACTTGACAAGCTTGTCCATAACTTATCTGGTTATGAACCATAACTTGATAAGTTATGACCTATTAATTTCTATAACTAAAATTAGTCTATATACTTTCTTAAATTTTTCATATTAGCCTATTTTCTACTATTTCCTAAAAGTAACATCGAGTTGCTAAAGTCCACTAGACAGTCTTCTACTGTAAAATTTTGGTTGGCGTGGACTGGGCTAGCCTTGGGCCAAGGAAGTTCCTCGATCTGAACGCAAAATGTATGGTTTTCCATAGACTAATCCAATTCAAATCCGATCACATGATCGATGAATAAATTTGTTTCGACTAATTCCATAATCTATAATCTATAATCTATAATATAATATAATATAAAAGTTTGATGCAGATTCTGAACCTTATTTATGATAGATCTAGAGTCTGAATAAAAAGTGGCAAAATGTAGTGTATATTAAATGAGAAAAATAGATAAATAGTAAGTCTGAATTTTTACTTTTTATTTTTAATTAGTATGTTTTATTTAATATCTATATTAATTAAAAAGGTATTGATCAAAAGTAATGAGTAAAATCTGAACTCATCGACTCTAAAAATAATTTCTCATATTTAAATTGAGTATTACTTTTGAAGTCTAGATATTAGTTGTATCATATAAGTACTAGTATTCTTCTAATTCACCCTATAAAGATATAGAATTTCTAATCCCAATACATTCTTCTTGGACAAAACTTAAGGAAAAATCTGGGTGCTACTTAAGTGAGGTTTT
Source organism: Morus alba (assembly GCA_012066045.3). Taxonomy (NCBI): domain Eukaryota; kingdom Viridiplantae; phylum Streptophyta; class Magnoliopsida; order Rosales; family Moraceae; genus Morus; species Morus alba. The sequence continues at coordinate 5,027,643 of CP050233.2, read as the reverse complement.
ATTTTCTTTTTCTTTCTTTAAGGAGTTTTAAAAGGAAATTAACCGTTCACTACTCAAGCAAGTTGTAAGGAGATTATTTTTATCAATTTCTATTGCACGCATACTTTTAAAGAACTGTCATTTTATTCTCTTTTTAGTCTTTAATTAATTCAAAGTCAAAAGAGATTGAATGGAGAAAAAAAGATTCAGGATTGTGTTTTTGAAAGGTTCAAGAATTCCAATAAGATTCAAAGTCCTAAGAAGAAAGAGAATAACAAGTAAAATCGAAAAGTTTTAAAACGCTTTTAATTATCTAGAAATCTATTTGCCAAATAGGTAATAACGTCATTATAGCAAATTTTAAGTACACATATGTTATTATGAAATAACATTCATCTTATCATCGGTTAAAATTTTCACACATAAAATGATAAGTCTCACTAAATTAATTTTTATCTATACACTTAATGGGACTCACGTAAATAGAGAAATTTTAATCTTATTTGAGTGGTCATATTATTAACTCAGAAAGCTAACCTCACGCAATATATATAATGAGGACTTGTTCTCTGCTCAGCTCCTTTAACATTTCTTTTTTTCGTTAATTCAGCGGGCTTCAGGTATGCATAAAATTTTCATAACCTTTCAATACCCCATGTGGCCCTCGAGGCGCCAAACACGATAGATTCCACTTGTGTTTTGTTTTTGTCCATTTTTACGTACTATAATATCATATCAAATAACCTAAATGTTATATCAAATCAATTAAGAAGCATGTCAGTTATAGTAATTTAATTAATGTAGTATAATATCATCAAATGGCATGAAAAGACAGAAAAATAGAACAATACAATAATTTGATTGATGTAGTATAATGTCATCAAATGGCATGAAAAGACAGAAAAAATGAAACAATACTATAAGACATCAATAAAATTAACACCGCATCTTAAATTAGTCTTACATAATAAGACTCACAGATAGTATCCACTCACTATTAGTTGTAGTGCTCCAAACGTTATAGCCGATCTATCTTCTTTTTTCATATTAAAATTGGCCATGTCCTTCTCATGCTTCTGATTTCATGGGGACGGCTCCCTCACCATTGTATTGAGGGAATGTAGAAGTCGTCATATGTGTGTATTATGGAAAAGGATGCATTTATTGACACTTTTTTTTTTTTTTTTTTTTACACATATTTTTAAACCACCTCTTATTCTACTTGTACACTCTTTTTAAAATTTTATAAAACTCTAATAACTAAATCACCCACAACTTTTGTTTTCTCCTGCATCTATTGCAGATTATATATATATATATATATATATATATATAGATATAGATATATTGTGAAATCGTGTTTTCTTTATAATATATATTTTTAATCATATGTGTTTTTTCTAGAAGGCAACACATTTTTTCAATGGTGGGGTGTATAATGAGTATTCTTGTTAAATACTAGTGTCCTCAAAAATATTTTATTAATAGGTAATCTAGTAATGTTAAAAAGGTGCGTGTAAAAAGTAAAAATAAAAAAAAAGAAAAAAAAAAAGAATATCAATAGACGCACTCTATGAAAAACTGGATTCATATTCATGGGAATACATCCTAAATTGCATACTAATAAGTGCATTTTTCTTTTTATAGAAATAGTAACATTAAAGCTAGTTCATTGTGCATTTATTGTTACAATTTCTGGAAAAAAAAAAAAAAATCAGTTATTATGAGTCTGGAACGTGATTATTTCTTAGAAATTTTACTAATGATTTACGCATTTTAATATGTAGCGACCAAATGGTTAAAAATAATAAAAAAAAATTAGGGGATAATTTACTAAAATTAAAATTTTAGAAACTTAAAGGGCCTGTTTGTTATTGTTTTCGTTTTTTGTGTTTTCACGTTTTGTGTGTGTGTGTGTTTTATGTAAAACGTGTTTGGCATAAAATTTTTAAAAACAAAAACGAAAACGTTTTTGTCTTTTTTTTTAAAAAATGAAAACGAAAAAAGGTGTTTCATTTTCTTTTCGTTTTATTTATATTTTTTAAAACGTGTTTTTTTTTTTCCATTTTCTTCCCTCTTTTTTCAATTGTTTTTGTATTATATATGTTTATTTAATATATTTATTTAATATATTATTATTTAATATATTTAATAATATTATTTATTTAATATATTTAATAATGTTATTTATTTAATAATATTATTATTTAATATATTTAATAATGTTATTTATTTAATATATTATTATTTAATATATTTAATAATGTTATTTATTTAATATATTATTATTTAATATATTTAATAATGTTATTTATTTAATATATTATTATTTAATAATATTTAATAATGTTATTTATTTAATATATTGTTATTTAATATATTTAATAATGTTATTTATTTAATAGATTTAATAATGTTATTTATTTAATATATTTAATAATATTATTTATTTAATATATTATTTATTTAATATATTTAATAACATATTTATTTAATATATTAGTATTTAATATATTATTATATGTTTTTTCAAAATGAAACCACTTAAACCAATTTTTTTAAAATCAATCTCTAAATAAAACTACCAAACGCATTCTCAGAAATAATTCAAAAATGAAACTAAAAAAAATTTTCATTTTCATTTTCGTACGAAAAAATAAAATTTTTGGAATCAATTCCAAACGCACCCAAAATATCATCATAAACATAATTGTAGGTACGTGTTTTGGAAGTTAGTGGGGAAGGAAGGAAAAATCCCGGTTACAACCAACTTAGGGTGGGGAAGTCAGCAGGTTTCGTCCACTGAAGGACAAAAAAAAAAAAAAAATGATGAAATAGAACCATTAATGTTTGTATCAAACTTCCAATTTCACGAGCTTCTCAACGACTTTTTTTTTTTTTTCTCCTAAGCAGATCCCATTTCCCGCGCAAACCCAATCTGAGTTGGCTGAGAAAACCATAAACAGTTGACTCTTTCGTTTGGTTTGGTGATGGGCAAGACGCAGCGCTTGGATTTTGCTTCCTCCGGCAGTAACAGAGTCCCTCTTCTGAACAACAAGGAGGTTTGATTGTTTTTCCTTTTCTGTTTTGGAATTTTTGGTGTTGCCCATTATTAATCTTAAATCATGTTTTTATCTTTCGACAAACTGATTCTTGTTACTTTTGTCTAGGCTAATAATGGTGATGGCCCCGTCACGGACCTTGAGCATGGTGATGCCGTACAGGTGATATCTAAACAATGTTTGATGTTTGATGTTTAATGTTTTGGAGAGGTGTAGTAATTTTATTTATTTATCTTGGAAAATTCAGGCTGCGAATGTTGGATATTGTCGAATATTGTCACTTGTAAGTAGACGGTTATCATACAAATTTTTTTTCCCCCCTTCTTGAGAATAAGATTATGTTTTGATTTGTTTTAAATTTTCGTACTTTTTCAGGCTAAACCTGATGCTGGCAAGATAGTTATTGCCACTATTGCATTGCTGATTGCATCCACAACAAGTCTTCTGATAGTATGTTGCTTGGTCTATTGATGATCATCTTTCTCATTCCTTTTTTAATTACCCTTATGTTGATCGGAATTTGACCTTTGTTGCTCGTGTATTTTTCCATTTGGATTCAATCACTGGACTCACCTCAATCCTCTGATTTCCTCTTAGTAACTAGCCTTCCCTCTATTAACATCCGAATTTCGCTGTTATTCTCTTGCAGCCAAAATTTGGGGGAACGATAATTGACATTGTATCAAGAGAAGTAAGAACTCCCGAACAGCAAGCTGAAGCTTGGGAGGCTGTCAAAAACACCATATTGGAAATACTTCTAATTGTTGTTGTTGGGTATGATTTGTTCTTCCGTTTTATTTCTTTGAGTTTGGCATGCATTTTTCCAGTGTAGTTGCAGTCTTTATGCCATCGATTGCAATTCTTTTTTTCTTGTTTTTTTATGTTTGTTGTTTAATCATTAAGCTCATCTAGTGTATTTTCTGCTTTGTCCTTTATCTGAAGCTCTTTGTGCACAGCACTCCGAGCATGGTTGTTTTCTTCTGCTAGTGAAAGAGTCGTTGCTCGTTTGAGAAAAAACTTATTTGCTCACCTTATTCATCAGGTAAGACCCATTAAGTCACAAATTTAAATTCCTAATCCACTACACTGATTTAGCCTTCTGGTCTTCCTTGTGATATTCTATTCAATAAGAATCTGTATAAATTTGGCATGGTTGATACCAAAATGTTTGAAATAGGAAATAGCCTTCTATGATGTTACTCGGACAGGGGAGCTTCTAAGCAGGCTATCTGAAGACACACAGATAATAAAAAACGCTGCAACTACCAATCTTTCTGAGGCACTCAGAAACGTAACAACTGCGTTTATTGGTATTGGATTTATGTTCTCATCATCTTGGAAGTTAACATGTAAGTTCATTTCATTTTGAGCTGAATTCTTGTGAAGTTGCTTCTGCTGAGGAGAATAGTGCTCATTGCAGTTATTTTCTCTGCTTCCCTTAGTGTTGGCTTTGGTGGTTGTACCTGTTATTTCGGTTGCTGTAAAGAAGTTCGGGCGCTATCTCCGAGAACTTTCACATGCAACTCAAGCTGCAGCTGCAGTAGCTGCCTCAATTGCTGAGGTTTGTAGGCAACAAATGGACTTGTAGTTCTGCGGGTTTCTTCATAAATTTGGGTCTTGAATATCCTAAATCGTGCTTTCAAAATACCATATTTGGTGTTTTTTGAAATAGGAAGTCCCTTGAGGCTTGATGATATAGTTATGAGTCGAAAATTATGCTAAATTGATTATATGAGGATTTCAGTGGTTTATGTTTTCTGAAAAACAATACTGATGTTTAGGAATCTTTTGGAGCTATCCGAACTGTTCGGTCCTTTGCTCAAGAAGGCCACACGATTTCAAATTACTCAGAAAAAGTTGACCAGACACTGAAGCTTGGACTAAGACAAGCTGTGAGTTTTCTTACCAATCTCTTTCTTGAACTCTGAAGATTCCCTGTGCACAAGTAGTGTGGTATCTGAGCTTCGTTTTTACTCTTTTTTATCTGCCTCAGAGAGTAGTAGGTCTATTTTTCGGAGGGCTAAACGCAGCATCCATGCTATCTGTTATCGTCGTAGTTATTTATGGAGCATACTTGACGATTACAGGCTCCTTGACTGCAGGAGCTCTTACCTCTTTCATTCTTTATAGCCTTACAGGTACTTGTCTAATTGTTCACATCCTCCCTCCTGTACTTATTTTTAAAGTGCAGAAAATATAAACATTTTGGATTTCACTCTCTACCTTAGTTTAGTTCTTTTTGAAGAATGAAAAGATCATTCAAAGATTTTGCATTATGCTATAGTAACAAATTAGTCTCGGTAAATCTCTACGTCAACAGTTGGATCCTCAATATCTTCTTTATCGGGGTTGTACACCACTGCGATGAAAGCTGCAGGAGCAAGTAGGAGAGTTTTTCAGCTTCTCGATCGTGTCTCAGCCATGCCACAAGCAGGCAATAAGTGCCCCGCAGGGTCAGTTCCACTATATCTTCTGATCTCTTTTTCTTTCCCCCTTCCTTATTACATGCTATGGTATTTTTTTTCAAAGTTGCACAAAGTTTCAGCCTGTAATCATCTAAATCTACACTTAGAAGCTAGCATATTCCTTATCCACTAAACATCAGAAACGAGTGCAGAGAAAAGATAATAGAACATAGTTTGCAACTTTAAGCATTCCCATCATTTAAGATTTCAGTTCGGGTCTTATTAGCAATGTTTGTGGCTTTAATGGCAGATACCCAGATGGAGATGTGGAATTAGATGATGTCTGGTTTGCTTATCCATCTCGCCCGAGTCATATGGTTCTCAAGGTAATAATTTTCTTGGATAAATGTAAATGCGCTTTAATATCAGAGTCCCAAGATACTGTATTAGTGAATTAAACCACAAGAAAACTGGCGCAGATGGAGAGTGGATAAGACAACCAACCCGGTTTGTATCCCACCAAGTTGGACAAAACAATACGTATTTTGGAATCTCGTAACTGTGTGTTGATGTTGTTATCCTCTTGTTACATTCTTTCCTTGGCTCAAATGTATCAATGTCTAACACATCTGGTAAAGTGCAGGGTATAACATTGAAATTGAGCCCTGGTTCAAAGGTTGCTCTTGTTGGTCCCAGCGGCGGCGGAAAAGTAATAGCATGCCATCTATTCACTTCTGAATTCTTGTTGCACCAATATCATGTTCTATTGAGCAACAAAATTGAATTTGATTGAGTATTGATATCTTGTTCTTTGTTAATTGCAGACAACAATTGCAAATTTGATTGAGAGGTTCTATGACCCTCTTAAGGGAAAGATTTTACTGAATGGAGTTCCATTAGTGGAGATATCCCATGAATATCTTCATAGAAAGGTGATTTAGGATTTGATGTTTCTTCATATCAAGTTTTAGTATCTACCTTGGCCTTTGATTCAGCATACTGATTTTCAAAGTCTTATGAGTTTCCATGATTTTGAAACTACAGGTTAGTATAGTGAGCCAGGAACCCGTTCTTTTCAATTGTACAGTGGAAGAGAACATCGCATACGGTTTTAACGGAAAAGCTAGCTTGTCTGACATAGAAAATGTAGCTGTAAGTTTATTTTGTTTGTTTTCTTTTTTCTTTCTAACAAGTCCTCCAAATGAAGTTATTGTCATCTGGTTTGCTTGCTGATGAAGATGAGTGATACTGCAGAAAATGGCTAACGCGCATGAATTCATTGACATCTTTCCTGACAAATATCAAACTGTGGTCGGTGAACGCGGACTAAGGTTGTCAGGAGGTCAAAAACAGAGAATAGCAATTGCAAGAGCGCTATTAATGGACCCAAAAGTTTTGTTACTTGATGAAGCCACAAGCGCTCTTGATGCTGAGAGTGAATTCCTCGTTCAGGTAAAATTGGAATTTTCACATAAAATTCTCGACCAAAAACAGTATAAAGCACTATAAACAGCTCTCAACTTCTGCCTTAAAGTTCTAGTTTGAGACATGTCTCAGCGCTGAGCTATGCACCTAGTTCTGTTTTGTCTCCTAAACATATTTATAGCCATTATATTTGACAAATGTTCATGCAATGTACAGGATGCCATGGATTCTCTGATGAGGGGCAGGACTGTTCTTGTAATAGCACACAGGCTTTCAACCGTAAAAAGTGCAGACAGTGTCGCCGTCATATCAGACGGTCAGATTGCTGAAAGCGGCACCCATGACGAGCTTCTGAACAGAGATGGAATTTACAATGCACTTGTTAGGAGGCAGTTACAGAGATCTACAACCGCCTAGTTCGGAAAAATGACCAAATTGATAACAAAAGTTTCCGTTCAGTTTGAATCCTTGAAGAAGTACATTGGTTTTCGGAATAAAAGACGATCTTGATTGCTGACCTTAAGCCTGCCACAAATCTTCACTACTAGAGGCAACAAAATGAGCTACAACATGCTAGAACAATTAAGGCTTGTTTGGTTTAAGAACTCCAACGTTATAATAAAAAAAAAAAAAAAAAAAAAAAAAAAAAAAAAAAAAACCTTACCTTTGAAAAAAAGATAATAAAAATGTAAAAACAGAGAAAAAGAATCGTACATTTAAAAAGAAAAACCCTAAATTATCCAAAATAAATAAATAAATAAACGTATTTTTCTTCTCTGTCAGTACTTTCTTCTCTCTCAATATTATTTATTATTTATTTTTATTTTGTGTACGTTTTATCTCTTCATGTTCTATAAATTGGAGAAAGCCCAACTTCGTTGTCCACGTTGGTGAAGTGTAGAAGCTTGTTTATTTTTCCAGTGGGAAAACTTTGATGTAGTTTAATTTTTGTTTTACTTTTTCCCGTTAATATACTGGGTTTGCCATAACTTGCTATTGAATGATATAAGAGATTGTTTTACTTTTTTTCCCCCTCATTCTAAGGCATAACGTTTCATAAAAAAAAGCTTTCTATCAAAAAAAACCCCTTTTAAAACTTTTTCCCGTTAAGGGTTTGCCAGAATTTATTTAGACAGCCCCCCCTGTTGATAGCATCCATGTCTATCAAAAAAACCCTCAATGTTGTGCTCTTGGCAGAATAAAGAGGCTTCACTCTCGTTTGTAAACTTCGACTAAACTCTTAGCATTTACAATATCTTGATCTTTTCTTTGCAATGCCTTTGACATCTCACTTGTAACTCCTAAAACATTTCTCATCAAATGAAGACTCAGCACAAAATCAAATGGGTGGATCGAGCAAAGCAATGAATGAGAAGGCACATGAGTTTTCCTTCAAAATAAGAGTTTTGAGACCATTTGTCACGTTCCGAAGGATTAAAAATGTGATTAAGTAAGAATAATCAAAATTAATTAAAAAAATAAACGTTAAAAATAACTCATAACTAATTTATTATAAAGCATAATTACTAGAATATATTGTTTCGGAAACTTCAACTTTTAAATATTACAAACAAATCCCAAAAATTTACAAATTTCTCGAAGCAAAATCTTGGGTGCACGTCAATTAATAGTGTAGCATCCGCTTAGATTATTATAATTAATTAAAAGGGAGCAAGATATAGTGTGCTCGATCATGATTTAAAAATGATAAATTTGCGTTTAAAATTAAATTATAAGAATTTTGACTAAAACTGTGTAAATTTGTTTTTATTGATAGTGGAAAAAAAATGCTGACACAACAGCATCCAAAGGCGGTCTTTTTTATGCCTTTCCTGTATTCCGCAATTTGCAAGTTGAATTTAGATATAGACTTGAAATTTTTTTTCAATGCACAGGGAGGGGTGTAAATGAAAACAACATCCATAAAATCGATGGCAAGTTTGAAGGATGAAACAAATACAAATCAAAAAAAGAAAATCCTGTCAAAATTGCCAATACATTTAAGTTGGGTCCAAGCTGAAACATAAGGAATGAATAAAAAGCAGCTCAGCTTCCCGTCACTCACCTATACCTTGATAACGATGACAGTCTAAAATAAACCCAAAAAAAAAAAAAAAAGAATGCAGCGGTAAAAACTCTTAACGAATCGCTAAGCCTTGCATTGCCTGTGCGCCGTCTACGGTGATCTTATTGGCTTGAATGGTGCTGATAACATTTGCAACATTACCCTGGAAATGGAAACTTGGTCAATCGACTTATGCCATAAATAACAACTTCCATATCAAATATAACAGTGATAGAACTCATTTATGTAGACAATGAACTAAACCACTTCTTTTATCACAATTTAGACAGGCAACTAGATCTCTATAGCATATTAATGGAAGAAAAACGACTACAAAAAGAATCAAACGAGAGCAGCTATTTACCTTCCAACTCGCTAGCTTTGTTCTGAGCACTTGCCACTGCCGTTGACCAAACACGCGATCAATACAACGACTGCACATCAAAGGCTAACTACTTAGCATAAAAGCAAATATTTCGACAATTCAAAAATCTAACTACTGCATGCGAAAGAGCCATATTAAGTGAAATAGCACACTACCTCAACAGAAGTTTCAGAAAAAGTACATTTCAGTTGACAATTATTCTTTAAATTGATATAAACATACGTTTATGTTTATGCTCCCACATAATGACATAAAGGAGGAACCAAAGCTTACCTTACGATAACTACTTCATTCATCTGGTCCATTTTACAGTCAATTAACTTTGCTGTTATTGCCTTGACCACCCATAGATCCACCTCATCATCATTAATCTGCAAACAGATAATTTTTCGTATAAATGAACAAGATATGAATGCAAAAACAGAATTAGCAAAGCACAGCAAACAAACAAACCCGAAGTGTGTCTCTAATAAGACTATATGAAATTTGTCCAGATTCATCAGAGCCAAGATCGACCAATGACATCAATCTCATCTTAGTTATACAGTCTTCATGGACAAGACCTACCAAATTTCAGAAAGCATATTCAGAAAAACAATTAGAATTTTTTTTTTTTTTTTTTTTTTTTTTTTTTTTTTTTTTTAAACCTCAACTCCCAAACTAAAATTTTACCATAGCTTTTCAGCAAAGTAGAATTTGCAGCTTGAAATTCCAAGTAAGCATCCAGCCTCTGAGTGAGAAAGATCTTCAGAAGCTGATATACTAGAGCATATTTAGCATCCTTCTCCAATTGACCAACAGCAGGCAGATCTAGCAAATCACACTGCAATTTAACATAACGGATCGATTATCTAAAAATACCATTAATTAGGTAAAAAATTTACAGTACAAATACATTGTAATTGTAAATGCTTTCTCTAATTATACAAATTGAAATTGTGTGAATTCATAGTTTACATTACCCCAAGTCCCCTGAAATCCGGAAACAATGAAGGAATAACGGTGCTCAAACTTTAAAAAAGAGTTTCAATGCGACAAATCATATGGTATTCCTTAAGTCCGTTAAAATCTTGAAACAATGAAGGGGGTGATGGTATTTGAACTTCAAAATAAAATGATCAAGTGAGGTTCCCCCGTCTTTTCAAGACCTAAATATACTAGAATATTAAAAATAAGCACCAGTAAAATCATAGACAGAATGTGGCACGTCAAAGACTTGAAATTCTACCGGAAGACAAGACACCTCATACCTGAAACATGTCTGGAGCCTTCACAAATTCTACTATTGTGTGAACAGCTTCCTCCTTGGCTTCACTTAAAGTATATGCATCTTCACCAGAAAAGGTCGCCAAGTACTTGGTCAAGAATTTAAAGGATTCCTTTGCCGGGCTGAAATTACAAACAGCAGGTGAATCTCATTAATAAAGTACTCACAGCTAACGCAAAAAATAAATAAATAAATAAATAAATCTACGCAAGAACTAAACATATATCAAAAGGCTTGCAATTCCATCACCTGATGAACTCTTTCCACCGTACCTTTTATTTTCCTTCAAAACATTGGCCACAGTGAGAAATAGTTTCCTCTGATCTACAATTCCAATATTCCACTCTTTTAAGAAACTGTCTATCTTTTTAAACGAAGGTATGATATTTTCAGTGACCTTGCCATCAATTGCCATATTTAGAGCCTTCATGTAAACATAGAATTGGCTGTATGGGTGGTTATCCAGTAGATTGTATAGATTGAACAAACTGTAAAAAGAGGTCAAATCTGAGAAAGTATCTTGACGACTTAAAAGCTGAAATTATAATCGAATAGTATACTTACATTTTTAAACGCAATGCAGGCTTGTCCTTAGGTTGTTGAGTAATCTTCGCAGATATAAGTTTTGAAATCTCAAGTGCTTCATCTGGACTTTCAGTCTTCGTAACAACATTGCAGATGATAGTTAAGATGCATTCAAGATCTGGAGTAGATACAACAAACAACAATTTTAATGAGTAATTTTGAAAAAATATATATATATTGCTAGTCAGTAGTTACTTGTGAAAATGGGAATTCCATATGAAAAAAAAAAAAAAAAAAAAAAATCCCACCGGCAGGACTCTATTTTCCATTTTGAGCTATCAAATGATTCAAATCTATATCAGATTCTACCAATTTTGCACCTGTTTTATTTTAACATGACGGTTAGAAAAGGACATTACCAGTAGGAATACCCTATCATAGAAAGCTCCATGTTTCATTATCACTTCTAATCTCCTGCTTTTTTCATCTCAAGTGTTTATATTTATGTTCTCCCTCTTACTGTAGTGCCATTCCTTGATACCCATTTTTCATAAAAGAAAACCGTACCTTTCTCAGAGACTTTCGAGAATATCACTTCAGCAGAAGTGAGCATCAGTGATACCAAATCGAACCACCTGCCCGCTACCACAAACTCCGAGGCTTCAACACATAGTCTGGAAACTTGTGGCTCAGCAACCTAATTCACGGCCAGGACAAAGGTAAATTTAGGCATACAAATTCTAGTTGCGGCTTTTCCTTCTTTCATTATTCCATAAAATAAAAGAAACAATCCCGTTCACAATCACTATGTTCAACTAGTCATCCGAGCATAAATTATTAAACCATCCAAAAGAGATAAATAAATATACATCATTAAGCTATTACAAAAGGGAATTTCAACCAAAACACACCTATTACTCCAAAAATCAATTCTTTAATAACAAAAAAACCAGCAAATTTTCTAGGAAATTCTAGCCAAACACAAAACTTTGTCTCTAAGAAGAAGAACAAGAGTAAAATTAGAACGAAATTCAGTCTTGGAATCTGATACATGCATAGTACATACCTATGTATATAGATGTATATATATATATATATATATATATATATATATAGAGAGAGAGAGAGAGAGAGAGAGAGACGCAGATGAAGGAGCAAATCGAAGAGCGGAAAAAATAAAAGAAGAAAGCGTACCTCAGGACCAGCGTCGGCCCAGGCGAGCTCGGAAGTGAATCGGACAACAGCGAGAGCGGAATCTTCTTCGGAGGTGGGAATGACGGTCGCCATTGTCGGAGCTCTCTCTGCAACTGAATTCTCTCTTCTTGTCCAACGACGCACAGCAAAGCAGACCAGAGAGGGCGTGAGAGGCAAAGAGAAGGGAAAACCCTAATGAGCAAGATTAGACAAGTTCTGTCTGCCGTTTTACTAGACGCCTATCACCGTCTATAATTTTCATTTATTCTTTTTCTTTTGAACAAAATTTATTTATTTATTTATTTTTGACTGTCTATAATTTTCATTTATTGAAGTAATTTATTAATAGTTTGTTAATTTTTTTAGGGACGTATTTTGTTAATTTGGATCATGCTTTCTTTTATAATATATATATATATATTATTTTGAGAATTATGCAGCCAGATGTAAAAATAAACTATCCAAAATTTTTTGTTTTTAATTATTTGATTGCATCAATAATTATATTGTTATGCATATTTTTTATTTTAACGTGGTTTTAATAAATTACTAATAAGAGGGCCTATGTACAAAAAAAAAAGCATATTAGAAAATAAATAGAGAGAATTATTAAATTTATTCTTAAAAGTATACGAGTTTAAATTTTTACTCTTATTTTTATTAATACATTTTGACTAATATATTATTTGATTAAAATAATATTAATTAAAAGTAATGATTAAAAATTTAGACTCTAAGGGGTATTTATCTCCTTTCTCTTTAAAAATACATGTATTCTTTTTGTTAGACAAAATACCTGTTAGTAATATGAAGTTTTCAACAAAATTTCACTAAATTTTGTTGAAGACTTGAAGTTATATAAATATTTTAGTATTTGAAGTACTTCAAAAAAATCACGTTCCAATCCCTAAATTTAAGTTACATAATAATATTATCAGAAAACTTTCAAAAGCATATTAGAGAAGTAGGAGTTAGAACAGTGGTAGAGTCATAATTCTTTTTTATTTTGAAGGGCATGAACGACAAAAAAAAAAAAAAAAAAAAAAAAAAAAAAAAAAAATGTTAAATAAAGTTGTATCGTAACTATTTATTAGTATATTTGCTATATTGTCAAATTTATCTCTCTCTCTCTCTTTTTTTTTTTTGTTCATTTATTTATTAGTATATTTGCTCTTCCAAATTAATTAATCTTGTACTAGAGTTTAATTTATCTTTTATATGTCTAGTGCCAAAAATCATGAATTTATTGTCAGTTAATATTTTTGTTTATTGATGGTTTTAGGTTTGAAATATAAGAAAAGTTAAAGAGGTAAAATTTAGAGTATAACTGAAATTTTCTTTTTAAAATAAATCTATTCTATATCCATAACAATACTACAAGTAGAAAATTTACGGAAGAAAAATTAGGTTTTTTTTTTTTTTTTTTTTTTTTTTTGAGGCAAAAGTGTGAGTAGCCCTTTGGCTCGGGGGCAGCCGTAGTTCCTTCCTTTGAGTTAGAATAAATGCTATTATTCTATTTACTTTAAAAGTAGTGCGTGTTCATTTGATTCAATATAAAATTACTCGTACAAAGTAGTGTAGACAAAACACACCAAATTTAGGGGGCTGAGCGTTGCTCGACAATGCGATGGCGTGGGAATTTCTTTTCGCACCAGCCTCAAAGGTTGCTGTTATATTACTGGTTACTTTGAAGCACTCTCCAAAAAAGTCTACATCTCTCTGGACCCTCTTTTTTTGGGCCTCGCTCATTTCATTAATTTAAATTTTATTACAAAGAAAATTTTATAAATAATCACATTTAATTTTTTGTTACAATAAAAAACTCTAACATAAAATTAAATCTCAATTCGAATTAAAAATTCAAATCAACGAACTAAACGGACCTAAAATGACTTCCAATGTGTTATGTTTGTGTGTGGCGTATAAATAAAATGAAATGTGACGACTCTTTTTCTGATTGTAGTTAGATGCAAGTGCAAGAACGCAGGAAGTAGTTTGAAGAGGATGATATCTAGCAATATTTGATAATCCCACATCTTAACATTATACATTGATCCATTTCAATCGCCATAGCCAACCATGTTCAAGCACAAATACAACAATAATGCACAAGGACATTGCGCGAATATGACGTCCACGCTTTTCAAATTCATCAGATCCTTTAACTTTCACGAGTTTTCTAGAATTTATATGGATAACATATATGTGCCCAAAAACGAGTACTTGTTGCTGCGTTTCCCATGGAGGAGATGTTAGTTCCCACCGCCACCGCCACCACCACCAAACAGATAACCGAGAGATGATCCGCCACCAGGCGCGGCGTGAACCTTAGTCGACGGTCGATCCTGCACCAAAGATCGTCACTAGTTATGGTAAAGGAGGAATGTAAGAGATCTTTGTTACAAATAAGATGACTCAAGGGGTATAAATAAATAAAAAAAAAAAAAAAAAAAAACAGTAACTTAGAATAACACCACCACCGACACTCTCAATATCTGCATTCTTAGTTCATGAATACACACACAGTATTCATAAATTTAATACTAATGTTATGCAATACTGTATTAATATACGTAGATCTTCGCGTTTTGCTGATGCTACAAAGAGACCTTAATCACATTAAAGAAAAAATAAAGCAAAACCAACAACATAGTAGTCTACTTGTATTTTTGCACTCTAAACTTTCGTACTTTTAAAATACACACAAAACTTTCAATTTTAACAAATTAATCTACCTTATTTTACGAGTGTTTTTAAATTGACGGGTTTGAGATACAAAATATGAATGTCAAAGCTCATCATTTTTCAAACAAGGTCACGGGACTAGGAAATACCGTTATGAAATTTCCACAGTTCTGGCCATCAGCCCTAAAGTAGTTGTTTGTAGGACTGCCATGAATTCCTGCCGGAATCTGCTTGTCAATTGAAGGCTTTGGAGCAACAGCTGTTTTCTGAGGAGGAGGAGAAGCCTCCACTGGGTTCTGAGCAGCAGGCGCAGCAGCTTGGGTTTGGGTTTGGGCTTGGGCTTGGGCTTTGTTAGCAGGAGTCTCTCCACTTCCAAACAGATAGCCCAACGAACTCTGCCCCCCACCAGCGCTCACTCCACGGCCCATTTCTCAACTGCAAAGAACCAAACATTATAAGATGGAAATGTCTCTGATCTGATGCCTAAATCTGCAAAATATTTCATTCAGATTCAAGAAATGAAAGTAAATAACCCTGCAGCATCGGATCACACAGATTGACATCGAATATTTTTATATGACAGTAAGATTTGCTTTTTTTTTTTTTTTTGAAAGGAAAAAGATTCGCATAACATTCAAAAAGAGTTACAGGCATTAAAATCATACGGCATTAGAAAAAGAAAATACAGAAATTCAAATCAGAATACCCGGCTAAGAAAAGCGATATGCTTGCGTTATTGAAAAGAAAGAAAATGCGATAATGAGAAAAATGGATCTGAAATCTGAATCCGAAAGAAAATGAGTGAGGTATGATCTGTTTTAGAATCAGTACCAACCTCCTCCTTCTTGTTCTTGATCTTATGCTTCTGCTCTTCTTGGGACCAGATTTGGAGCGGAGTTCAAAAGCGCGTTGCCGTTGAGAAGCAATACTTGTACACCTGATAAACAATTTTTTTTTTTTTTTTTTTTTATAACAAATAACTTTTTTGGTATACCAATAACAATAAATGACGAAGAAATCAAATGGAAAAAAAATTATTAAAAAAAAAAAAAACTGAAATTCGTGATGGAGACCGGAGAGAGAGAGAGAGAGAGAGAGAGAGAGAGAGAGACCAAGTTGTTTTTAGCCGGTTTGAAGTGGTCAAGTCTGAGCTGGCCTTTTTTTCTCGAATAAACAAAGTCTGAGCTGGAATTTTTGTTTTTTGTTTTTTCTCTTTAATTTTTTTATGAGTGGATGACAAAAATCGAAAACAAAAAGACTTATGGGACGCACGTGGCTTTGGTTGTAATGATTAGGTGTTGCGAGCCTATACAGTAGAGTGGTACCAGAAACACTGATCAATTGATCATTGATCAAACAAACGCCCGTAGCAAAATCAGTGTCAAAATGAAAATCTTTTCTTGTTTTTATAATATTTTGTTTTGGGATCCAAACATGAAAATAAAAGAAAGAAAGCAACAAGACTTGTATATGGAGGTACGAATCTTATAAAGGGAGTGGAGAGACTGTGAGTCCCGTAACATTAACGGCACTTTGCTTGGGCGTTGAGATTGGCTGGTTGCTGAACGCCGGGCGAAACTGGAAAGTGAGTGATGAGTATAACTCACTTAACAGATAACTCTTAAGACTCTATTGTTTTTTAAAAGAGCCAAACAAAACAAAGCAAAACTTTCACAAGGAACGATATAATTGTGGAAGCCTTTTAATGAGCTGTTAGTGTCCGATGGAACGTCTATACCTACCTTTATCTGTCTCGTGCGTAAAAGCTTTGGCGTATACGACTGTTGCACGCTCTCTAAGATTCTTTTCCTTTCTTTCTTTCTTTCTTTCTTTTGTTTGAGGACGTTCTTTGACAGCTTCTTAGTAGAATAAGCTTTTAACAATTAAATTTAGTTAAAATTAGGTAAAATTAAAAAAACACATATATACAGATTTAATGATTAAAATATATAACTACAAATAATTAATTTTTTTTTTCAATCCTAACAGAAAAACTTTTTTTTTTTTTTTTTTTTTTTTTTTTTTTTTTTTTGTAGTAGTAGTAGTAGATTTCTTTAGTAGGCATTAAAATCAAAACAAAAACTCTACCGCATTCTTTGTTCATCTGCTGTAAGTATTGATAAGATCCGAACACATATTATGGTGTTAAAAATAGAAAGGTTTAGACCTCCGTTAACTACACCCTGCTCATTTTGGAATAAAAAAGGTGATCAACTTGATAAAGTTGCCGTTGCATTGCACAATTTCTTCAGTTGCGACTTTTGGTGCAATTTGCGAAATGGGAGTTTTCAAATAGCATGGATATGAATCGCTTCCGGGTAAAGAAAAAACAAAACCCCTTGCTCAAAACAAGAGAGAGAGAGAGAGAGAGAGAGAGAGAGAGATACTAACATAATTTGTAATCCGACACAAATCACTACATGACAACATCGAATCCTATGCACATATACATGTTTGCTTGCGCTCCTTCCTTGCAAAGTACCTGCATGAATTACTGATTGCTGTAGTGTTCCTATCAATGTCAATGGGGGCTCTAGTAGGAGGAAAGACCCTCCAAAAACCAATCTAACTGGATAGTCTGTTTTTCAAGCCGATGAAATCTTTGAGATCTCTACCAAAATCTTGTGAAGGGCTTGGGGCTTCGAGAAAAATGGCGAGTGATCAGCACCTTTTAGGCGGAACACTCGTTCAGGTGGGTTCGCGTTTATCATGCTCTCCTGGAGTGTCAAAGGTACCGCATTGTCTTCTGGAGTTTCTATGTAAAAGCGCCTCACTGACCCATATTTCATGTCCGAAAATGAGAGCTTCTCCAAAACCGGGGCAAATGGTATTGGCCTCATTGAAACAGACGCTAATGCGATGTCCTTAACAGGAGGAAACAGAAAGCAGTCAGCCAGAGTAATAATATTAAAAGAAGACAGGATATAGACAATACAATATCCATGCATCTATGCATGGGTAAATGTCGAAGAGATTTAACATGAAAACAAAAGAAAAAGATGGGGAAAAAAAAAAAAAAAAAGAGTTCATAGTTCATACCTTGGAAGGACTTTGGTTAAACAGCAAATCCCTCAGCAGTGACTTATCTAGATCAATAGCAGTTGGAGGGCAATCATTTCCATTGGCATATAAAAAAATCTGAGCCTGCCGCATTAGATCATCTGAACCAGCCTGCAATTAGCTTAATTTTTTTAGTGACAATCAACTAAGAGTTCATATTTTGGTTCAGAATCTTTCTATACAGAAATCATAACATGAAATTGTAAAAAGTTGGATTAATTCTATTAGGATTGTGAGACTCTAAGGGTATGTTTGGTAGTGATTCTTGGAGCCCAAAATTAATTCTCTAGCCATATACAGCTAAAATTTGTGTTTGGTAAAAACCATAAAAAGTGATTTTTAAAGAATTTTTGAAGAATTTATAGTTAAAATCAAAAGTAGCCCAAAGACAACTTTGACTTTTAGATTGTGTGACAATCACCTTAAAGTACAATTAATGAAACTTTCATAATACTAATAATACCCCTAGAACCAATACTTGTACAATTACAGTTTACCAAATACTCAGCTACTTTTTGTAATAGCTACTTTTTCTTTCAGCATAGCTAACAGTAATTTTTCTAAAATCTACAGCACTACCAAATTGGCCCTATATCTGCGTTTTGTTAGCAAAAACAACGTTGTTCATAAACCAAATTTTTTGCTTGTATTTGCATTAGCGTGTTTGCCTCTTTCTCACGCATACAAGCATTTACATAAACCGGAGACAGTGGCCATAAACTCTTTATCGGGACCCTGCTCAAGCCCCAGCTTTTTCATTATGTTTTAAGCTTTTTACATATTATGGAAAAATTACAAATACATCTCTCGTATAAGTTCAAAAATATAAACCGACTTGAAACCCTTCTGAACAGGATAAGGATCAAAACGCCATCATAATTGCAAAAGATCATAAAGCTTCTACTTAGAGAAAGTATGGAAACTCAGTTCAGGAAAAAGAAGGAAACCTGTTGGGAGAACATATCTAGTGTACTCTGTCCATTTTTCAACATTGCGGCTGTGAGAAAAACTGCCTTTGAAATCTTCAGAGGAAATAGCTCCATTGCATATGATATACAAGATCCACCAAAATCATGCCCCACCAAGATCACCTGCACAATGCGAATAGGAGAGGTACAAACAGAGAGGTAAGTAATACGCCCATTCTGCCAATTGCACTGGACTTCTACACCATTTTGCGTATACCAATTGAAAATAGCACGTATAGCAAACCAAATTGCTAAAAATGATAATGCAAATAAACAAGTTGCTCCATGCCATACATCTAGCTACACAAATTTAGCAACCAATAAGATTAAAATAGGAAGAAGAGGCAAGGAAAATCAATGAATAAAGTAGTGGATCTTTTCCCCTCTCAAGTGAGTCAGGGAGGTGATCTGATAAACGCATTTCAACAAGAGAGAAACAAGGTGATGAGAAACAAAAATAGCTTATCTAGTAAACATATACAAATTCTAAAAAAATATTATGAAAGTAAACTAAAACTACTTTCTATTTTATTATATTGGTCTTCCTTATACGCTATTCTTGTTCCTCATCACCAGGTTTCCCATTGCACAACATATGTTCCAAACAGTCCAAGAAACAACCCTCGTAATCAAGCATCAAGTGGCAAAGCTTCTTGTTTCTACCAAATTAAAGGAAGTTTGGCAGTTAACTAACCATTGGTCAAATACATATGGTAAAATACAAGCTGCAACAAAACCACAAATAAGAGACGATATAAGGAGCAGGGGAACAAAATGGAGCTAATAAGAAAATACCTTCTCTTCCTCAGCAAGATTTTCAAGAAAATCAGTAAGCGGCTTTACATATTGTGAGAGGTTTGTAATGCTATTTGAATCAGACGAATGAATTCCGGAACCTGTCAAGTCTATGGCAGTAACTTTGAAACCACCTTCTTCTAAAAGCGCTATAGTTTTATACCAACACCAAGCACCAAATCCACCTCCATGAACAAGGACAAAATGGCTGGTTTCTAAGTCATCTAGCTTTACATCCTGTCAAAAGAAAACTCAAGTATCTAAGCACCCTGTAGAATAAACAAACATAGTAGCTGAGGAAGAATGAAGAAAAATGATTGACCCAATTCAGAAGTATATAATCTTTCAGAGGCCTCTTGAAAGACTGCGAACCACAAGGCAACATTTTATCTCTTGGTAAAGCCTAGGAACTAACATCAAGACAAAATACATGAACTTTAGTCTTGCATCCTTTAAACATTTACATTTCAAAATCTGAATGAGATCAGATTAAGCAGGCAAAATTGTATTCCGTAATTTGATAATGATTCTCCTAATTCCATTAAGACCAATTTGTACTGATGTATATTATTGAATTCTATAAACTGAATTAGCCCATGTCGTGCACTAAATTTGTGCTTAACATGCTCTTACTATTTAACCCCAGCTTATTGATTACCGCCGCTATCTAGCGCAATGACATTCTACCAGTCAAGCCAAATGCCATTTAAAGCACCGAACTTTTAGTTAGAAGTTTATGTCATCATCTCTAAAGGAAACCGATAAGTGTTCTTGTCTTCTTGCTTTACGGTTCTATATATCATGCAATGCCACAATTATGGACCAAATTAGAAAGTTTGTCAATTTCCCGCTAATTTGTACCAACTTATGTAACTCTATAGACCTACAAATGCCAAGTACTTAAGGAAATTTCCCAACGCCACAGTCTTTCACCTCTAAAGTGTAAATATACATAAATGATGAAGCTAGTACTATATCAACTAGTACGAGGGCACTGGGGCCTGAGAGAGAAGAAAACTCCCCAATTTCATTAATAGTTGGGACTTAGCAAGGAAGGAACCCACCGACTTGTCGATTTTGAAATAAGCTTCACCAACGACAAAATATCTTTTGTCCAACAAGACAGAACAAATTACCAAATTTGAATTAGCCATAACCCAATTCACATTTTTACAACTAAACCAGAATAAAGACAAATATACAGAAGATAATAAAACTGCCAGCCAGTATGACGTGAATTCACACAAAACGCCAAACAAACTCAAAAAAAAAAAAAAAAAAAAAAAAAAAAAAAAAAAGGCCACGCTTTGAACTTCAAGAACTCAATTGCAGTAAATTCGAAACTCGAAACGTTTTTAGAGAAAGAAACGGTGAAACTGATTAATGAAAGCGAACCTGGTTAACGAGCTGGTGAGGGTGAAGGAGAGGATCGGTGAGGGAGCGGGCGCGAGAGCTAGAGCTGCGGGGCAAGACGTTGGCGGACTTTTTGGAGGAGGAATTGGGAGGGTAGCGAAGAGAGGCGGAACGATCGAAGGGGAGAGAGCCGTTCTGCTGGAAGAGAATGGCGGCGGCGAGTGCCTGCTCGTGGAGGAGAGCGTCGTCGAGCTTCTCCTTCCTCGACGATCGGATCCGTGACCACCGGTTGCTCGCGTTCGACAGCGGTGGCGGGTTCGGGAGGCGCTTCGTCTGCGGCTTCTTCTTCACTGATTTGGGCGCGAGGCAGGCGCACAGGTTGCCCATCTGTGACTGCGCATGTATAGAGAGAGAGAGAGAGAGAGAGAGAGAGAAAGGGAGAGGTATAAGGTGACGCAGTTGAGGAAAGACAGGAGAGTCACGGGGAAGGGAGGGGTTTATATATGCGTTGTTGTGTTCTTATACGTACGTGAAATGGGAAACAATCAAACAAATAAGGGGAGTTTCTCCGACGGTTTGTTGTATAAGTAGTCTTAAATTTAAAATTTTGATTTAAAATTATTTTTAATTTATGTATATTTTTTATATAAAAATTATTATAATAAATTATAAATTATAATTTAAATTATAACATAAATATATTAATTAAATGCATCATATTTTTTAATTATTATATTTAATTAAAATTATATTAAATTAAAAATATATTAAATAAATTTTAATACAAATTTAATCGTTAAAAAATTTATAACTATTAATAATTTATTTTATCATGAACTATAAAAAAACTCTTTATGGTATTTATTTCACTTTATTAAAAGTTAACTGCCAAGTGTTAACTTTAATCTCACTTAAAAATCAGTACATAAATAAATAATTGTTATTTGGATATGAACATGATATTTTCACTTAATTTGTTACTTTTTTGGGGTGAATTACTTTAATTTGTTACTTAGATCTTGCTTGTGAGAATTATGTGATATTGTAACATGATAATTAGACTTCTTTTAGGAGCGTTTTTGAATCATTAGAATGTTATTGGATTATCGGATTATGTTAGACTTTGTTGTTTGAGTTTGACAAAAGAAATGTCGTTACCTCAAAATGAGAAATGTTAATATTATTTTTTCTGTCATTTTTTTGTCACTCTTTATATTAATTATTTGATACGTGAATTCTATTATTTTATTTTCTATTTAAATAATAATATGTTATATTAGTGAAATCTGCATGAATGCATAATGTGATAAAAAGAGTGATGATAACATTTTTTATCTCAAAAGTAATTTTTTTTTTTTCACTCGGAATGAAGAAATATATATTACTTGAATTTGAATATATCAACATGCAGCTCGTATAACTTGATCTTACTACCGTTTGAAGACAATGCATTACTTGATTTAATGTAAAAAATTATATCCCCTATCCACATAGCATTTTTTTTTTTTTTCCGTATGACAAATTCTCGTCGTATAATTAATATAAAAAAAAAGTTTTGGAAGTGTTTGAGATAAGATCGTGCAAATACAATATATTGGATTTTATTGCCATCTTAGATATAAAAATCTTCAATAATTGTGTGGATTGATGGAAAGTTAGAACTCAAGTTAGTATTAATCTGATATATAGTTGACAGCTTCTTATTCACGTCTTTGTTTATTAAAATAATTAGTTATCTACCCCATAAGCCTTGCAATTGATTATTTTTCCCGTTTAATCGCCCATTTGTTGTGGAATGAAATGTTGGATAAAAGATACATAATATTAGTATGAAGGTTCCTTGTTGCTTATTTTGGTCTTACAATGCGCCCCACAAAAGGTCCAAAAGCGCCATTTTTATCGGGAGAAAGATAAAAATAGATCAAGACTTGAGATGAATTAAAATTAATAGATCAATAGTTTACATAAATTAATAAATAGGTTAAATTACTGTTTTTGTCCATAACTTGTTTAGTTATGAACCATAACTTGACAAGTTATTATCTATAATTGTCCATAACTTGTCTGGCTATGAACTATAACGTGATAAGTTTATTCATAACCTATCTGATTATAAACTATAACTTAATAAGTTATGGCCTATTAATTTCTATAACTAAAAATTAACCTATATACTTTCTTAAACTTTTTATATTGACCTATTTTCTACTATTTTTTCATTTTTATCTATCTACTATTCTGAATAGGAAAGGAATTTCAACACCGCTTAAAACTGGGCTCAAAATTTAAAATCATGTCGGTTTAATTATTTAATTTTATATTTGAGCACACTGCAAAAGTCCAACGACAAGAGACGAATTTCAACATTTTGGTCAGCATTTATATCAATTTGCTTTTTAGTTAGTAGGTTGCTGATTTTGTTGTTATTTTTTTCTTTCATTCTGTCCAACCATTTAAGCATTTTGCAGGCGTTAGATGTTAAATGGAAAAGGTTATAAATTTGTGGTCCACCTCAATATTCCTCAACTAATTTTATTGCTGTTTTTTCCCCAAAGTGAATTAATTATTAATTGTTTCGTCCCCAAGAGGACCACACCGCCTCTTTTTCTAAGTGTAAAGGGAATTTGGAAAGAATGCATCTTTTTACCGTTAGTGGATGTCTTTAAGTGAGAATTAGAATCCGTTTAATTCATGAATTTAAATCATGTGATTTGAAATATTTTTGATTTATGTGTATTTTTTATAAAAGAAAATATTATAGCGATCATGAATCATGATTCGAATCAGGGATTCGAATCTAGAAACCAAATGAACCCTAACTTCTTAAAACATTTCCTTAATGGTTGATGAGGCTTACATACATTGCGTTCAATATAAAAAGGGGAATATATTCTCCCCCTCCCAACCATGTCAAACTTAACAACACTTTCTTCACCAAAAATAGAACAAGAGCTGTTGTATTCAGTATATACATATTTCACCGATTCACTAACGTAAACCTGCAAAGTGCAAACTAATCTTTTTGTTGAAGGTAATATGTATACGTACGTGTTTCTTTGTGAAAAAATGAAAGGCAAAAAGGAGGGGAAAAAAAAAAGGCCGGCGGATATGAGGGGCAGGTGGGATGTATTACATGATAGCATAACTTTTTGCAGACTTTGTTAGGAGAAGTCATAAATTTCATGAGAAACGTGAAAGGAATTAGGTGGGAAGAATACCATTTACTATAAAAGCTAGCTTTCTAAATTCTAGGCCAATTATCATTACATATGCATGCATAACCACTAGTTTTTAGAGCCAATGGCGGTTTGTGAGATCACTTGAACTATAAGGACTTTCATTTGCTAGCATTCATGTTACAAGATTTCTTAGTCAAAAAAATAAAAATAAAAAAATCCCAACGTAAACACAAATGACAATATCATATTTGACACAAAATATTTGTTACACCACGGTCGAAGACTTGACAATTCCTTTGGACGACAAGCGCCGAGACTTTCATGTCGAGAATCAGTTGCTAGCGTCGAATGATAAACTGTACCTACGGTGCCCTTTATACGTCGAGAGTTCACGCGGGATAACGTGTGTCGAGAGCCCCGTTGAGGTGGTAAAGGCCACGACGTCGAGGAAGCAGCCCGGTTCAATCTAAAGATAGTCCTGTCAACTTAAGGGAATATACATTGTACTAACTACTACTGTCAAAATCAGGAAATCAAGTAGCCAATAAGAGTGGGTAGCCTGACCTGGAAGCAGTAATCATGAAAACACAACTGCCAAATCCCAGAATTGAGGGATAGAGGACGATCTCCTCAAAAAATGCAGAGAGAGTCTCTTATGTGTACAAAGCCTATAAATAGAGCCATAGAAATTCATTAAGTTTTTTACGCACTACTCTACTACTCCAAGAAATTGTAATCAATAAAGTATTAGTGTCTTCACAAGTGGATATATTAGGCTAATAAATCTTGCCGAACCACTATAAATTCTTATTTTCTCTATATTATTTTGTGACATTAACCCTTAATTAATAAGTGAGAGGTTATTGTGAGTGTTCTCGGAGAGTTAATCCTTATTTGACAGAAATTAAACATCAACAATATTATTACATTTTAATGTCGATAGTAGATAGTTTATATATGTCGAGGTAATTATTTAAATAAAAAATTGTGATTGTCTCCTTGGATCCGGGTGCAGCTAGCACCACACCCAAATCTAAGCATAACGCTCTGTCATCGTCGCACCCAATTTAAGCGTGTCCCCCATTTCTCTTCGTGCCAGATCTAGGAGGTGTCTTCCCATTCGCCATCTAGCCAGATTTGGGTGCCAGTCTGATCTCCATTGAAGATCCCTTTGTTGTCGCTCTACAAATTATTTGAACATCGATTAATTATAGAGATATGTATTGAACCTTTTATTGTATTGAATATAAAATACGCATTTAATGTGTGCTATTTGACACTCAAATGTATAATGCAATTAAAAATGAAAAGTTTTTAATTTTTGAAATAGCTAAAATGGAAATTGTAATTATTATGTGAAAAGATCGACAAATGTCAATGAATAACAATAGCTAAAATTTCGTATATATTATGTTTGGTGTCAAACCAAATCTTGCACAAAGTATAAAATATGTCAAGTTTGACATAATGTATCACTTTTGGATTGTTTTTAATTTCAAATTTAGATGTCAAATTTTGGCATTGATAGCGAAATTTGCCATTGCATTCAAAATTGAATCTTTAATATAAAAATTGAATGCGTGGGGTGGTGGAAAGCTATAAGTTTGAAGTTTCCTACTTTTAGTGCCCACCCAAAACTATAAAGTTTCATATCTCACTTCCCAACTGTGCATTTCATATATCATCAATTCCCCGTTCTACCCTTAATAATAATAATAATAAATAAATAAATAAATAAATCCTCCTTCTCTCTCTTACCCTATCATTTCTTTATCTTGATGATTGCGTTTCCAAATATTGATTTTGCATTGTTGCTCCACTAGGAACTTCTTGTTTAAATCAATTGAAAAAAAAAAAAAAAAAAAGAAGAAGAAAGGAAAAAACTTAGCTATGTAATTTTCTCCTTGAAATTAATTACTTGGCAATGAATTTTTATATTGTCATTTGCGTCAATGTGCAACAGGAATAATCATGAAAAAGACACAGAACATTTTGCATCATTATCTCATATTTATTTCATATATAAGGAGACAATATCGACCTTGTTTCTCTCTAGAAGCAAACAGATCATATATTACATATGTGTATATAATAATTTAAGGTCGAAGTTGCACGAGGACATCATATCAAAGCATATGTGGGATGCTTCAGTCAACAAAAGAGCACAATATACATAATTAGTTACCAAGAACACACACACACACACACACACACACACACACACACACACACACACACACACAGAGTTTGTGGAAAAAAGCATGTGGGAGTACAATCATTTCATGCATGATAAGCACATGATCCCAGTGATCCTTCTGCAAAGCAACACGTTGCAAGGAACTTTGCCATGCTCGGAAGCTTTTGAAGATTTTATCACAACTTGAACTGAAATATACCTATATATATATATATATATATATATATATATATCATATATATTGGTTGACCAAAAAGGGAAAAATAAAGTTGATCACCCATCGTCAGTGATATTGTAAAGCACTCAATGACTCACCTCTCTAGTACTGATATACAGTTTTGCAGATTTCTTTTATATATCTTATACATGGGATGACTTCATTGTTTCAGTTGTTTAATGTTACC
This sequence comes from Morus alba, assembly GCA_012066045.3. NCBI lineage: Eukaryota > Viridiplantae > Streptophyta > Magnoliopsida > Rosales > Moraceae > Morus > Morus alba. Next base: position 5,000,695 of record CP050233.2, on the reverse strand, counting down.
CTAATTTACGGAACGTGTGCCTCACCAAAGCCATATGCTTCTTTTCTGCTTCAGCTGCCATTTTGACCCGTGGTCCAAAAACTTTTTCAAATAGATCCTCATAGTTTTTTGAGAAATAAAGCTGAACTGTGTTATACATTAATGCATCAATTGGAAATCATATATGTCATGCTTCTAAAGCTGGTTTAAATGGGCTGGCAGTGGAAAATGCTCTAAAAGGTTTTCCTAGAGTTGGACTATTAGGCTGCCATCATTAATCATTCTGACTTAGAATGATTGAGTAGTCTCTAAATAAAGTTTTACGGTTAAAGATGCACCAACGATGCTTAATTTTTAAGTTTTAACTGCTGTTTCTTTTTGGTTTAATTTGCTCGTACAATATTACATAGAGGATTTTTTTAAGGCAAAAACGTATTCATTAATGATTTTAAATCGTCGCAAATTTACATGTAATTCGGAGACCCGTAAATTATCATGCCAAAATATATATATGTGCATTTTTATATATAACGATAACTTTTAATTAAATAAAAAAATCGGTGAAACTTATATTTATTTGTTGATATATATTTACCTTCTTGCAACGTCTTTAAAGAGAAATAGTAAAAAATAAGTCAATATGAAAAATTTAAGAAAATTTATAGGCTAATTTTTAGTTATAGAAATTAATAGGTCATAACTTGTCAAGTTTTGATTCATAACCGATAAATTATGGATAAACTCATCAAGTTATGGTTCATAGTCAGACAAATTATGAATAATTATGGACAATAACTTGTCAAGTTATGGTTCATAACTAGATAAATTATGAATGAAAATAGTAATTTAACTTATTTATTAACTTATGTAAACTATTAGCCTATTAATTTTAATTCATCTCAAATCTAAACCTATTTCCCTCTTTCTCCCGTCTTTAAATGCCATCTCAACAAATATAAACTAATAAACAAAATCACCCTAAAAATGCTGTATGACTATACGAACCAGTGTTGATCATCTTCTGTCGCTCTCTCTCTCTCTCTCTCTCTCTCTCTCTCTCTCTCTCTCTCTCTCTCTCTCTCTCTCTCTCTCTCTCTCTCTCTCTCTCTCTCTCTTTTTAGTAAAGAACATCATCACTATCATAGTTAAATTACACAACTAATCAGATCGTGACACGTGGCACATCTGCCTATGGGAGGGTGTGCCATACATCCACTCCCTGGGGTGCACCATACAATAATGTGATCAAACCCTAGTTAATTAAAATGCCTTCTTTTAAATTGTATATGAGAACCGTTTATTTCTACAGCATAAGAAGGAGCCTAAAATGCTGCACATCATGCGATTTTTCTTAAAAGAGAGTGAGAGAAATAACTATTTGATAGAATGTTTAGTAAATTATAGCATATTTTTTAAAAAATAGTATATTATAGTAAAATTTGATAACTTAAGTTTTAAATATTATTATAAACTCATAAATACCTCTTAATTTCCTTTTCCACCCTATTCGTTTCCTTTAAACATCTATTTTTTTTTAAAAAAAAAAATAGTGAATTATAGCATATTTTTTAAAATAGGTAGATTATACTTAAGTCCATGGTCGGCTTTGATGACTGGCAGCCGGCTCTGACGACCATTTTCTGACAGGCAGGACGACAATCATTTTTCTAATGACCTTTTTCAATGACAGTTTAATTGTATTTACTAGTAAATACAATATTTTCTACTAAATATCATATTTATCTAAAATTCAACCACTGACTTCGGTGACCGACTATCATTTTCTGGCGGTCTGGGCAGACGATCGTTTCTCTGATGACTTTTTTGGTGGCCGTTTAATTGCATTTACCGTTAAATACAATATTTACAACTATATATCATATTTATCTAAACATCCAACCACCGACTCCTGCGACCATTTAACACTATATTTATCGGTAAATACCGTATTTATTAGTAAATATCATATTTATTCATAAATTTGGACACCAACTCCGATGACCGTTAAACACTGTATTTATTGGTAAATACCGTATTTATTACTAAATATCATATTTATCTGAAAATTCAGGCACCAACTCTGACGATCGTTTGACATTGTATTTATCAGTAAATATCATATTTATTAGTGAATACTGTATTTATTTATAAATATCATATTTATCTGAAAATTTAGCCATCAATGTTTAACACTGTATTTCGAGTAAATATTGTATGTACCTGGTAAATACCACATTTATCTGAAAATTTAGCAATTGACTCCAACAACCATTTAATATTATTTACCAATAAATATCATATTTACCAGTAACTATGGTATTTATTAGTATCATATTTATCCAAAATTTTGGCCACTGACTCCGACAACCGTTTAACATCATATTTACAGATAAATACCGTATTTACTAGTAAATATTAAATTTATCTAAAAATCTGACCAACAACTCAAATGATCGTTTAACATTGTATTTAATGATAAATATCTTATTTACAAATCTCATATTCACAAAAAAAAAAAAAAAAAAAAAAAAAATCCACAAAAACCAAAATCTCCCATAATAGAATTCAAAAAAACTCGAATAAAACATATTTACTGATAAATCTAAAAAGTAAATCCCATCAAAATAGTGTTTGAAACGTGTAAACAAATGCAAAATCATAAAAATTAGATCTACACAAAACATCAAACTCATATAAGCAAAAATCATAACCACATATCTACACAAAATCACAATTAGATGTTAAAAATACACTCCTATCACAAACTTCCTTTTAAAAAAAAAAAGAAGAAGTAACAGACAAAATCTAAAATCCAACTAGAGCCAAAACCGACGCAACGATTCTCGCTCAACGTTAACTCTCCTATTTTCTCACACTCGAAACCAATACTATCCATAATCTTCCCAGCTTCGTGGACGTCGCCTCATCCTCGCAGAACGACACTCTTTGATTGGCATCTACTTTGATGACAACAATGTCTGGCTTAAGTTCCACAACCACAACAGCTCTGCATTCAACTTAGCCTATCGTGACAAAAATCTGAGAGACAAAGAGCAGATCCACGCGAGAGAGAGAATGCCGTTGTAATGCTGGCGACGGGTTAGAGAGAGAAGAAAGCCGATAGATCCGTGAAATATAGCCAATCAACAGAGAGATAAAGTAGATCATGAGGAGATAGAGAAGTAGAGAAAGAGATCAAGAGGATAGATAGAAAAATCTACAGGAGAGAGAGATAGAGAGAGATGTCAGATGTGGTGAGAGAGATCGGGAGGAGTGAAGTAACAAAGGTAGAGGAACTGAATATATTTTTTTTATTAATGAATCATTGACGTTTACATGATGATATATATATATATATAAGGTGATGTTGGCTGTTGACCGAAATTATAGTGCATTTGAATTTTGAATATATAGATGATCTGTTATAGTACATTGTGCGAATCTAATGAAGACAATCTTCTTGTATCCGAAACTTATGGAGATGCTGCTGGAGAAGTTGTTTTGGCCGAGATCATTAGAGCTGATGGCAAGATATTTGCACCTGAATCTAGTGAGGAGGATTGGATGTTTGAAACTAACGGAGAATCTCTAACATGCTCCCGCAAGATGGTGCTCCCATTAGAGATACTGATCTTGGATCGCAAGTGTCGGAAAGGAGTAGAAGACAGGGCCTTGGTAAGAGCATCAGCTAGTTGGTCCTTGGAAGATATATGAGAAACTTGGAATGATCCATGAGCAACATGATCTCGAACAAAGTGATAGTCGATGGAGATATGCTTCATTCTTGAGTGAAACACATGATTTACAGAGAGATAAGTTGTACCAATATTATCATAGAAGATTTGTGGAGAGACAAAGTAGGGAACATGTAGCTCACTAAGTAAGTTTTTGATCCAGAGTACCTCTACAACATAGGAAGCAATAGCTCAATATTCGGCTTCTTTTGATGAACAGGCAATAGATTTTTGCTTCTTCAAGCACCAAGAGATAACATTGCTACCGAGATAAACAATGTAAGCTGAAGTGGAGGTGCAATCATCACGGTTTCTAGCCCAATCAGCATTAGTAAATGCAATGACATAAAGATGTTGATTCCGTTTCAAAAACAACCTATGATGAATTGTAGACTTTAAGTATCGCAGAACTCGCTTGGCGGCAGACCAGTGAATCTCAGATGGAGAGTGCATGAATTGTGCCAACTTGTTGACATCATAAGAGATATCTGGTCGAGTGAGCGAGAGATATTAGAGTGCACTAATGACTTGTCGAAATTTAATAGTGTATGTCGGTAGAGAGCCATCATGAAGTGAGAGTGATTGTGTAGAAGACATAGAGGTTGTGCACTCCTTGGCACCTGACATGTTAGTCTTGTCCAATAAATCACGAATATACTTATGTTGGGTCAAGAGTAAACCAGATGTGGTGGGAAGAACTTCTATGCCAAGAAAATAGTTAAGATCACCAAGGTCTTTGACTGAGAATATGTTGGCTAAGGCTTGCAAGAACCGGGTGAGAAAAGTATTGTTGTTCCCAGTGATAATTAAGTCATCGACATAAACTAGAAAATAGAGTGTAATGGTAGCTGTATGATAGACAAAAAGAGAAGTGTCGCTGCGTGAATTAACAAACCCATAGGACAATAGGAAAGTCTTGAGTTCATTATACCAAGCTCGTGGTGCCTGTTTAAGGCCATAGATAGCTTTGTGAAGCTTGCATACAAAATTTGGATTGTTATGATTGATATAACCGGGAGGTTGCTACATAAACACATCTTCAGATAAGGTGCCATGAAGAAAAGCATTATTAACGTTAAGTTGCCGAAGAGACCAACCATGGGACAAGGCAAGAGTAACAACAAGGCGAATGGTTGTAGGTTTTACAACCAGGCTGAACGTATCATGGAAATCCACACCAGGTCATTGATGGAATCCTTTGGCAACAAGACGGGCTTTGTATTTGAAGATAGTGCCATCCGGATTGCATTTAATTCGGAACACCCATTTGCAACCAACAATATTATGAGACAGGGAAGAAGGGACCAGTTCCCAGGTACCATTTTGAAGAAATGTCGTAAGTTCATCTGACATGGCTTGCCTCCATTTAGCATGCTTTATTGCTTGAGTCACACACGTGGGTTCAACTGAATCAGGGAGAGGATGAAGTGTGGTAACTTGATAAAGACGTTTGGGTTTAAAAATGTTGGCTTTGGAGCGGGTCATGATGATATTAGGTGGTTGTGGATGAGGTAAAGTAGGTGGGACAGGTTCGGGTTGAGAGGTAATATCGGCATGTGGAGAAGGAGGCTAAGCAGGTGAAGATAAAGAGGTGGAGTCATTAAAAGAAATAGAAGAATTTTGCAAGTTACCTGACTCCGCAGAAGAAACATGCAATGAGTCCATGGATGACCAAGGCAGGTTGTGCAAAGGAACAACCATGACATATCCTACCAGTGGTTGTTACACAGTTATAGGCATAGGCACAGGGTTAAAGAAATGAGCAGTAGGAAGATTCCAATTATTATAAGATATAGGAGAATTAGAGGGTGGAAATTTGGATAGAGGAAATTTAGTTTCAAGAAAGCGAACATGACGAGAAGTATAAATTTTATTACTGGCAATATCCATGCAAAAATAAGCACTTTGATTAAGAGAGTAGCTAAGAAAGAGACAAGGAGAGGATTTTGGTTCAAGTTTGTTAGATGTATATGGTTTTAACCAAGGAAAACATAAACAGCCAAAAACTTTGAGCTTGTTATAATTTGGTTTTTTGTTAAACAATTTTTCATAAGGAGAAGAAAGATTAAGAAGTGGAGTGGGAAGCCGATTGATCAAATAAACTACAATTTGAAATGCATATGACCAATATTTTAGAGGAACTTTAGTTTGATGAAGAAGAGTTAAACCAGTGTTAACGATATGTTTGTGACGTCTTTCTGCAGTATCATTATGTTGAGGAGTGTCTGGGGGGGTTTAAGATGTTGAATACCCAAATTGACATAAGAAAGCTTTAAGGGCAGTATATTCCCCACCACTATCTGAATAAATCGATATGATGGGACGATTAAAAAACTTTTCAACAACAACTTTATACTGACGAAAAATGGTGAAGATCAGATTTCAAGCGTAAATGATAAACCCAAACATATTTTGTAAAGTGATCAACAAAGATTACATAGTAATGAAAACCATTGATAGATTGAACCGGGGCAAGCCCCCAAACATCAGTGTAAATAAGATCAAGAGGTCCACGACTTTCTAAACTTGACTCACTAAACGGAAGACGTTGGCTTTTATTACAGAAACAAGACTCACAAATAAAATCAGGAGAACTAGATGATGAAAAAGAGACTAGACCAAAAGTAACAAGAGACTTCATTATTTTTAAAGATGGATGACCTAAGTGCCTATGCCATATAGCTAGAGATGCTGTAACAGAGACACTGGTAGAGAGAGCCATGGCAGAGCTGTTATTTGTGGTACTAGCATTTGGCCACTCATAGAGATCATGCATGTTTTGTCCTTGGAGTAGAGGTTTCCTAGTGCGTAAATCCTTGACAACAAAATAAGAAGGAAAGAATTCAATAGAAGTTTTATTTGAACGACAAAACTTAGAAACGGAAATAAGATTTTGATGTATGGAAGGAACAGATAAAACGTTGGATAGAGTGAAAGAAGGAGAAAAGGACATAGAACCAGTATGTGTGATTTGCAAACCTAAACCATCACCAATAACAATATCGTCGGGGCCCTCATAAGATTGAGGAAGAGATAAATTTGAGATTTGTGAAGTTACATGATGGGAGGCGCTAGAGTCAACGATCTATGGGTTTTGAGCAGAGGGAAAGGTTGTGACATGATTGGCTGAGGGATGGTGAGAGCGAAGGTGAGGGAACAACTTGAAGCATTTCTTGGCATCATGACCACGTTTGTCACAGTATTGGCAGACAGTAGGATTGGAGGAAAAATGATCGGGCTTGGACTGTTTGTTGGCAAAAGTAGGATTAGGAAGTAGACCAGGGGTAGAGGAGGGGAAATTGGATTTATGTGGGCGGAAGGGTGGCCGAGAGTTTTTAGCTAGATTTGCAGTGGGTGGGATGGGATTGGGGTTATGTGTTTCACTATGAAGGAGAAAGGTTTCATGATCAATGGTCTTGTCAAACAGTTCTTCGAAAGGTACCACAGAGTCTCTAGTTTGTAGGGCGGTGATGAGTTCTTTATAGGCAGAACCAAGGCCACGAGTGCTGTAGAGAAGAAGATAAGCATCACTTGGAGAAGCATTTCTTGGCATCATGACCACATTTGTCACAGTATTGGCAGACAGTAGGATTGGAGGAAAAATGATTGGGCTTGGACTGTTTGTTGGCAAAAGTAGGATTAGGAAGTAGACCAGGGGTAGAGGAGGGGAAATTGGATTTATGTGGGCGAAAGGGTGGCCGAGAGTTTTAAGCTAGATTTGCAGTGGGTGGGATGGGATCGGGGTTATGTGTTTCACTATGAAGGAGAAAGGTTTCATGATCAATGGTCTTGTCGAACAGTTCTTCGAAAGGTACCACAGAGTCTCTAGTTCGTAGGGCGGTGATGAGTTCTTTATAGGCAAAACCAAGGCCACGAGTGCTGTAGAGAAAAAGATCAGCATCACTTGGAGAAGCACCAAGAGCAGTCAATTCGTCAGCAATGCTTTTGATGGACACAAGAAAGTCTGTAACAGATGATGAACCACGAGTGAGCATAGAGAGTCTGTCCTTCAGGTGGATGATGTGTTTGATTGGAACGCTTAGCATAGGGGCGAGATAGACGATCCCAAACATCACGGCTGGAAGTTGCAGAGGAAATCAAAAGAATGACACCGCCGCTGATTGAGGCTAGAATGGCATGAAGAATAAGTTAATCTTGTCGACGCCAGAGCATATAAGCTGGATTGGAGACAGAGTGGCCATTTTGAGTTATTGTGTGATGAGGAGGTGGATAAGTGCCATCAAGGAATCCATATAGGTCAAGACCATAGAGGAGGGCATTAAACTGAGCCCGCCAGGAGAAATAGTTGAGAAAGGTGAGTTTTAGAGGAAGTTGAGTAATAGCATTGATGGTGATCAGATTCTGGGTAGAAGTTTGAGAAACAGTAGTGACAGTAGAAGTATAGCTAGTGGAGGAGTTCGAGGCCATTGGAGAAGCAAAGAACGAAAGAAAGAAGAGAAAAAAAACTGGGAGAGAGAAAATCATGATCAAGCTCGTTGGGGATGATGCTCTGATACCATAACAAAGGTAGAGGAACTGAATATATTTTGTTTATTAATGAATCATTGACATTTACATGATGACATATATATATATATATATACACACACACACACACACACACACAAGGTGTTGTTGCCTGTTGACCGAAATTACGGTGCATTTGAATTTTGAATATATAGATGATCTGTTATAGCAGATTGTACGAATCTAATAGAGACAATCTTCTTGTACCCGAAACTTGTGGAGATGCTGCTGGAGAAGTTGTTTTGGCCGAGATCATTGGAGTTGATGGTAAGATATTTGCACCTGAATCTGGTGAGGAGGATTGGATGTTTGAAACTAACGGAGAATCTCTAACATGAAGGAGAGAGATGAGAAGAAGAGAGAATAGGAAATAAATATTAGATTGTGTTATTTTAGGTATTACACTAATTATTTTTGTTAACATGCTATTCATTATCAACATTTAAAAAATATGCTAGAAACTTCAATCATATATATGGAATATGCTATTCATTGTATTTTCCCTTTTCTTAATTATTTGTTTTCGAAGCCCACAAAAAATGACCTTACTTATCAGGAAAGTTTCACCCCCTAAGATATACCTTATTTTTTTTGTGGCCTGGACAACTAGAAAATATGTATCTAAAAGGTTATTATCAGCTCATTTTTATAAGAGAAATTCTCTAATAAGATTGGTGTATGAATAAATTAATTTTTTTTAATTGTTAAATATATGTATTTTTTAATTTTTTATTTAATTTTATATAAATTTAACAGATAAAAAACATAATTTATGAGCACGTGGAGCACCGAAGAATGTTTCTTTTTATAATAATTTGACTTCTTAGCCGAGGATCAAGTTTGGAGGGAAAAGTTCGCCCATATGGACAAAGTTCTTTGGATTTTGACATCATTTTACCGTTTGGGATGCGTGGAGTTTTGTCTCTTAGATGATGATGAGAAGATTCTGAAATTGGGTCTTGCGTCCACAAAAGAGGCCCGTTAACATCTTGGATAGGAATATTGGGTTTGGGCGTTTGGAATAAGACTAATGTAGAAACACAGTCCATAATCAATTAAAACGGCACCGTATGATGCTCACAAACAGCACAACGCCACAACTTGCTTAAAGTGGGCCGACCACAAAAAGTAGACAAAATCTCGGAGCAAACTGCCGCGGCTGCTGCTGGTGGTGGTTTCGTCGTTTCGATACCCCGAGTCGTGACGTCCGAGCTTTCCCCGATAAAATTCGCCGCCGTACGCTCTTCATCTATCTAAGAATCTTTTTGGAAAGTCAAACGTCTAATCCATTCATTGTTCATTCCTCGGAGAACACATCTGAAGGTGAAAGGTCAAAACTCTTTCTCTCTCTCTCGCTCTCTCTCTCTCTCTCTATAAATCAATGTTTCTCCCTCTCTCTTTTTTTTTTTTTTTTTTTTTTTTTTTTTTTTTTTTTTTAAGTTTGAGATTGGATAACACCAGCATTCTTCGCTATCTTCTCCGAAGGAATGTATGTAACTTTCCTCTAATGCATTTCATAGTTTGAGATTCATTCCTTGTTCGTTTTGTTTTCTTTCCTATATATTCCTTATTACTCTTTATTCATTTTCTCTTTTTGTAATGCAAGTTCGTTTTTTTTTTTTTTTTTTTTTTTTTTTCTCTCTAAAGCGTAGAATATTTGTTCGTTCGCACCCAATAAAGTTAACGACTTTATTTGTTTAGCCTAATCCATCAATCGTGGATTCCTAAGGTTATGACTCTACCATTTAAAATTTTGAATATTTGTTTTATTTTTGGTGATTTTTTTTTTTTTTTTCCATTTTTTCTGGGCACGATAGTTTTGTCAAATGTTTCTTCATTCTAGATAAGGCTCGTTTGGAATAGCATCTAGTATTGTATAACCGGAATGATGGGCATGCGTTAGCTTAATGATGGAACACAGGATTTTGGATAACTGGGTTTTAGATATTAAGTGGGAAGGTACAATCAATAGAAATCTCGCAGAATATAGAATTTTTGAAGCCCTTGATTCTTAATCCTTGCTGTTTTGTCCTTTTCTGTTGGTTTATTACATTTTTGAAAAAAAAAAAAATCTACGGTCTCTTTCTAAAGAAAAGATATGAAAGTTATTCCAATATCTTCTAAATGGATAGAGTTTTCTGTCTTTATTGAAGCTCATTTGAGTTTTGGTTTCCCACAACTGTAGGGCCAATAGACAAGAGGAATGATCAAGGGCGCGTCAACATTTATGGATATTAATATAATTAACTTGAATAGCAGAAAACAATCAATAGGAAATACGAATCTTATCAAGAATACAAATTCCCTGCCAATGACCAAGGGTGAAGTTCAAGCTAATAATTTAGAAGTGAAGTCAACAATGCGGGCTCCCTTTGTTAGGTCTCTCGAGATGAATGTCGAGAAAACCAAGAACCCCGAGCAACTGACTTTGGTGCGGAAAAAGAAAACAAGGCGGAGAAACAGGAGGAAGAAGCCAGTGGTAGTGCAAAATAATACTTTAGTTCAAGAGCTGCCTGAGACAGAAGAACAGATTAGTGATGTCCATTTGAGTATCTTATCTAATTTAAGTCTATGCAACGGAAGAAACAACACGGCAGTAGCTATTCCATCAGGAACTGTTAGGACTTTAAACAAAGTAAATGGCGACTCGGGGATTTCTAACACCTCACTTCCAAGATTGCCTTCCAGTCGCTTGAGGAAAAAGCTTCTCATTCTTGATATAAATGGATTGTTAGCGGATATAGTTTCTCCTCCTCCAAAGGACCACAAAGCAGACACAAAAATTGCAAGACGGGCAGGCAAGAATCAACGTGTGTTGTTTCTTATTCTAGACAGTTTAATTAAGAAACTATGCTTTACTTTTGACTGCAACATTCTCGTCTTATTCCAGTCTTCATGAGACCTGCTTGTCATGATTTCCTGAAGTTCTGTTTTGAGCGATTTGAAGTAGGTGTTTGGTCTTCAAGATCCGAGTAATCTTCAACCTTTAATATGGATATCATTTTCTTTCTCATTTTGCTGCTAATATTCTTTTATATTTCAGAAGTGCTTTCTTTTCCAAAATATGTTTTGCAATAAGTGTTGACTACAATTTCTTACTAACATCTTGAAGGAGAATTGCAACAAGGGTGATTGATTATCTAATGGGAGATATGAAGCACAAGTTGCTGTTTTGTTGGGTAAGTGGCTTTGATTTGTTCATTTTATTCTTCTCTAGATTTCTGCCTCTTAAAGCGAAAGTATATAATTTTGTCTTTCTGCACAAAGTTGCTTGTTTGATACCACTATTATATATCCGATCGGAGAAGTGAACATTCTTATCCACTTATATAGCATTGAAATATGTGTGAATGCCCCAATGGTTTTTTGTAGGATCTGTCCCAGTGCACTGCAACTGGGTTCAGAACTCTTGAAAACAGACATAAGACCTTGGTTTTCAAAGAGCTGAGGAGACTTTGGGAAAAACATGACCCTAATCTTCCATGGGAGAAGGGAGAATATAACGAATCAAATACTTTGTTGTTGGATGATTCCCCTTACAAAGCCCTGCTTAATCCCGTAAGCTCATTTTAATTCTGGTTTACCTTAATGTTTATGATTCAGACCCTTGTATGGGCTTTTTTTATTTTTTTTATTTTTTTCTTATTATATTGATCTTCTGTTTATAGGCATACACTTCAGTCTTCCCTCATCCTTACAAGTTTAGTGACGGGATTGACAGTTCGCTAGGTAAGTCAGAATAATCTGCATCGATCATGTATTGAGTGAAAAACGAATTACCCTACAAAGTTTATATAATTACTGGCAGCGGTGTAGTCTGTTTATTTCTGAGGCTTTCTGCAGCCATGCTTCTTATTAATATGTAGGGATGGAACCATTATCGATGGCATACTTGTTGTAATGTGCTTAGACGGTCATTGTTGAGTAGTTAAATCAAGCGAATCATCAACTATTTAATTGGTACATGACTAGATGCAATATGTCACAGGTGATGGAGGTGATCTTAGGGTCTATCTGGAAGAATTGTCTGCAGCCAAAGATGTTCAGAAGTTTGTAGAGAAAAAACCATTTGGTCAAATGCCTATCACTGAAAATAGTGCTTCTTGGGACTTTTACCTTAAGGTTATTACTGCAATGTATTCCTTGCCAACGTCAATTTAGTGTCTGTCATCTTCAATTGAATGTCTCGAACCTCCGCAAATCTTCTATACCTTATGTTTTTGATCAAGGATGGATTACAAAGGAGAATTCTGCCATCAACACTTTCATAAATGAAAAGCTGGCGATTTGTTAAAATAGTTGCTGATTGGAGAAATGACTGCACAGAATACTGCAACTGAAGGTTACCAAATTGTAACATTCTTTTTGGTGGGTATTGATCTTCTGGTGGATATCCATTCTCATCTTGGTCAATATCTCACTGTGTTCATTATTTTTTTTGGTCAGTGAATATTAGAGTTTTCACTTGGCAGATATGGCTTCTAATGATACTTCTCAGAGTCTAATTTGATACAACTTTATGAGAAATGGAGGCTGCAAATGATACTAGTGATTTGTGACCATCTGTTTTGGGCAATATACTTTTTGATGAGGGTCAATCGGACTCCAACAGAATTTGCTTAGGCCATATATGAAAAAGAGATCTTGCAATTATTTTACAACTTGCAAACATTGTTCATGCTCAGAAGTTACTAGTCATTGGCTTTCTTCTCCTGAGGGTTGGGCGAAATACACATGACATTTTTTTTCTTAAAAAAAAAAAAAAAAAGAAATTGTGGTACATGTCAGATATTTTGAAATTTAACTAAATAAACGTCAGATTTTAAAACTATTTAAAGTAATAACACTTTACTGTATAATTGATAAAATTAATTTAGATGTAAAAATCTTTACTTATGTAGAAAAAAAAAATCTTATCACCCGTCCTAAAAGAAAATTTACATAGAAAAAAATATTTTTATTAATCGTAAATGAAATATCTACACAGCACTTCAAATAATTTCAAAACTTGTTATTTAATTAATTTAATTTCATAAATCTGCTGTTTCTCACGTTCTCCCATCTACGTTTGATATTCATTACTCTCAACTCCACTGGACCTATTCACAGCTGCGCTTGCTATCTACAATCCAAATCATATGATAACAAACTAAGCCCAACATTACATCACAAGTTGAGAAGGACTGGGTCCGTTTAGTTCAGGGATTCGAATCATGTGATTTAAATTATTTTCGATTTACGTGTATTTTTTGTGAGAGAAACCACTGTAGCGAACCACGAATCATGATTCGAATCGGGGGACGAATCCCCCAACCAAACATCCCCTCATTCATCTATACTATTGCTTGGTAGAGAAAATTAGGGAATTTGCCTGCCTTAATTCACTTTTTAGTCTCCTACTTTTCTCTTAGAATTCAGCCCTTTTTGAATTGATATATAACAGGAGCAAGTGGGAGCAAAAAATCTATTAATGGGGAGGTATTCCTCTGGATTTCCTCATTTATAAACCGCTATAGTAAGTACTGGTAGTTGTCATATAGCTTCTAAAGATAATAGTATTGAAATGAGTCCATTAACTTTACATTTCCCATATTCATCTGATTCATTTATAATAAGGTGACATTTTAATATGAATGTGATGTGTGGTCATGATCAGTAATCAAGGCATAAATTTTCTCAAAAATGAATTTGGGACAACATTTTTCTTATGTGTGCCACATCCCACCAAGCATCCGAGGAAGCTGCTGAAGCCACATGTTGTACCAACAATCCATGACTTTTATCACACCATCATAATTCATATCATCTCTTTCTCATCATGTGTTTTTGCTCTGCCATAGGATTTGGTGTTGACCCTTCAACCAATATGAGGCGCAATGCCCATTCCCTGTTGAAACTTTCTCCACACAAATCCACTGTTTTCTATGGACAAAAGAGAAAAAAAAAAAAAATTGTAATATATAGCAGTTTGTTTAGTGTGTACTTATACAAGTCACATGTAGCAGAGACTAATTTCAAAAAAGTCTGCTGTTATACTCCTTGCAATGTTGAAATCGATGGGGCACTTTCAGAAATACTGCACATATGATGAGAACTACAATGACACATCACAAAATTTTGGTCCCACACTAGGAAGATAATGTAACAAAGAAGAAATGGGGTTTTTGTCACACTTGTCAATTAGAGGGGTCCCACATGAAAATTCAGAGTCTTGGTAGAGAGATTTTCTTTGCAATTCCTGGAGGCCCAAGAAATCGAAATTATTGATGGAAGTTGCACTTCATGGTGATACGGTAAGTACTTGGGTATTTGTATAATTGATATACGTGGATGGAACTTAGCATGTGATGTAGATGACTTTTTGGATCCCACTTACCTGGCAATTGGATTGCATAATTTGTTGATCTTATTTTTATGAAGAATAAATTAATCATGTTATTACAACTTAAGAACAATTGTTTAGTAGAGAAACTTCTTCTTAGTACACGTGACAAATCCATTTTTTAATAAAAGCTTTGCATATGCAAGTCAAATTAATTGGTTAATAAGACCAACACCCTCATCTGATCATGCTGAGCTATTTTTGGAGTTCTTTATTGGTTCCGCATCAATTACATCATGCTCTTCCTTAAATTAGCAAGAGCACTCTTGGGCTTCGTTATTGAAATTAGGGTTAATCTCACTAGTATATTCTTGAATTTTGTAGCAATTCTCAATTTGTCTTTTAAATTTAAAAAAACTTTTACTTTTTGAATTTAAAATTACTCCCGTTTATCCCCTTTATTATAAATTTTGTTAAAAATTTTATGAAAAAGGAGGTAATCTGATCACATGGTATTTTTGTTAGAATTTCTATTAAAAATAAATGAAAAAAAAAAAATATAAACCACATTTAACTCCTTTTTTTTTAGTCTAGTTTTAACAGAAATTCTAACAAGAGAAGTTAAGTGGGGCTGATCAAAATTCAAGAGAAAAAATGAGTTTTTAAAATTTAAGTGACAAACTACAAATAATCTAAAATTTAAGGACTACCAGTGAGATTAACCCTTAAAATTATATCATGGACATGAAAACTGGAAGGATAAGATCTGTAGTATTTTCAAATTCAAATGTTGATCAGTTTCCTTGGAGCCCAAGCTCAGATCTAAAGATCTAAAGACTGGCACTTTCTCATGTGAAATAAGGGATAAGATGGAATCTTGACTTAGCCCACATTGAACAAACTGTCTAGCTGGTATTCAACACTGCAATATCCCCTTGTTTAATGGTCACACGATCTTGGAGTCCTTCTATGCAATTCCTTAGAATGTGAACAAGGAACCTAACTTAATTTCATGACCAGCCTTTGCTTTTGAATCTTCCTCATGAGTCATGACCTTTTATAATTTATTCTGTAGTTTGCATAAATTATTTATAGCTATAATGTTTATTGGTGACGACTTGGAAATATTTATACTTAGAAAAATGTTATGCTAGGGTATGCAAATTCACACACATATAAATATATATTGGTGAGTCTCCATGCAGTGGGGAATGTCATGTGCCAATGATGGCTAACTAATGAAAGAATGCTTCTTGGAACTTTGTTTAGGAAGATGGAGATAGTTGGCATTTTTTTATTTTTTTTTTTTTATTTATTTTAATGCAATATATATAGTTGGCCTAGTTGCTCTCTGCATAATGAAGCTAAGGCATCCCTCATGTGACATCTTTACTTTTTCCATGTGCCTCATCCTCCTCCTTTTCTTGGTCTCATGTAATAATTTCCACTATCACCATCACTAGTACAACTCCATTTTATCGTAATTATAGTTTTTTTTGGTGATGCATAAGCAAGATGAATGAAATACATATAGACATATATATATACAAACACATACATACATATATATTACTCACACATGCATTTCATATAAACTAATTAGGGCTAAATGTTAATATCTTCTCAAATGATTTGACTATTGGTTTTGCCGATAGAGAGTTAAGTTTCAATCAATAAGGTTGGAATTTTTTGGTAGCTTTTGATTAATACACAGGCGCCCCAGGAACACGCAATTTATTATTGTACAACACACTTCTGAAGCCAACCTTTGTAGCGACAACTAATGGTGTGTAAATATAAGGAGTGGTTAATATTTTCCATATACTATTCATTTTAATATAATGAATTCGTGCTCTTTAAAAAGAAACCATCAATTAATAAACCGTCTTTGGGAAAGTGGAAAACATACTCAGACTTTATATATATATATATATATATATATATATATGCGTATATGGTGGATGATTTTAACAAGCAATATTGGCCTTTCTGCATGCCTTTATGTCTCTCTTGTCCTAATTATTAATATCAACTTGCCTATGTATGCTATGAAGAATTAATAAAATTTTATTTATTTTAGTAATTATGCACCTTTTTACTCGTCTCTTTTTCTTCTCTTCCCTTTAAAAAACGGCAACAATTTAATAGGTGACCTTCAAATCCAGCTCATGCATGTACTAGTGTTCTAACACGAATTGAATATCTTAGAGAATTTTCGTACTAATTTCATAAACCTTTTGCCCATTTATATAAAAAGAATAAGGAATTAGGAAAATTCTCATGTTCCTTCTGAGCATTAGATGGTCTTCTGTTCTTCCTTTTATTTTATTTTCTTGAAAGCTTAAAATTAAGACTACAATATTCTAAAATTAATTACAAGATCATTTGTTTTGAAGCTAAGATGAGCTTTTCGTTATATCATTATCTCCCACGTGAAGACAAAGCACGTGACACAACCCCAAGTTTCAATAGTACTTGTGCATATTTTGCAACATAAATCATTTAAAATTTGCATAATTACAACATAAATCAAGAACGTTTTTCTTTAATATATTTAAGAAGAGACCGAACCCGTAATCTCTCTTAAAAGTTTCACTCACCTAAATTCACTTCTTACGCCTAAGTAATTGCAAAGTTTAAATGGTAATTTATATTGCAACTTTGCCAATGAAATAAACTAAGGAGATTAAAATTGGCGAACAAGCTGTAGTAAAGAAAGAGAACAACAGAATCGACTTTAAGATTACTTATAGCTTACCATTTTCCCATAACTATAAATATAAATATATCCTTCACAGAGGAAAAAAAAAAAAAAAAAAAACAAAGAAAAACTCTTAGGGAAAAGAAAAAGACCACCGGTATCATCCAGATCAAAATGATGTGGATGAGAAGGGCCAATGGTGTGAATCATCGCAACCAACAAAAACAAAACAGTTTAGAAAAGAAAACACCAACTATGCCGACGTTTCCCAGGACCACTTACCATATGATCAGTGTCAGTATTACTATTCACTACATTAATTAATAGTTATAACAAAGACGATTTTACTTTTTTATTATAATTAAAATAAACTCTTAAACAATCAACCAATGTTAATTTTAAAATTAGGTTCAAAATAATTCTCGAAATAATCTTATTTTTACTTTTATATTGCAAATAAAATCATTTATAAAACGTTACCAAACGGGTTCGAAACTTTTCCTTTTCCTTTTCCCTTTATGTGTGTGTGTGTGTATCATTTTGTAATCTCTACAGCTTCATGAGCCTACTACTGTATTGTTTTATTCATTTATCAATAATTCTTCTCTTTTATTTCCTTTTGCCTTTTCCCTTATTTAGGGATCGATAGACATAGACATAGAAATACAGTTGGCTTATATAGGAATGCATACAAAACCATCTAGGACGACTTAACCTTATTGATCTGGCAATTAATAAACAATTCCTAAAAGCAAACAATAATGCGAGTATATGACTTGAGTTGGTAGACATCGATCGAATTATATTTTGTTTTATGAGAGAATATATAGGGTTCGCTTGCAATAATATATCTTTCTAAGCTGCATAATTTTTGGAAATGTTTTATATTTCCCATCAATACTATATATATATATATATATATATATTATGTGGACTAAAGACTAAAACTTCCTTCTGATATTTCCTCTAAAAAAAAAAAAAAAAAATAACGAGACAACTATTCTTTAAAAATGTATCAATTAGGATTCTTTTTATTTTCATTAATATTATTTTTAATCAAATAACTATACAAATAAAAAGGTATTAATTAAGAATGAAGGATAAAAATCCAGACTCATTCATTTTAAAAGATAAATTATGCAATTTTTTCCAAAAAAAAAAAAAAAAAAAAAAAAAGTCCTGCAAATCCACCCCAAAAACAGTAAAAAGATAAAAAAAAAAAAAAACCCCTCTTTCGAATAAAAAAAAAATATAAAATGGACAAAGAGAAGAGGAGAGGAGAAATGCGGTTTCGTGCATTATTCTAACTTATTTATTTTTGCCTTCTTGGAACCCTAACTTCTGCATTAATCAATTGTACAACTGTATAGCTAGTTTCATAATTGGTTAGCTAGACAAGTTATTATTGGAAATAGACCGGCTCTTGCAATCAATATTTTATACTCCGTACTTCTTATTCTTTAACCTAATTAAGTAAAAGTAATTGAGATATAATAATTAATGCAGAGATGACGTAGCTCATCTGAAAAAAAAAATTAATAGAGTGATTTTGAGGCTTGAGATTCCTTGCATTTCATTCTGTACATAAAACTACATTATATACTAGTCCGAATTCTGCCTAAATTCACAAATATAAAAAAAAGTGCACACAAATATATGTCTAAAATATATAGCAAGTTAT
Source organism: Morus alba (assembly GCA_012066045.3). NCBI lineage: Eukaryota > Viridiplantae > Streptophyta > Magnoliopsida > Rosales > Moraceae > Morus > Morus alba. The sequence goes on along the minus strand of CP050233.2, from coordinate 4,981,751 downwards.
TATATGTTTCGCAGTGGCAAATTGACAGTACTACCCAAATAAACATTACCTAAAAGAGTATAACTAGACAGCGCATGTGAAAAATTGAGGTCATAATTCTAAACGACATGTCGTTATCATTGTCCATTATAATGCCGTCCAATATTATACAAAACACGAGAAATTTCGTGAAACATTTTTTTTTCCTGTTAACTATATATTATATACATGCACGTTATAATGGTGTTAAAGTCAACGTCTCTCTTGGCTCTTCTGGGTCTTATAAGAGACGTTTAGTTTATAGATTAGAATTATTTTCGATTTACGTATATTTTTGTGAGAAAAAATATTGTAACGAATCACGAATCATAATTCAAATCGGGGTATGAATTCCCCAACTAAATAACTCCATATTGATTTTCTTTAGTTTTTTGAAAGAGCTTTAACCAACTTATATACTACAATAATATGTGTATGTATATCCGTCATCTGAAAATTAATCACACATTCAAGAGAAAATCATGGCTGTCACCTATTGGATATATCGTCCAATCACTTTGGAGCTTAATCTTACAAAAGGGCAACAATCATGAAGCAATAACTTATAAAGAAACTATTATTATTTCTTTTATATATATATATATATATATATATATATATATATATATATATAAAGAGAGTGAGAGGAAGAAACTATCAGACAAATATCCATCTGGAGAACACAAAGCATTTATATGTAATCCAAACGACAACAGACAATAAGCAGTGACGAAAGTGAAAAGTAATATAAGTAACAACATTAGTACCCACTGGAGATCAGTTGTCATTGGCATGAAATGGACAATGCATGGCAAGGTAATTAAGAAGATCAATATGTGTAAAGAGGGTATTGTGGTAATTGGACAGAGGGAATTATAATGCAAGGAATTTACTACTTAAGATTGATCATCAGCAACTGCAGGCTTTCCAGTACATAAATCCATCTCATTTGTTTCAGTTTTCTTTTTTTTTTTTTTTTTTTTTTTTCAATTTTATCTTTGTTCAACTATCTGACAAACTCCACATGCTCCCAAAGTCACAACAGGAAAATAAGAAAAAAGCCCATGGGTCCAGACCCACTGACCCAGAAGTGACCCACCCACATTTTATTGTCCACATGGAAGTTGGAGAAAGACAACACAGCAGATCTGACCCACAAATTCATACCCCTCTCTCTCCACTTTCCTTCCCTCTTTCTTTACAAAATTTTATCCAAATTATCTCCCTCTCTCTCCTCCACTCAGATTTGACCCACACATTCCTCTCTCTCTCTCTCTCTCTCTCTCTAATACGTACTACTTAATAATAACTCAAAAGAATAATTGAAAAAAGAAAAAAAGAAAAAGAAACAAAAGAAAGAAGAATAATAAAAGGGCACGTCTTCATTCCTCTTTCCAAGCTGAGACTCAAAACAACATTGGCTTAACAAATATACAAAAATGTCCTCTCTTTTGTTGTTGTTGTTGGAAATCATGTCCTCTTTCTTCTTAAACGAACTTATAATCTTATATATGATATAAATCCGTTTGGGGGGTTGTTTTGCCTGCCTGCCTGCCTTTACTAGAGAGAGCAAAAAAAAAAAAAAATGTACTCTTTTGTTCAGTGACTTTTGAGGGAAAATCCAATCCCAAACAAACATCTCTCTTCTTGGCTCTGCAGAGCTTCTCAGCTGCAGTGTTTTCTTCTTTCTTTTTGGTTGCATTACTAGTACTTTTTAGTCCATGTTAGTGTCTTGTTTGTTGGGTCCCTTGCATTTTCTTTTTTCCTACTCTTTTGGTTCTTGCACTCCGTATCCGTAATATTGGCTGCCTTGTTCTGTGAAAACCCAGGGGAAAAAAAAAAATCGTTCTTTAACTAACCAACATTAAATTTTGGGAAATTCTTCTTGATTTCTTCCTGGTTTTCGTTGTCTTTGTTGTTCAGAAAATCTCTGTGTCTGAAACTCGAAAAAGAAAAACATTCCCGTGTTTGTACCATTACTTATTCGGGGAAGAGTCTTAGTGCAGTGTGTAATTCTGACTTGGAATTCGTTCATAAAGAAAACATCTACATATATATATATATATATATATATATATATATATATAAAACACACACACATTAAGAAAAACAGACATCTTTTAACAGTTTATGTAAGCTTCCAAGAGACAGAGGCAGATATGGCAGCTTAGAAAGTGTAAAAAGAACACAAAGATACTGAATCTGTGGAATTGAAGAGATCGAGCATCTAAGTGATGAACATGTCTGCAAAACTCATATATTCTTTAACAGATGAGAACCCAGATCTTCAGAAGCAGATTGGATGCATGAATGGATTTTTTCGGCTCTTTGACCGTCACCGTTACCTTGCTAGCCATACTCCCAAGAGATTGCCTCAGTCAGGTATTTACATACATAGATAGATAGATACATATACACATATTATACATATACCTATACATATATATATATATATATATATATTCAACAACATATTTGTAGTTACAGCAATGTGGTTGCATGAAAGCTTCAGGCTCGCAAGAAATACATGTTTTTGTTTATGTTCTTAGGATTCATTTTTGTTTCTGTACAATATTTTTTTTTTTTTCTTCTTTACCATTTGCAGGAACTTGGAATTTTTTCTTACCTGTTTCTGGCTTTCTGCAACTTGTTAACAAGCGACTGAGTGACATTTGTTTGTCTCGGCCCTCGGGCTCTTTGCATTACCTAGACCTTAGAACAGTAAAGAATTCGTATCTTTGATTTCCAACTCTGGAAATGAACCAAAATCAGTTTGAATTGTCTTCTACTTATTGTCTTTAAACCATAAATTGCTTAAAGTAACTAATATCAAGAATTTTGTTTTTAGTGCAAGTTAATCGGATTGATAAATCTCCAAACTGAGGCTTGCTTTGTATCCAGACCAAATAATAAATATCAATTGTTCTTAAACATGACATCATTTTTTCTTCAAGCATTATAAATTATTCACTTTTTTTTTTTTTTTTTTTTTTTTTTTTTAATTTTTTGTTTTGTTTGTAAGATCACTCCCTTCAACGTCGAAAGTTTAATTCTTGGTTTTCTATTTTAAATTATAGGTAAAAATGGAGACCAAGCAATAGAGGCCAACAATAGATTGAAGAAAGCTACAGTAAGAACTCTGAACTTTATTCCTTAATAGTTTTTCTGCTTTTTTTTTCTATTTTTTTTTTCATCAAAAGAATAATAGATAAGTAAACTAATGATTGTAGGAAAAGAATTCAAAGCAGGTTGTTCAGGAAAAACGAAGAACCTCCATGGAATTATCAAGACATTCATTTTCTTCTTCTTCTTGTTCGTCTAGCTTCTCATCCCTTGACTACAACAGAACAGCTCACCTAGAACCATCCCCATCCACCCAAACCATTTCTTCAGAAACACCGTCCCGTGACCTGCCTATAAACCACCCAAATGGTCCAACGCAGTTTAGCCAAAAATCTGTTGATCTCCGAGATGTGGTCAAAGACTCAATGCACAGAGAAGCCCGTGGGTTATCGGTGAAGACTGCAGCTAAAGAAGAAGCAGTTGTCCGTACTTTGAAATACATAGACTCCCCAAGACCTTTGGAGCCGCCCAATTCTGCCAAGCAAAGGATCTCTGGCGTCAATGACTCGTTTCGAGTTTTTTCCAAGTTTCGTGAAGGCCATTTGAATTCAAACGAAGACAAGAATGATCGTACTCGTTGGGCACCAAAGTTTCCACGAAGGCTTTCTTACGATGGAAGGGAGTCACAAGATATACTCAAATCCACCATAAAGTTGAAGGAACTCCCGAGGCTGTCACTGGACAGCAGACAAGGCTGCATAAGGGGTTCTGCATATGAAGTAAAATCAAGTTATCTCTTAAATGATCCGCAAATGCAGCCAGAGCCAGGTAGCTCCAAACGAGCATCTAGTGTTGTGGCAAAGTTGATGGGGTTGGTAGACCCGACGCCAATCACTGATGACTCCACAAAGCTGCATAATAGCTTAGAAGCTGAGAAACAAGATCCCTTATCAAGATCATCGAGAACAGCCAAGGTCAATAAGCAGCTGGATCAATTTTCTGGATCCCCAAGAAATTCTTGGAAGGAACTCGCCTCGCCACAGATGAAAAATGCTGATTTGGTGATAAAGACCACTCCAAACCAGAAATTTCCTATAGAAACAGCTCCATGGAAGCAACCACATGGGCACAAAGCGCCCCAATCACCATCTTTCAAGTGCCATGAAACTCCAGCAAAAACACCAACCAAGGCGCTGACAGTTTATGGAGAAATTGAAAAAAGATTGGCAGATCTTGAGTTTAAAAAATCTGGGAAGGATCTCAGAGCTCTTAAACAGATACTTGAAGCAATGCAGAAAACTGAAGAAGATTTAGATAATAAGAAAGATCAGAAATTTGCATATCAATCAGATGGCAACAGCAGCCTCGATCGCAGCTCGAATTTGGGACACCAGAGAAACCTACACAGTAATATATCCGATCCTCCCACCTCCAATGGGGTTAAAACTCCAAAAGGGTATAAATCCCCAATTGTAATCATGAAGCCCGCTAAACTTATAGGGAAAAACACTGATTCTGCCTCCACCATGAACAAAATCGACAACTTGTTGGACCTGCGCAAGAATCATAGTAGTGCTGCAGATAACAGAAAGGTATCCTTAGAGAAAAGAACGACCAAACATTTAACTCCAAGGAACACACAAGTTACAAATTCCTTCCATCGACGACCTTCCTCTGAAGGAAATTCCAACATCAGGACTGCAAGATTTACACAAACCTCAAAGATGCCTCAAAGTGATAGTGATGAAAAGAGCGGAAACTCGGGTAGAAACTCCAGAACAATAAGCCCTAGACTGCAACAGAGGAGGTCTGGTTTGGAGAAACAGTTTACTCCAACCAGTCCATCAGATTCAAACAGGAGTAGAAGGCATGGCAGCAGGCAACAAAGCGAATCCAGCAGCCCAGGAAGAAAATGCAGGCCAAGATCATCCAACATGCAGCAGATTACTGACCCTTTGAGTGATACCCGGACCAGCTTCAGAGATTTATGCCACCAAGGCAATTCCATTTCTCTTCAATCTGAGAGCAATATCAGCTCAGCCTCAGATATAGAAAATGAAGTCTCAAGCACTATTGAACCTGATCAGATGAACAGCATCTACACTGACCAGAATAGGCAAAAACAGAAAGTAAGCCTTTTTTTTTTTTTTTTCCCTGTTATCTAGTTTTCAAAATGCAGTAAAATCAACACTTAACATGACTTCTCTTTCTTAGAACCCGACTGCTGGGTTCTGTGTGAACAGGAAAATGGCAGAACCTGGGAGAGCTACCCCAGAACAACCAAGCCCTGTCTCCGTTCTTGATGCTACATTTTACAGAGATGACTCGCTATCACCAGTGAAGAAGACATCAAATGCCTTTAAAGGTGAAACTCTTATGCATTATTACTTGATTTTGACATAATTGAAACTTGAGGTAACTTCAATTCCTTCGCCGGAGAAGGAAACAAAAGGCCTCGTTCATTAATACACTACACGAAAATCATGGATCACAAAATGACATGATCAAAAATATACTAGTTGTTACGAGCAAAAAAAAACTAAACAAAGAATGAAGACCGGAAAAGAAAATATACCAGTTGTAACTAGTTAACAATGTCAATAATCGCTGAATTATAATTTGGGGAGAAACCTAGTCACTGATCTATAAGCCGAAAAGTGCAACTAAAAGCATGTGTCATGTAATGGATGCGACAATATTCATGCCTAGACAAGATGATTATTGTGTGCACGGTCTCTGTGTGTGTGTGAGAAAGAAATATTTGTCTTGCAGCTACACATAAGGGACATAACAGGTCCTCTATGCGTTAAATTACAAAATATTTTTTTGGGTGGAAAATAAATAGCCTCTATTATATATTAAATTCTCCTCAAATTTCTCACTGTAGATGATGAGACTCCATACCCTGACGAAGTGGAGTGGGCACTGATGGATCTTGATCAGCCATCCAATGGCAGAAAATCTAATCCCAGTACTGAGGTTGATCAGAAAGTAATAGAGAACCTCAAGCACTGGCTTCAAAATCCACAAGAGTTGAACTGCGCTGATGTGGAGCAAATCATTGCTAACAATGAAATCCTCTGCGATAGCAAAAATCCAGATCATAAATACATTTCAGACATATTGATAGTATCAAATATCCTCCGAAAACTTGAGTCCGGCTGGATGAACATTCAATGCCACAAATCAGACCACCTGATCAATCCCAAATTGTTCTTTGCCCTGGAACAATCCAAGGCAAGCACACAGTTTCTATATGATGAACATGGAAGTGAAAAGAATTCTGATACAAAAACGCACAGAAAACTATTGTTTGATGTTGTCGATGAAATTCTAGTCCGCAAATTAGTGGTGACAGATTCGTTTACGCAATGGGTCTCACCAGACAAGCTGGCAGGGAAAGAACCAAGAGGGCAGCAACTTCTTAAAGAATTGTGCTCAGAGGTTGACAGGCTTCAAGGTAAGAACTCAAGCAGCGGCCTCGATGAGGAGGATAGCTTGAAAAGCATCATATGTGAAGATATGATGCATTGGCCAATGAATTGGACAGAGTATGACAGAGAAATCCCAGCAGTGGTGTTGGATGTGGAGAGGTTGATCTTTAAGGACTTGATAACTGAAGTTGTGAGTAGCGAGGTGGCCATTCTGCAAGGCCATCCTGGTGGGCACTGCAGGCAACTGTTTCCCAAGTAGGCTTTTGGTCTTGAAGAAATGTAGTTCTTTTCAATTTTTGCCATTCTTGTCTTTATTATTATCTAAGTTCACATCCATGAAGTCGTAATAATTTCTTACCAAAAACTTCTAGCTCTTTGCTAGGCGCTAGCATGTAAATCCCTACCATAGTCTAATGATAGGTGTACTATACATATTCAGTGCATGTAAATCTCTGCCAGAGAGATATAAAAGACATGTAAAGTACAACCAATCTGTATATACACTTAACCTTGACTTCATAACTTCTCTTACCAGCTGAAAAGATAAGCGGAATTTTACCGGCCTAACCCGATGGAAGATGGGACTCAAAGTCCAAATCTACCTATAGAATTCCCACAAGGGAAAAAACTCCAAATTGGAGAGAAAACACTCATGCTTTGTATTCAATATCAATAATCAAGTCTCCCTATTTCAATAGCTAAACTGGCTATTTATAGCCCACTTACAAAACAATAAAAAAATATCCACCAAGACAAATGACAAACTTGTAACAAAATAAAGCTAAATTAGTAAGCTAATATAAACAGCAGTGAAAATATAAAAATGACTACTGATAGTTAGATCTCCCTACATCATATACTACCTACTCAACACGACATTTCTTACTTACCAGTTATACAGCATAAATTTATAAATGCCTTCAAAATGGCTCCACAGGTCGCAGGAGATATGCCTGATGTTACTCAAGCCTAAGAACTAATTATCATTGTTATTACTTTTTTGGTATCAGTTTCCTCTACCTCTTAAAGCTTTCTTCCGAAACAATATCTATACCACATGATTCACCCTGGATACTTATTCCCACTTTTCGTTTTTATAGTTTGAAACGTCAAACATACTCAATCCAATCTTGTTAGAAAGTATCGACAGTTCACAAATGTGCACGGAAAAGGAACCCCAACACCTCATTAGTAAATGCAATAAATATGGCGAAATACAAAGAGGCAACTTCCCAAAGCTTAGTATTCAAAATTCAAATGCAGAAGCAGAAGTTTACAGCGGGCACAGTGAAGCACCAATTCTATGTCACATTGGGAAACTCGGCAAAAGAATTCCAAGTTGAGAAATGCATTTGTGGATCAATCCTAACAACTAATAAGAACATACCTCCATGGAACTAGATTCCGCAAACACTTTCCTGAACAAGTAAACGACTTCTAACCAAAACAATCTACTATACAAGTTACAACTCGGCCAGCTCCTGTAGAAATTCTTCAGTTCTCACGTTCCCTTCCAAAACCCAAGGTGAAATATTCTCAAATAACCTCCATTGTAGCATGGTACCAAAAATTTTCTCCCCTATTCCAATCTCAAAATTTCAGAACACAATTATCCATAACATACAGTTCTCTGCGACGAAATTTTCCAATTTCCCATTCCATCGTCGCTTCATATGATAGCTTATACAGAATCCAATTTATATTCTTATGCAAAATTCAATCGAACAAGAAACTCGAAATTAAATTTTCTTGAAATCTCCTTTGCTCTTTCTAAGCAGCCAATCAGAGTCCTAAGAACCCAGAAAACACTAAGAGTGTGTTTAGTACGAGGATTCGTGGAAGTATTTTCTAGAAAAAAAATACATGTAAATCTAGTTCTAAACCAAACTTCCACTAAAGGTTCAACCTTCCAATGCAATTCGAACAAATTGAAGAAGATGAAGAAGAAAGACAAAACCGGAAGAAATTGAAACAAGCTCTGAGTGATAACCAGTGATAATACCTAGGGTTTTGGATCGGCCACGGGAAATGAATGGGAAATAACCGCTCAACGGCAAAAACCGTCCAAATCGCACGACGATGTGGTGCCGTTTCCGACGACATTTTTACTGGAATATACGAGCAGATCGGCCACTTTATAAACGACATGTGTATAATGATATGTCGTTTTGTCATTCTTTAAATCCTAAATGATAATAAATTCGGGATAATAAACGACATATCGTTTTCAGAATAAAAGAGATTTCCTTTATCAAGGAAACGACACGGGGTTATTATTCATAAACGTCAGGAAATTTTAGGGTCATTTGGGAAGAGTATTTAAACTATGATTTAAGTTTTGATTTAAATTTTTTGTAAGAGAATTATTGGCAGAATTTTTTTAATTTAAATTCGTTATGAGAGAAAAATACTGTAATAAAATTAAGATTTAACTCTTAAGTATTTGTAATTAATAATCCCTTAATCTGTGCACAACATTAAATTTTAGAGATATTTCATCGAAAGATAAGAGATAAAAAAGAAAAAAGTGAAAAATCCTTCCTGATGACTAAGGTTATAGTAGTCAATTTTTAGAATCAGTTTTGTTAATTAAGCAACATGTCGTTTACTTTCATAAACGTCAAGAAATTATTGTTTATGCAATGTAGGATATTAAAAGTTTGTAATCCTCAAGACTAGCAATTTTAGATGATATTGACTACTATAACCTTAGTCATCCTCAAGTAGGAAACTGTTCAGAAATGTGTTATGAGACGTAATTAATGATTTTATTATTTAACTAATAAAGTAGAAATTTTATTATTTATGTACATGTATTAAATACTTTATGAATATCATTGAAAATTCAATAATTATTTATGTAATCTTCAGTATTATATATAAGTATTATATACTAGAGGATAATATTTAAGGATAATAATTGAAATAAGTCTGTAATGAATTTAATTAAAATTTGAAATCTCTAAGTAAAACATTATTAATATATGTCATTCTCAATAAGAATGGAATGAGCTTATCTACATCGTTGATATGGAGATATATCGAATGAGTGTCTTTTACATAATGAGATTATGTAGGACCGGGACACAAACACAATATGAATTTATAATAATTTCCGTTAAGTATAGAAATTTTAATTGAGTTTACTGATGATCATATATAGAATGATCTTAATTTTGAGTTATTAGCAAACTCCTATTTATGGATTTATGTCTTTTGACTTACTCGGTACGGATTTTGAGAATCTAAATCCTATTCCTTGTATCTTAGAGACATGGAGAAATAGGTAGCGGGAAATGTTAATATTACGAGATGAAATCCATTCCTTCTTGAGAAAAAAGCAGATAAATAATTCTCTTGAGTGTTGGCTCGGTACTTGGATTAGTAGGAGCTCTGATTCTTAAATTTGTTACTTAAATAACTATACATTAGAGAATCAATGGTACTAAAGATAAAGACGTAATTAGAAAGATTAATGGATTTCACCTAGCTTTAATTATGAATTATTTATAGAGGATCGATCCATATGAAATGACTATATCAAATGGACATTTCAAAGATGTAATTAATTGTCTATAATATCAAGAGTGCAATTCTAAGTTTATAGTGGAGTAACTTTTTTCCGGTCGTTACACATAGTTTTGGAAACTGTGGTGGCCGAATTTCACAAGGAAAAAAAAGAAAATATTCTAAAATTCAAACGTGAAACTATCTCTAAATTTCAGAAAACTTCATCTTATGTGATAAGGTAAACTTTCCATAGAGGTCTAGGAGACACTCTATAAATAGGAGATTGCAGAAAATTAGAAAACACATTTTTCTCCGTCTCTTATGTGATAAACGTGTAGCATATCAGTATAGGCGTGTGACATTATGTCAAACAGCGGTAACATATTCGTGATTGACGTGTTACTTTTTCACTCTTTTCATTGTGGCTGACGTGTATTGTAACGTGGCTATTGCAGGCATGTAATATGCAGTTGGTTAGCATGTAACCTTGTTGCAGTGGGTGTGTAACATTGAGAGAAAAAGAGAAAAAAAAGCTCTTCCATTCCAAGTTACACATCGTACATGTGTTGATGTGTATGGAAGACTTGTGAGATGAGTGATAACGTTAATTGTGTTTTCAGGTATGCCCACATACACAGTCTCTGTTGAATTCAAGAATTGATGAGAAAGATTCTTGGTAGTATGTGGAGTCGGAGCACTTAGATTGTTCGTGGTCAAAGACTAGAGTTATCATCCTAATCAGTTGCTATTTATAATTCCTGAACTAAATTAATGAGATTAATTTATTTGTTATAAATTAATATATTCTATAGCATTCACCAAAGTTTTGAGAAAATTTTTGTTACCCGATCCGACTTTCTATGCTTCCACACCCAAATTCGATTCAGAAACCAATAGAAATAACAAAGTTTTGTTAATTAACAAAACCGATGTTAGTGCGTGGATGCTCGTTTAGAAGGTAAATATAATTAAGAAAGTAATTAAATATTAGAAAACATAATAATCAAATCAAAAGTAAACTATTAAAGAAATTTTCAAACAAGCCCCACATTTTTGCTAAAATTAAATTACAGGAAAGTGATGGGGACTCGCACACTTCTGAAAACAAGTTTTAAAACTAAGCCTCCGACATCATTCAGGGCTTCACCCATAGGATATACAGTATTGTACATACATGAACATGTAAATAACATTACAGACATCAACCACAATCTACAAATCCAAAGTTCAGAGTTTACAGAATTTACAATTATTACATTTGTACACAGGAAGGATGATCACAATCCTCACTAAATTGGACGATAGCAGTTATCTCAGCTATTCAGCACTGCTTCTAGCGTTACCTAGGAAGGATTTAAAGTTTATAATACAAATGAAACGTGAGCGAAAGGCCTAATAGGATGTATTTTGAAATAAATTTTATAAACAAATAAATAATTGAATGAGTAAGTAAGTAAATAAATAAACAAGTAAATATAGATATTTAGTTCCAACACAACAGCCGGAACCTCACATCCTTTTTTTGAAAGGCAATATAAACTGAAAATTCTGTATTACAGGCATTAGCAAGTAATTTATTCTATGATAAACTACTTACACAACCACAAGCACAAGCCTTATCACCAGTGTAGTGGCCCGGTCCGGGTTTTGGGTTCTACCCCTAAGGATACACTCTCCATGTCCTATGTAGGCCATCAGCTGGTTTACCGATTCGCAAGATCTCTTATCTTAAGAAATCATTTATTAAACTTTCTGAAATGGTTCATTATAATTACAATGGCTAAAATCAAGCTATTGTGTTAAAAATGTTTTTCTTTCGCAAGCATGCACTTTCTTTAAAACATTTAGAAGGCCATAACTATTTTGAAAATAGGCTATCAAAGAAAGGGATAAGGAATCCTACCTCTCAAGTACCAAACCTGTGGCTAGCGTTGCATTATTTCAGTATTTGCTTAATCAAAGCCTTCAATTCGACTCCTCACTAACATTGATACAAAATAACATTTTAGGATTCATTTCTCATTCCTAAAGCAAATCAATCTCAATTAAACTCTTCGATTTCCTATTAGTGCCTCTTAATCCAATTTCAAGTTCCATAAATTATTTTATGTTTCAAATCATCATTGCAAGGGTTTTGATCTCAAAACATTAATTAAAGATGCTAATCCATCTATTTTAGGTCCCCAAACGAAGCTAATTTGGGTTCTCTTCACAAATCAAGGTCAAAATAGGGTTTTCAACAAAACATGGTCAAACCTCGTGTACACCGGTTGACCGGTGACAGAGAGGTTATTCTCCACCAGTCGGCCGGTGGAGAAGGAACCGGTTGACCAGTGGGAGCCAGGTAGCTCAACGAACAGGGCCAATTCGAAGAAAATCTGGCCGAAACCTGCAAATTCGAGTTCAAATCTAAAATATTTAAAGAGAAAACAACCAAATTCAGGGTCTAGTTACTAAATCAAGTCTAGAGAACCAATTTTTCCCAATTTCCATCGTGATTTTACTCAAAATCCATCAAAATCCATTTCGAGTTAAAAATAAGGTTTCTGACAGAACAATTCAAGATTCAAGAGAAGTTTTTCAGAAATCTTACCTTAAATCCTTCTCTTGACGTTGAAAACTTTCTTGAAATTCTTCTTTGGTTTGAAATCCAGTTGATTTGAGACAAACGGGAGAGAGAGAGTGAGAGAGAACGAGAGAGAGAGATAGTGAAGAACAATAGAGAGAGGGAAAGTGATGCACGGGAAAAGAAAAGAAAATGAAGAAAAAGAAAAAAAAAAAGAAAAAGAAAAAGAAAAAAGATAGGTGTCAAAATATTTAAGACAGTCTAGGAAATGTGTCTACAAACACTTCTGGGGTAAAAATATAAATATTTACAATATTTAAACTCCTTGAAAATATTTAAATTTACACGTCAGAAATATTTAATAAACAATAATTAATTAATTAAACCGGATTAGACACACTAATAAATCTTAATTACCTTAATTAATCTCCTTTAATTCCTCGAGGTGTTATAGTTCACTAAATTTTTGAGAAAATTTTTGTTACCCGATCTCACTTTCTATGCTTCCGCGCCCGAATTCAATTCGGAAACCAATAGAAATAATGAAGTTTTGTTAATTAACAACATGTCGTTTAAGAACAACAATAACAAGCCTTTCAAACGGAAACAAGCTAGTGTATAAACTTTATAAACACAACAAAACTTAAGAACAACAAGCAGTTTATTAGAAAAATGCTAAATAATCATAAGCCCGAAATATGCTCAATAAAGGTTACAAACGACATGTCATTTATTTTAGAAACTACAACCGTGAATTACTATTTTATACAGTAACGACAAGCCGACTTATGTAAAGAAACAAAGTTAAGACCTCGTTCATTTTCTCGATTCGAATTGAGAAGTGACTTTATATAAGAGAAAACACTGTAACACAAAGAGTTGTATTTAAATTTTTGTAAGAAAAACATTGTAGCAAAAATTTAAATTGTGATAAAGAGACCTAAAACTTCAACATCTATGTGTCTTTTTATCATATAAACAACCTAATTTTTTTTTCTCCCCAAGAAAACACCAAATTCTAAATAACTAACGTTGTATGTCATATTCGCAAGAACCAACATGAATATGAGACATCTTACAATTTTCATTTACTATCCGTTTAAAAAATCTAGTCTATACACAACATGTAGTTTTGTTATTCTTCAAATGTACCAATTCCGAATAATAAAGACACATCATTGGGATTGGGATCAATAAACATGGGAGAATGAAGGAAATATCAAATTTAAGAGGGGCAGATAAAATTTATAGCAGATCTTAAAAAAAATCTTAAAAAAATGTTTAGTAAATACCAGAAAGATCTAATTTAGGTCCCGTTCATTTCGTTGATTCAAGTTTATAATTCGAGTTTTGTTACAGTAAAAAGCTCTCACAAACAGTCATATCTAACTTTTTTTACTATGAAAAAGCTCACACATAAAGTTATATCTCAATTCGAATTAAAAACTCAAATCAACGAACTAAATTGGCTCTAAGATATTTTGACATATATTGCACTACTCTCTCTCCTTGCTTCTCTCTTCTCCCTTGCTCTCTCTCTCCTCCCTTGCTCTGTCTTTCTCCCTCTCCTCTTGCTCGTGAGATAATGACACCATAATGGAGTTCGTGAATCTCAGAGGTGGCACACAGCCAATGACAGACTTCAAGTTGGTTTTCTGGGAAAGTGTGAGACTGGTTCTACGCCAATTCCGTATGGGTGGTTTTCTGGGGAGGGCCACGATCAGATCTAGGGATGTCCACGATCTTCGCCATTCTCACTCGCGAGATAAAGAGAAATGGGTGGGGGCGAGTGAAAGAGGAGAAAGAAAGATAAGAGGTTGACCGAGTGAGAGTAGAGAGAAAAAGTGGCTAGTGTGAGAAAGAGGAGAGAAAGAGAAAGAGTGACTAGTGATTGAGTGAGAGAAGAGAGAGAGAGAGAGAGAGAGAGAGAGAGAGAGAGAGAGAGAGAGCATGAAAGGGGGAGTGAGAAATTTTCTTGGAATTTTAATTTTCAAATTTTGGAAGAATTTTTAGGATTTCTCTTAAAATTAAGGGTAAAATGGGAAAGAAATATTTAAAATTTTAAAATATGTTATTTACTAATAAACTAGAATAATTATGTTATTTACTACTTAACTTTTGAAAATCTGTTATATAAATAACATTAGAACGAAGTGACATGCAAAATGAAAACGACAACGTTACAAGAAAACTAGATGTCATTTAATAAACTTTAAAGTAGAGATGTAAGAACGAGCCGGTCTTACCAGTTCTTCTTAGGTCCACGCTGGTCGTGGGCCGGCCTGACTTAGCCTTTTATTTTGTAGGCCGGGCCAGGTCGGCTCGTATAAAAATTACCTTGGCCCAGCCCACACCACGGAGACAATTTTACGTGGGCCAGGCTAGGCCATGTTGTGGGTCAGGATGGGACGTGTCATGGACCTTGAATGGCCTGGCCCATTTAAGGTCCATCTTGGCCAATCATGGGTTCAGATGTGCTAGCCTATCTAAGCATGCAATTTTTAATTTTTTAATTTTTAATTTTTATTTTTGAATTTTTAAACAAGTTAACAAATATAAAAGTTTGAATAGTCAATGGAAATATGAAAAATTGATATTTTATTTAAGATTGCCTGATTAAATAAAAATATTTCTAAAGAAAATCCAGTGAGACAAAACTTACAATCAGGATAATTATACATAAGATGCTTACAAAATTACTAAAATAAAGAAAAAAATATGTAAATATTATGAGCCTAAACGGTTGGCCCAGCCCGGTTTATGGGCTGATATATATTAGCCCAACCTAGCCCACTAATATTTTATGAGTTGGGCCGTGTCTTGAACAATAACATACCGTATCGGCCCGGCCCATCACTGTGTCAAGATGGACCTAGGCCAGCCCACGGGCCCCAACCCTTTGTTGCATCTTTACTTTAAAGGCAACAAAATTTGAAGAAAGGACACTATGCTAACTTTACAAATGAATACGTGGTTTCCTAGAATACAATGAGCGTAGCAAGTTTAGAATGGTATGTCGTCAACCATTCATATTTTCGGTCTGGAGCTTGACGTGGTCGAGAATAGCATGTTAAGAAACGACAAGTAGTTTTGACCCTTATGATAAATGATACCAAAATTTTTGCTCTGAAAATGATACCAAAGTTTAGTCTGGAATGATATATATGTAATATGGTATTCCTATTCAGACAGTACACATGGTTATATTACGGGATAAACGAACTCCAAAAAAACATAGTTATATTACTTTTAATATTTATTAATGTAATAAAGGGATTGTATGTATTAAAGAGTATAGTTTACCATTCTTAACTTTTTTTTTTTTTTTTTTTTAGGTTTTAGTGTGTTTCCTAGTACTAATGATGACATACACTACATGTGAAATTAGTCTAACACACTTTAAAAATTCAATTTAATCTAAAAAGGTAACTTATTGAGTCTTGAGTCATTCCATGTGTATAAATCATTTTACATTCTTATCCACTTTTTATGTGAGACAACACACATGTGCAATTTTTTTTAACAATATCCCTCTCATGTGTGTGTTCATTGAGCTCCCTCTCGAATAAAAATTTCTAGTATCTAGCACATCCAAGCATCACACTCGAAACGAGAGCTAACTTGAGCATGAAAAAGAGAGCCAAAACCATGTGAGTCCACCAAATGCTCCATCATTTGCACTCGCAATAATACCAACTGTAGGAACACTAACTCTCTATGAGAGGCAATATATGAACTATAATCGAGGTGATCACTTGACCCATATGACCATTCGGCTTTGATACTATTTTATTAGGAAGACACCACATGTGAAAATGGAATAATAAACTTTAGAAGCTGACCTAAAAAATTAACTTATTAAGTCTTATATCGTTCCATATATATACACAATTCCACATTCTCATCGATCCAGTCTCCATATAGGGCAACACACATATATGTAATGAATATTACAGTCCCACGGTAATTGCACTGCTAATTAGTAATTAACCTCTCTACTCTCCTAGCTCCGAATAACTCTGCGATTCCTTTTCCACAACAGTTATCTTTTTGGATCTTGTGCAATGTCTGACACTTTCTCTGATCAGGGCTCCCTCATATGTCTCATTCGTAAAAGCCTTTTTATCTCTCTTATTACCTGCATTAATTTCTTCTCATAAGCTTTGAAAGCTCTGTACCAGTTGAGAGAGATCATCACTTTGATCCCTTCCATCTCCGTCTTATATTTGTCCAGCCACTAAGAGAAAGCGAGACATGATATCCAATATCGTTTTGAATCGAATGGAATATTCTGTGTGTGCGCGCGCATTTTAGGGTTTTAAGTATTCAACTAGCTAGAAAAAGCATATATACATACAGACACATATATACACAAACTCAGAATCGATTAAAAAATGAATGTAACATTTATATAATACAAGCCCCGAAATGTATGGCAGAAAAGTTATAAATATAGTAATATACATAATATATGGCCATTATTAAAGTAGTCAATATTGCTTGGGGTAGAAAATGGAACCTTGCCGTGGAAGATTAGACTATCTTGGAAAGAGACTACTTAAGCTATCGAGATTGAATTTAGGGTATCTCTACATGTACACAGCCTTGTAGTTTTGTGCAGGTCTATTTCTAACCATTCTGACATAAATTTTCAACTGGCTAAATTTATGTTACAGAAATTAAGCTTGCTCTTCAAAGTTCTTTGCTTCGTGTTTTCTGGGGGATCATGCGTGCTTTTTTACTTTTTTGGGTTTTTCCATTCTTGGGTTTTAAAGATATTCTTGTCAATATTGACAAGAGTAATATTTTTTCTGGGAAGCTATGCTAGTCTTCAGTTCTTTTTTTTTTTTTTTTTTTTTTTTTTTTTTTAAATGTGTGTGTAGGTATTTGTGGCCTGCTAATTTCTCTATGAACTTTTATATCTGTTTTTTTTTTTTTTTTTTTTTTTTTTTTTTTTTTGACATAGGAGATCTAATGCCAACTTAGTTGAGATGTACTAAACCATTTAACAAAACTAAAACATAACCACATAAGAGCTAGATCACAAAAAGAAAAAGAAAAGAAGAAGACATATTCATGAAGACTAGTTTCTATCAAATTAAACTCACGTGACAGATACACGTTCTTTGTTAAGGGGTACTCTTAAGGAAAGAAAACCAATTTCTGTTGCCTATGTTCCAACATGTCGAAGAGGGTCAAGGTTTTGCAAGTAAAGCTATTTACAGATTTTGGTAGATTTGGTTGTGGTTCGAAAATCGCTAGAACGTGGAACTCAACATATTGCTCTTCCCTAATACTGCCCCTTAACACCAATTACACGCGTTTCACGTGAGCTTAATTTGAAGGAAACAAGCAACGCCTGTTATCAAATTTGTGCTAAATGCCAATCAATAAACACTAACTACAAGGTGATTATGCCTTAACATCAAATACATGAATTATGCTTCACATGAGTTTAACTTGAAAGAAACTAGAATCCGTTATCAAATTTGTGTTTAATAATATTTCCAATAGATCATAGTAAGCAACTACTATAAGGTGGTAAATAGTAGCTAACACGATAATTCTGATCAAGCAAATGAAAAACTGGAAAAAGTTCAGAGAATAAGTGCGAATCAGTACTGATAATCTCGGATATAATTATTATACATATATGCATGACTTTCCAAAACAGTATCAAACTATTCACTTTGCACATCGACCAAAATGCTTTCGAAATTCGCCTAGATCTTCATTAACTCAAATTCGCGACACTCAATCAACACTACAAAAGAGAGAAAAATCAATTATTATTTAGGAAGTATTGAAAATTAACATCCCACAACCAAAAAAAAAAAAAAAAAAGAAAGATATAATCATAACTGAAACGAAGATTTGTCTGCATGCACACTGGCCTGAGTTTTAGCAGAATGTGCCTTCTAATTATGTACCTTTTCCCCTGATCTCTCGTTGTTAAAAAGAGATCAGCTGATGATCAGTCAGGCTTTTTATTTCATGAAAAGAGGGGCTGCTTTGTAATGTCCTTTGTACGGGGCTCAAGTATCATTCAGAAGATATAATAACTTGGCGCTTATATTATACTACTCTTGTTCCTTATTTTTGCTGATCACTTCCATTGTCGTTCGGAGGATAGCCGACAAGCTTAGAATTATTCGCACCAAAATGGAATGGTCTTATTGTGTTTGGCAAGAGGTTTTGTACTACATTTGAGCTCAACATGTGAAAATGGTTCACTTGTCTAGAATCAACTAACTCCACGCCAGAAGCTGCAGTACTGTGTGAAGGAAAATAAGTTTGCGTAGTAGTAGTATATGGAGAGCCGGTTGATAGAGACAATGCGGATGGTTGTAGAGACATAACGTTCAAGCTTTGAAGATGCTGATCTGATTGGGATGTGATGTTTAATCCATGGCCGGCGCCTCCGAAATGCGACAATAGCGGATAATTTGGAGGCTCCCAACGATAACTAACACCATGTGGAATATGGGCA
This sequence comes from Morus alba, assembly GCA_012066045.3. Classification (NCBI taxonomy): domain Eukaryota; kingdom Viridiplantae; phylum Streptophyta; class Magnoliopsida; order Rosales; family Moraceae; genus Morus; species Morus alba. The sequence goes on along the minus strand of CP050233.2, from coordinate 4,962,670 downwards.
ATGTTGTTCAACATACCTGGGAAAAAAGGATGATTATTGGTTGTTCTTTGTGTGAGATTATTGCTTCCTTCGTGATTTCCTTCTTCTTTCTCAACTTCACTCCTAGTAGTACTATTATTAGCCGTTTCTCTTGCAACTTCTTTTGATCTTGCCTTCCAAAGAGCATCTGATGAAGTACTAGTACTAGTAGTGGTGTTAGTCCAAAAATTTTGTCTGCTTGTTGAACCTAATTCCCATTCAATAGCACTCATGTTATTGTTGTTCTTGAGTAACCCTTGATCTTCATTCGCTTGGCTTGCAGTAGTAGCAGCATTCGCTTCGCGAGGCGTCAACAGCGAGAAGTTCCCGGCAAGTGGCATCGGAAGCGGAGGGAGTTCATCGATTTCGTGCTTAGCGGCGTTGAGCAACCAATCCACGACTTTACTCGGTTGATTAAGGCCTAGCCTATCTTGAAGATCATACAATTGGATAGCTGTGGGAACTGACAGCCTCACTCGCCTGTCTCTCAACCCTCTTATGGTGCACACTTTGCTATGCCTGTCCTTACCTCCGAAAACGCGCGACACGCGAACAATCCTCGGATCCTTCAACCTTAACCATGGCGTTGGATTTGCACTTGTGGCCGCACTTGATGAAACCTTAGTACTATTATTGACCTTTCCAATCTCATGACTTGAATTGCCTTCCTCTCTCGGAGGAAATTCAGTTTCTTTGGAGTTATTAATCATATTATCTTGTGCCTTGCTCTCATCATTTCATATATATGTGTGGTAAGTGACAAGTAAGATCAATCTTGTAGTTCCTTCATATTCCTTTAACTATCTTCTCCAATTATAAGCTGCTTCAGTTCGTGATGCTTCATATAATCAATCTCCTGGTACCGTCTGTTTATTTATCACCACCGATCCATGAAAGACAGAGGAGAAGGACATAAACGAAGAAGAATTAGATCAAAGAAGGTTAATTTGGTCTTCCTCTCCACTAAATTAATCAAAGAAAAAATCATTTGCCTTACTGTTACAATTAGGGGAAAGTAAAAACATGACAATTTCATGTACAAAGTTCCATATATATAGAGTTCGAAAGAAATTAGACGCATATATATATATATATATATATATCAATTAATGTAAAAGAGATCATGTCTAAGTAGTTGGGAAAACTACACACCAAGAATTCACATCAGGTAGCAAGAGATACTGATGAATATGAGCTAGATTAATTGATGGGCTACATGACATATTTTTAAAATATACTGAAAAAATAGTCATTAGGTAAAAGAAAACCATATATTGATCACAAATGATGCGGAACTTAGACCAGTGATTGATATTTTTTTTCGCCGAGTGAGAAGGAGAAGGAGAAGAAAGAAGAAAGAATTTCTTGTTAGGTATATATATATATATATATATATATATATATATATATATCATGGCGATACTGATTTAAAGAAGCAATACATCAAACCAAAAAGAAAATAAAAATAATAATAATAATAACTTACACAAACGATTTCTCTACAGGTAGAAGTGCAGTTTAATTGGTGTACTTTGATTATGGACTTCGGAGAACAGTAGGGGTTTTACACCGATATCGATCGGCGTCCATATATAACTTCTAAATTCGGTACTAATTCACTCAATCGCTTGAGCTGAGTATAATAGGGCTCAAAAGTTTAGATTTTTGGACCGACATATTTCTGGAGAATATTAAACTGGTTGAAGAAGCGAGCATGGTTTAGAAAAAAGATGCCGGAATTCAACCGACCATGCTCTCCATGGAAAAGATAAAGCAATGGTGTATAACCAGCCACGTGGCACATCTCTCACTATCATCCCTTCAAACGAATGTGCTGTCATTATTTTCATATCGTGTAAAATAATCAATCGTTGATTGCGTTTACACATATATAATCAAGGATTAATAATGTTGATGATGCTAATTATTAGCTTATCTATTTTAGTCTAGTTAAAAGCAACATTAGGGAAACCTAAGCATGTTAATTAAAAGTATTCTACTTCTACATGGTTATTATCTCAATTGGGGACCATATATAAAAATAAATACTAGTGCACGATTTGAAAAGTGGCGAGCCGTGCTTTATCGACAATTACAAAAAGGTTTAGCGACTGAATCCTTATCACATGGGTCGATGAATGCACGCCTAGCTAGTGCCAAAGGCAAAGACGATTATTCATGTTCATGCACATGTGAACAAAGCCTGCATAGCTGCAAATTTTGCATTAATATATACAACACCCTCGTGGTTTCTCCAGTTTTATCTCTTGTAATGGTATCACTAAAATGGAAAAAATATCCACCATGGGTTAAAAGTTAACATTTGTCACTTAACCTTTTATGGTATATATATGGAAGTCATCATGATTTTTTCAAAAGAAAATTCCTTCATCAGTTTAAACAAATAACTCGAATCCCAATTACTTAGGGCCTGTTTAGAAAGCAAACTCAAATCATGATTCTTGATTCTGACGTTTAAAATTTAAATTTATTTTTTTAAGAAGAAAACACTGTAACATAATGAATAATTTGAGTTTGAGTTTACAAAGCAAACGGCCTCTTATTATTAATAAACATACCGCCCAGTAAGAAACAAACTTTTTTTTTTTTTTTACATAGGATGTAGAACGAGAAATTCACTAAGATAAGTCTATTTCATGGGGTTGGAAAAGTTGTGGTGTATACTTAAGAGCGATGTCATGTTGATGTGTCTGATAGCTACTTCAGATAATGAAAAAGCTACCTTATAGATGAGGGACCAATATCTGTATTTTTGCCCTTTAAAATACCCACTGAGTAGGAAGAGGACCACACAACTTTGCCTCAGAGAGATATGCATGCAGCAAATTTAGACTTCAAATACCTAACAGCTGATCAGAGTCGTAATGGGAATCACTATTTTCAAAACCCCAGTCATTAAAAACCAGTGGAAGATGGAGACCACAGCCGTATACCAATTCAATTTCTTTCTTTCTTTCTCATCTTTGAAAAAGAAAGGAAAAAAATAAAAAATAAAAAGATACCCAATAAAATTAAATATGTGCTTGTACTATAGTCTTATAATTTCTTCATGCTTTAATTAGGGTCAGCTCTGTTAATTAATGAGATGTGTACTGTTTGCTATAGAATCAAAACCCTAGCTAGCTATATTGCAGTGTATTCTTGCTTGAAATAGGATTTGGTGCTGCTTAATTATTTGCTTTATGTCTGACACGATATACACTTGCATTCATCAAAAAGTTGTTTCCTTATATTATCTTGTTGGTGTGTTGCTGACCTTCAGAAACAAGCAAGATCTTCCAAAACTAGCTAGGTAATACTTAGACTATATGTGGCAGTGGAAAAATGGCACAGTACTTGTGCCTGTACTACTCGAAACGATATCTAGGGTAAAGATTGAATTCAAGTTCGATATTTTAGCCACACACACACACACACACACATCTTAAGAACTTAAGTTCGCAAGCTGAAGAGCATTTTCTTAAATATATATAGCATTATTATGGTCTACCAAAGTACTATAGTTCTACGATAAGATATAAATTAAAGTGAGAATTATAACGCGACTATTCATCATACTAGCATTGAAAGGTGCAACACCAAAAAATTTAGTTATCTATACATTATAATATTATTATATATTTTCAACGTTAAGATTACGTTAAATAAATACAATTATGTCACGCTTCTCATTATCTACGAGTATACCATAACCAATTGTACATTTATTATATATATATATATATATATATATATATAACCAAAGAGAGAAAGAGAGGTATATTTATATGAGCATGTGTGGATACATACATAAACAATTTATCCGTTTGTCATAGGCTTGGCTTCGTTTGTTTCGCTGATTCGAATTGAAAAATGAATTTACATGAGTAAAAAAAATAAAAATAAAAAAAAAGTTAAATTTTAAGTTTTTATGAGAGAAAACTGTAATAAAAACTTAAATTGTGATATGAACTCACAAATCGAATGAGGTCTTAGTTAGCTTATGCATATGGTTTGTGAGAGGTACTATAATAAGAGACATTTCCCATAAATTTTAAATAAACCTCTACAAGTAATTAATTTGCCGTTTTTCATGGAACATATAATTAATTAGCACGCAAATCAACAGAGAGAACTTTGATTGACTAGAAGTGAAATCTAGAATGATGCCAATAACTAACACAGGAAAAAGTTGAATAACATCCAGAAAACCTTCTATCTTTGCCCTTTTTTGGAGAAAGAAAACTAAAAGACAGCAAAAAAAAAAAAAAAAAAAAAAAAAAAAAAAAAAAAAATATATATGTATATATATATATATATGTATATATATCATTACTATGCTGTGCCTGCATATGCAGTATTATCAGGCATAAATATAAAAAAGAATTAGTTGAACATAAACGCCGCTGAAAACCTTATCATCTCCAAATTAGCTAATACGTTGCTGTTGAAGACAACAAATTAACAACAACGATAACAGACCTTTTTGGCTCCAATGAAGCAAAGTAAATTAAATTGAATTAATAACACTCATAAAAGTTTCAGAAAAAGGCTGCCAATTAATTAATAGATGACCCCAACCAAAAAAAGAAAGTTAACTATTACTCTCTTATGTAATTATCAAAAGTTTTCAACAAACGATCGACTTATCTTATATTATTGAAAACAGAAATATTAGTACTTAATAAAGGAAAGAAAAAAGAAAAAAAGGACTTAATTTTAAGGGGGGAAAAAAAAGTTTAGGCCAATTGGCCACGGATTTATCACTACTATATTACTATCTTTTTTACACCGAAAATAGACAATGGAGTGGTACTAGATATTTCATGCAAGTATATCAGAAGCTCTTCTAGTGTTCTTGATCAAATTAATGTTGTTTCAAGCATCTTTCTGGTCTAGAGAGAGAGAGAGAGAGAGAGAGAGAGAGAGAGAGAGCTTTAATTTGCAGCTGGTTAATAAAACGATGGAAGAGAAAAGTTTAGGGCTCTTATCCGCGGTGTCGTCCAAGACAACTCTAATTCTCTAAACAAACAGTGGCGGGCATCTCAAGATCATCGGCTCAGTGAGGTTCACACAACATACACTGTTGATCTGTGACAGAGAGAGAGTGAGAGAGATCAGAGAGAGAGAGACTGACACTGTTTGCCCAATAAATGGTCCCCAGATTCCAGACAGACACAACCCCCTTCCCTTGATAACCTTACTATTAATCACTACACCTTTTCTGAATCCTAGCAGCACATACTACTGTTACTGTTACACTGTACCAAACTTTTTCTGTATAATGTATACATATCAACTTTTGAATAATTTTCCTCGTCCATAAATATATATATATATATATATATATATTTGTGTTTAGTTCCATTGTATATAACACATCACATCATATCAAGTTGTCCCTTCCTTGGTAACCATGATGATATATCTATATATGTGATACACATATCTCATGATCTTCTTTTGTTTGTTAATTTGTCCTCAAGTTTTTCAGTTGCCGATCTTTCATTCTTTCCTTTTATTTTATAAAAAGGGCGAGAGTAATTGAAATCAGAGAAACTTAACATTTCTTAATTAGGTCGACACTCGCTAAGCAACTTGACAATCAAAATCCGCACTCAAAACTAAAGTTTGAGACAATTTGCATTATTAAATTAAGGAGGCGAGGGAAAGGTCGAGGGACCGTTATATGAAAAGAACTGCATGCGTGCAGGTCAAATGTTCCTCTATTTTTGCTGATAATTGAGCCAACTCAGGTCCAAAAGTGAAGACGGAAACGGACAAAAAAAGAAAAAGTCTTCTCATTTCTCATGCACCTTTTCGCTAAGATAGAATATGGGGTCAATCGGTTGCTAATCCATATGCATTAGCTAGTTGGTTCAGAAGCTTCATAGAAGCAACATCGATATGGTCATCGACTTCTATATATATTGTTTAATTACAAGCAGTAACGGAGCCACTTGAGGCCCAGGGGCAGTTGTCCCCTTTTAACTTTCGGCTGCTGAAATTTTTTTTTTTTTTTTCTACTAATTTCGCTCCCCTAAAATTTCGTAATTACAATTTTTATATATGTTTTAAAATATTTTCTATTATCTTCCAAATTCTAATAAGTTTCATGCATTTTCTTTTTTTAATAAAACTTTTGAAATCTTTAGATTATACCTTAAACTTTGACTCTTAAGTACTAATAACTCAAACTTAAATTCTCAATAAAAGTAAAAATCAACTATACTACTATATAAATTCATAATTTGTAGACTTTAAACAATAGAAGGTAAATTAAACTCTATTAGAGGTTTGATTCATTTGAAAGAATAAATAAAAGATAAAAATAGATTAAAAAAAGATAAAAGAGAAAGGCCAAAAGCTTTAAAAAGAAAACAAGATATAGTTACATGGTTATTTTACTTCAAAAAAAAAAAAAAAAAAAAAAAAAAAAAAAAAAAAAACGCCCCTTGAAAAATTTTTCTAGCTCTGTCCACTGATTACTAGATACCATTTATAGAAGACTACGTTGTCTCTTGTACTCAACATACGGATTAACACAAATTAGCTATGAAAAAGTACTATTTCAAATTAATCTCTCATCATTAATTAGTTCCCACCATTTTCTTATAGTGAAAGTAGATATATCAATGCGGCAAGTTTTTATGGGGCGAAAAGGAACCATATATGCTACATTTAAAGAAAAAATTACGTCTTTAATCATCTTTCATACCAGTTATTTTTTATCTCAGTTTATTTATATAAAAAAAAAAGTCACAATACGTCTTCTAAATCGGAAGAAAATATGAAATTATTAACCAGCAAGAGATCCTCTAGAAAGACTTGTACCTATATGTCCGGAGTTTCAAATATATATATATATATATATATATATATGTATAAAAGAAATATTGCCGACAAAAATAGGAGTAAAGGGCACTTATCAGTGCTTCAGAAAAAAAAAAAAAAAAAAAAAAAAAAAAAAAAAAGCCAAAGTTTTGAATGGCTTTAAAGTTAAGATAATGTGGCAATAACCGCTCGTTGAGTTTTGTTTGTTCAATTGCCACTTTAGATCACTATTTAGGGAATACATACATACATATTTATACATACATATATATATATATATAAAACCCCTAAATTGATCCGAAATCGAGTCTGATCATATCTGACATGTTTATCAATTATAACGTCCTTCTTCCTTGAATTGCATATATATACGCGTATGAAAAATACAGATCATAATATCGAAATTCCTTATTAGTAGCAACTGATTGAAGCACAATCCTTCTTACCAAAAGAATATATATTCCCAGTTGCCGCTAATAAAGAGCTAGAGAAAATTGGATTTGTGTCCCGGGAAATTAGGGGATCTGCACTAATCTGCAGTTTCACTTTTCTCTGCAATTCTTTGCCACATTTATTGATTGTCCATTTATTTTTTCTCTGTATACTGTTCTAACTTGCATATAACTAGTTCTCGTTTCGGGAATTTAAGTTTTTAATTTGAATTAAAATATGATATTTTTAAAAGTTTTAACTGTTGAAAAATTATATGTGGTATTTTTTTTTGAAAATTTTTAATTATAAAAATTTAAAACTGAAAATTCAAATCGATGAAATGAACGAGGTCTTTGATATTCTAATTATCCTTTCTTCAGTAGTACTATTCCTAGAAGCTGATCAGTCACTCTCTGCAGCCTTAAATTAGTCATAATGACAATGATAGATAGATACACAGATGATAATGAGAGTGTGAAGGTGACTGTAAGCTGGTAGATGATCTTCTTCTAGGCTCGGTTGGTGGACTGCAATCAATATAGTAATAAAAATTTCACATGTTTTGGACCCATCAATTTCACATATCCGTCTCCTTTACCGTGTCATAAGTGCCATAGTATTAGATTTTTTTTTTTTTTTTTGGGTTTATTTTATTGATGCAACAACTTTTGCATCGAATTATTAATTATCTTCAAGGGGAAATGATACGAATAATGAAATTTATATAATTATTGTCAGAAAATTTCTTCATTTGAATTAGTATATATAGGCCTCCTTCACTTCGCCACTAAAAGAGTTTTTTCTGATTAAACAATCACATCTAACTTTTTTGTCTTGGTATTACAAAATCTTCTTTTATATAAACCTGTTTGAAAACTCTCACATAATCAAATCAACCGAATAAACTCGAATTAAAAACTCGAATCAACGAAACAAGAGCCCATAGTAAACAAGAGTCAGTAAATTAATTCCACTGCCATATCTGTACCACTATCAAATTAAGCAAGCTGGTCAATCTATCTGCACAAATATTCTTGATCTAGTGCATTCTCTCGCGATATTGACTAATCAATGAATTCCCTGAAAATCCAAACAAAAACTTAAAAGATTGTGAGAAAAAAGAGCAAAGAGAAAGCATATACAAGAAGCAACCTGTATATATAAAGCGTTATACATGTTGGATCTAACTGTTAAAAAGCATTAAGAAAACGTAAAGAAGAAAAAGAAAAGAGCCGACACAACAAAAACACATACGCATGCGCAAAACATATATATGCCAAATAAAAAAATAAAAAATAAATAAACCTTTCATGGGCCTATATTGATGCAAACAGCAGCGTGCACGGTGAATTATCACATCATCCTATCCCATCCAGTTGCGTATACACATATAGATATAGTTCGGGGGCGTATATCTACTATAATTAAATATTGTAGCAAAGTAGAGATTCAGCAATATTGCTATTCTTTTTACAGTACTGTTAATTAGTACTCAATAATAGCTAGGAAGAGGAACTGATTTAGTGATATTTATGGAAAAGCTTGAGTTCTTAATGAACCCTAGCCCACAATAAAACTAATAATATCAACCTATAGCCCGCAATAAAACTAATTATATAAACCTGTTCTATTTATAATATTTATAACCTCCAGCCTTAATCATCATACTCTAGTCAGGTATAGTACTATCGTTCGAACTTCGAAGAACCTAATTCCAGTTATACTTTAACGAATCTTTTCTTTTTTAATGGCAGTATGAAAAAAATTAACTAGGCCACTATTTTTTTTTTTTTTTATAATTAACTAGGCCAATATTGGTCTGTCTGAAAATTTAAATATTGTTAATCTAAAATTAGTTGAATATTGTTTATGTCATCTAGTGAAAAAAGTATCTATATATCTCGTGTAACATTGACGACATTGATCTTCATACAACATGCAATTAAATTATCTCAACTATATTACAGTTGCAACCATGACTGTAACGATAATTTTATACATGACTCTAATATAATGTGACAAGTTTAAATGCACCAACGCCCAAGTTCGATAAATACGCAGCATGCCGACATAAGATATCAAAACACATCTTAATTACTCTGCATAAACCCCCATTACCCAAAAAAAAGAAGAAAAAATTACAATAATACTGACTTGGTATCACAATGGGTAATTATGTCTCCAGTAAATGGATTGCTAATCACGTGCTTTCTAATGAAAGGAATGAATTCTCATTTTTGGCTTGACCATCTGTCACATGACTTCAACTTAATTAATTGACAACCTATATATGTATTGAACGTATGCCTTAAATTTCTTTCGGAGCCAAAATCCGTTAGCTTGTTCAGAATTTGACTGTACATTTGGACACAAGATCCGAGCAAGTGATTTGAAAATTATGGGAACTTGGGAACCTATTTCATCTAAAAAAGTAAAAATACATAGTCGTTAAACATTGAAAATAATACATATATCCACCCCAAATCTGTTTGTTAATTATTTGAAGCGAGTTTTTTTGTTATCTTTTCAGCAATGGCGTTCGTACTTATGCCAAATGTAACTGTAAGCGGCGCGCGTAGTGGCAAGCCCAAGTATTTCTTGTAGGCCCTATAGAATATGGGCCAACCCAACGGTCAACCAGAGGAATACCAATTTTAAAGAGTTCAATTTCACATCACAAGTGAATGATTTTCACATCAAGTGAAGTTATAGATAAGTGTCAATACCTGTCAGGAAAAATACACCCCCACACACACGTAGCAAAAAAAAATAATAATAATAAATAAATAAAATAAACTAAAACAAAAGTAACAGAGAAGACAAAGATTCCCTTAGTTCGGTAAAATTACCTAGTCCATAAGAGAAGGAAAAAAATTTCATTAACAGTTTCAGAATTACACACTCAACAAACTTTCTTACTCACTCTCTACCCAAAACCTTTTTATACCTTTTGTCTATCTCTCTCCCCACTCTTCTCTTTTCTCTCAAAAAGAGACATTTTTCTTTGAGCACACATAAAATTTTACCCAAATCACATATTTATAGACTCTTAATGAACCATAAAATAGCCCTTACTCAAAAATAAAAAATAGTAACTTACCTAAAAAAAACACAAAATATTAACTTTTTTTAAAAATAATTTAAGTAGCTTACGTAACAATACCTAAGGCTAGCAAGGCCCAAAAGAAAAAAGAAAGTTGACCTCAAATGTTTAGAATTACTTTGATTATCTTCCTTTGAATACAGACGAGAAACTAAAGGCCAATTACAAAATGTGATGAAGTGTATCTAGCAGATATAGATATAGAATTGATAATCTAAAACGCCATCTTAAGACTTGTTTAAAAATCACCTACGTGATATGGGACAAACGTTCATTGCCGAAGATGCCCGTGCAGTGTTATTTGGTGGGGGTAAATTTGATTCTGAAAAGTTGCGTAATTGATTATTTGTGTAAGATCATTAATGACCTGCCTTTTGCTTTTGCTGAGTATGTGAGAATGAGGTTTATATTTTAATATTTGCACTCTCAAATTCAATTAGTTCCTAAAAATACTGCAAAATGATGCTTTAAAGTTGTATAAAAAAGAAAAATCATGAACTAAATGCGTGATGGAGGCTCCTCATCGCAGTTGTGTAAAAAGAAAAAGTCAGGAATGAGTCATTGTAGTTTTACCCATTTTATCATCTTCATTCAATTTTTGAAGTCAGCACTCTTTTTGCTGTTCTCAATATCTACTGTTTTAATTCACTAATTGAGTTCGTTCATTTTATTGATTTAAATTTATAATTTGAGTTAAAATATAATTTTATATGAGAACTTTTGTTATAATAAAAATATTAAATGTGACTGTTTTTAAAAAAATTTTATTGTAACAAAACTTAAATTCTAAACTCTAATAAGTAAAGTGAACGGGCCATAATATATTTATATTTAAATAATGAAGTCCGCCTCGAAAACAGAGAAACAACGAAAATTATGTTGTTTGGAATGGAATTAGAATGTGCTGGAATCATAAACTGATTCTTTTGTTTGATTGGAGTTATAGAATCAATACCTGAATGAAAATTATGTTGTTTGGTTGACAACGAAATGAAATGGAAATAAACTGTATTTTGACAAAAATACCCTTGATTAATAATCTAAAATAATTTAATATTTTATTAATTAAAATAGTAAACAAAATAATTTAATTATTAAAAAATTTTTTATTTGAAGAATAATAATTTAAAAACTATATTTCAATTGTAAAAAAATAATATTTAATATTTTAATAATATTAAATATATTAAATAAATAATAATATTAAATATATTAAATAATAATATGTTAAAGAAATAATAATATTAAATATATTAAATAAATAATATTATTAAATATATTAAATAAATTAAATAAATAATATTAAATATATTAAATAATAATATATTAAATAAATTAAATAAATAATAATATTAAATATATTAAATAAATAATATTATTAAATATATTAAATAAATAAATTAAATAATAATATTAAATATATTAAATAATATATTAAATATATTAAATAAATAATAACATTAAATATATTAAATAATATATTAAATATATTAAATAAATAATAATATTAAATATATTGAATATATAAGATAAATACTAATATTAAATATATTAAATAAATAATATATTAAATGTGAATCAGAAAATTTTTAGAGATAATATGAATCAAGGTTGAATAGAAAAGTCATTTCACAGCCCTCCACATGAACGGCCATTCACTTAAAATGAGTGAATGGGTTTTCCGTAAGAAAGTTCTTTTTAACCTAAAAAATAAAAATAAACAATAAAATTTAATGAAATTACTTTTTCTTTACATTTTATTTCTTCCGACTAAACATAGTCTTGATACATTTTGACTTTAAGATGTCTATCTGACATCCACCGGAATGACATTTCCCTCCGTAACACGTGCCCAACAACCACCCTTTTCTCACTCATTTCACCTAACCCAAAGCAGCCAGATGGGTGCGGTGTCAGGTCCGTCACCTGATTAACGAACGGCCTATATTAATCTTTATTTTACATACTAAAAAGTTTAGCAAGTAAGCGGAAAACAAACACACTTCTTCTATACATATTAATCTCCTTTAATTTTATCATTTGCTTTGTCGAGAGCTATCAACCAGCAAATCAAATTAATGGCAGAACCAATTGAAGTGGAAATAGTTGAGGTTTGCATGGTGGCTCCTCCACCTACAGTCCATCCATCTCCGAAGTCTCTTCCTCTCACTTTCTTCGACATTAGATGGTTACGTTTCCCACCATACGAACATCTCTTTTTCTACGAAATCTCAACCCCAAACATTAATACATCTTCTAATTTTTTCTTCAAATCCATTCTTCCGAGACTCAAACACTCTTTGTCTCTCACCCTCCTCCACTTCCTCCCTATCGCCGGGAGCCTCACATGGCCTCCAACTTCCCCAAATCCCGGCGTCGAATACTCGGAAAGCGACGCCGTTTCGCTGACCGTGGCCAAATCCACGGCCGATTTCTATCGCCTCTCAGGCACCAACGGCGTCTTCTGCAAAGCCGCGGATCACCGTTCTCTAATCCCCAAGTTGTCAGCATCCCATGAGCGAGTCGCTGTTTTGGCGATTCAAGTCACCGACTTCCCGGACCACGGGTTTTCCATTGGGATCACCATGCATCACGCGGTCCTCGACGGAAAAAGTTTTCACTTGTTTATGAAATCATGGGCCCACATATGCAGATCACTTGGATCAGGAGATCATAGTAGTGATGTTCATCATGATCAATTACCGCCGGAGCTAACACCAGTTTACGACAGAACTCATATCAAAGACCCTGCCGATGTTGGAACGTTCTTATCAAATCGGTGGCAAAATATGGACGGACCCGATAATAGAAGTTTATTGCGTTCGAAAGGATCGTATACAGTTCAACCGGATTCAGTTCGAGGAACCTTCCAATTGCCACGAGCGAAAATAGAAAAGCTAAAGCAATTGGTAAATGATCAAAAACACTGTCCAAGTCGTGCGTCCACATTTTTAGTAACGTGCGCCTATACTTGGATTTGTTTAGTTAAAGCAGAAGAAATAAGCGACAACGAAATACCCTTTACATTCGCCATGGATTTAAGGTCTCGCTTGGAGCCTCCAATACCAGCGACATATTTTGGAAACTGCGTTGGCGAAAATGTCATCGTCGTTGAAAGAGAAGCCCTGTTGGGAAAAGAAGGACTTTTTGTAGCTGTAAACGCAATAAGTGAAGCTATAAAAGGCTTGAATGAGGGACCTCTAGATGGAGCTGAGAATTGGGTTCCGTCGTCTATTAACGCAGTGAAGACATTCCCAAGACAGTATTCCGTTGCATCATCGCCTCGGTTTGAGGTTTACGATACAGATTTTGGATGGGGAAAGCCGAGAGAGGTGGATGTTGTTTCCATAGATGGAACGGGAGCAATATGTCTGTCAGAAAATCGAAATGGGGAGGGGGGAATTGAGATCGGATTGGTTTTGTTAAAACATCATATGGAAGCTTGTGCCTCTTTGTTTGCTGAGGGTCTTGACTCTTGAATCTCTAATAAGGAGCAACAGGGGTTAAGGAATCCCTCTTTCATTTTTGTTTGTTTCCGGGCCAAAAAAAAAAAAAAAAAAAAAAAATATAATTTTATTGTACAATTAGTAGTGATCACTGTAATTTTATTTTGGATACGATGAGAATACCCTTGAAGAATCAAGACTGAAAAAAAAAAAAAAAAATTGAAGATCATTTTTCTTCTTGAAATAGGATGAGATGAGAATATAATCCCTCTTTTAATATTCCAGGTGAATTGCAGTGATTATCGGCGTCACGATTATCAATGTCAATCAAGATATTTTGTTTCTTTAAATCCTATAGGATTTTGACAACTAATTCTACTTTATTATTTCTTAAGATAATTAAGATATATTTTATTGGGCTTGGAAACATTTCCTCTAATGTCCTTAAATTATCTCTTATGTCTTAAAAATTAAAATGTCTAGATATTTCTACGTATAGGTCAAAACGTTAAAAAATCTGCAAAGAATAGGCCAACCCCAGTTTGGCCTTTGGCCTCCCACTATTGCAACAAATAGGGGTGTAAATCAACTGGGTAGGTTCGGGTGTGGCCGAAATTTGGGTCGAGCTGTAAAAATCAGGCTGGGAATTTGCCAGGCCGCAACAGGCGGTAGGGACCAAAAACTCATACACCATCAAGTTACCTCGGGTAGGGTCGAATCTGCAAGATACTGCGTGTTGGGCTTTATGGTTGAGCCAATCTTAGGCCGTGTTGGGCCCTCTATTAAGCCTGACCCATTCTCAGTTTTAAAAATTTGTTTTGTTACCTTTTGTGTTAAAATTGGAAAAATAAAACAGATTACCAAACTAGCTCAGTTAAGTTACCTTTGAGAGAGAGTGAGAAACATTAGGGTTGTGTATTGTTTTACTTACTTTTTCAACAGGTTTAGGATCGGGGTACCTCGGGTAGGGTTGACTCAGCAAGATACTGCGAGTTAGGCCGTGTTGGGCCCTTTATTAAGCCTGGCCCATTCTCAGTTTTGAAAATTTGTTTTGTTACCTTTTATGTTAAAGTTGGAAAAAAAAAAACAGATTACCAAGCTGGCTCGGCAAGGTTACCTTTGAAAGAGAGTGAGAAACATTAGAGTTGTGCATTGTTTTACTTGCTTTTTCAACAGGTTCAGGATCGATGTATCTCGGGTTCCTAGAACCCCACCCCGCGCCCCTACCCGCACAATGCATGTTGGGCATAAGTAAAATTGAAAATTAAATAAAAAATTGAAAACATGTGATTTTCAAGTAGGATTAGTTAGGCTCGATCAGGTTCGTTGGGTTCAAGGTGATTTCTTACAGCACTAGCAACCAATGTGGCCGAGCGCAGGGGCTGCAATGTCGTTGCGCACCCACATCGCATGCCTTGTACTTTGACGGGTACAATATTATATCGCACGCTAACTTCCTACATGTGCACCACACTGACTAGGCGAAAAAGAGCCTGTAGGCCCCACAGCTTATTTGGTGTCATGGCTGGAAAATTTATCTGAATTATTGTATAAGATAAAATTTTTTAAAATCCTTTGTATCATTAATATGAATACTTTTATGATAAGTATTTGCTGATATAAATATAGAATAACAAGTTATAAGTAAAAAATTAGAAATTTCTTGTAATGAATGATTTTTCTCAATCTTTTTTACCTTGGTTTTGTAGGAGCAAGTCAGAAAGATTGAGAAATAGAACCATCTGATTTGATTCGTTCTCAACAGCCATGAGATGATCATCTTAGGGTGATCCTTTTGTCGACGATGCTCCTACCCCCCCGGGCGGGGGTCGGTGACGTGGAGGCTCAATTAGGAGTTAAACGCGATTAAAATAAAATATTAGAGAAATTCCTAAACAAGCCTCCCATTTAGCTGAAAATAAATTACAAGGAAGAGGTTCAAACTCGATCCTCTAACATCACTCAAGGCTACACCCACAGGAACTATCCACATGATCTTCAGTATTGTACATACATGAACATATAAATAGTATTACAGACATCAACCACAGTCTAGAAATCTAAATTCAGAGTTTACATAAATTTTACAATTCTTACATTTATACACCAGGAGGATGAACACAATCCTCTATTAATCGGGTGGTAGCAACTCAGCTATTCTGCACTGCTCCTAGAGTCGCCTGGGAGGGGTTAACATTTATAAAACAATAAAACGCGAGTGAAAGGCCCTGTATGATATATTTTGAAATGACTTTATAAACAAATAAATAAATAAATGAGTAAATGAGTAAATAATTAAACAATGAAATAAATATGGACATTCAAATCCAACACAACAGTCGGAACCTCACATCTTTTTTCTCAAAGGAAATATAACTGAAAATCTTTGTATTACAAGCACCAGCAAGTAATTTATACTATGATAAATTACTTACACAACCACATGCACAAGCCTATCACCCCCAGGCCGGGTTTCGGGTTCTGCCCCCAAGGATGCACTCTACACATCCTATCTAGGCCATCAGCCGGTTTACCGATTCTCAAAATCTCTTGTCTTAAGAAATCATTCATTCAACTTTATGAAACATTTCATTATACTCCCCAGAACTACAACAAGCCATGGGGCTTAAAATGTTTTTCTTTCACAAACATGCCCTTTCTTTAAAACATTTGCAAGGCCAAAATTCTTTTGAAAACAGGCTCATAAGAGCAAAGGTAAGAAATCCTACCTCTAAAATACCAAACCTGGCTAGCGTTCCTCAATTCTGGCTTTCACTTCCTCAAGCCCCTTAATCTGAGTCCTCAGCTAGCATTGATACAAGACAAAACTTTAGGATCCAATTCTCATTACTAAAGCAATTCAATCTCAATTATACCCTTTGATTTCTTATTAGTGTACCATAATTCAATTACCGGTTTCATAAACCATTTCATGTTTCAAATCATCATTCCAAGGGTTTTCATATCAAAACATGGATTAAAGATGCTAATCCATTCACTCTAGGTTCCCAAATGAAACTAATTTCGATTCTCCCTGAAAATCAGGCTCAAAACAGGGGTTTTTCAACAAAACAGGGTCAAATCTAATGTACACCGGTCGACTAGTGACATAGCAGTGCAACACCACCGGTCGACTGGTGGTGTACACTTCGATCGACCACATAGGTTGACCTGTTGTAGTGCAATTTGGTCGACCGGATAGGTCGACCGGTGGAATCTATACAGGATGGCCAGAAGGGCCGATCCGAAGAAAATCAATGCAAGACCTGCAATTTCAAGTTCAAATATGAAATGTCTCAAAGGAAAACCACTATATCTGGGTTGCTAAGTACTAAATCAAGTCCAAAGAACATAAGATCTCCAATTTCTACCACGGTTTTACTCAAAACCATAAAAATCCATTTCGAACCAAAAATCAGTTTTTAAATTCCAAAAAACATGAGATTCAAGAGAGGTTTTCAGAAATCTTACCTCAAATCCTTCTCTTGACGTTGAAAACTTCTTGAAATTCCTCTTTGGTTTGAGATTTGGTATGATTTGAATAAAAAATAAGAGGGAGAGAGAGAGTGAGAGAGAAAGTGTGTGTGAAGAACGACAAAAGAGAGAGAGAGTGCACGGGAAAAGGAAAGAAAAAAAAAGGAAAAAGAAAAGGAAAAAGAAAAGAAAAGGGATAGGTGTCACAAAATTAAAAGACAATCCAAAAATGTGCCTATACACACTTCTGGATTAAAATATAATTACTGAGAATATTTAAATACCTTAGAATTATTTAAATTTACACGTCTGATACATTTATTAATCAATAATTAATTTATTAAACCAAATTAGGCACACTAATAAATCTCAATTACCTCAATTAATCCCATTTAATTTTTCGGGGTATTACATTTTTAAACTACGATGTAGTTACTGATTTTTGGACTGTATTTAAGGAAGAAGTATGGAATGTTGTGTTAAGCCCCCAAGTGGGTAAACACATAAATATTAAGTTTAAGAAATGGAAAAGAATTGAAAGACATCAATTCTAGGTTTTAGAAACAATCGGAATAAAAAATAGATGAAAAAGGGGGTTTGGAAGGCCGAACTGAGAAAATTAGGGTTTCGACTGGTTTGAGTTGACCAAATTAAAATTTGTTGACTAAGAGTCGACCAAAGCGTTGCCCTCAAAAATTTAGTCAAGAACGGTTAAGGTTGACTAAGTTGACCAACTGTCTGAAAAACGCAAATAAAACACACAGTGAACGTGAAATTATATGGAATAGAAATGAGATAATTATTATGAATGGATGGCAAGGATTTAAAGTAATTAAATTGATGAGTGGCTGAGATGAGGACATGTGGAAAGCAGAAAAAAGGGGCTGCCGGCCAAGCTTGGTGGAGAAGCAAAGAAAAGATATTTTGTGGATATTTTGTTGAATTTTGCAAAAAGGTCATTGGAAAAGTCAAAAATTACATTTTTAGACCCTTGCTTTATGGATGGTCGGTTCATTAGAGGGATAACACGTGAGAAGTGTTCATTTTTCATGCTAAGATCAGAGGGAACTCAGCCAAAGAGAAAGGAAGAGAAAAAAATTCATCCAAAGTGAGAAAATGAGTTTTGATCGAAATTGACTAAATGATACCGCTGTTTGCATCATTGAAGCTTGTTCTTCATTCTCTAAGGTGAGAATTCAAGTTTTCTTTCTTATTTCTTCACTATGGCTGCACGTGGAATGTGGTAGAAAGCATGAAGAAAAATTTTACATAAGAATGGTGATTTGCTTGTAATGGTTAAGGAACTTGATAACTAGTGAATTAAGGATGAGTTCTAGGTTATTGAGCTTTTGCTTCTAGTAATTCTTGATATGGAGAATTTTTATGAAAATATGAGAAAACCCTAGAATTGTGATGTTATTGAAAGATAAAGTATGTGAATGGTGTTTGATGGTAGAAATAACGGGTAAAACGAGCTAAGGTTAGCTCAGGAAATAAGGAGAAATAGGCGGAACTTTGCAAAAATTTCATTTGAGAGTTTGAGTTAAAATTGGTTTTCATGAGGAATAAGGAATTAAGATATGAAAAGTAAGTTGATTCGATAATCGGTGATGTATAGAAACCAAATACAATGAGAATTTACAGTTTTGGACTGCAACTGAAAATTAGGCCCATGACTTAGGAAGGTGCACGGTTTTAGTTGAAATTCTTGAGATAAAAAATATTTTGGGATTGAATACCAAACATAAGGATTGTAGACCTTTCTTAATTAAATCAATGTATTTATTGATCTTAGATTTTAAATCTAACGATCAAAAATTTATGCAATAGCATCGATTAACAATCGAAGTCAGAAAGCATCAAGTGAGACAAAGGATGCATCGTTAGCGAAATTTTGGTAAGTATAGTAGTTTTCCTCATTGGTTATGCGCGCTATGGTACAACAGGACATGGCCCATAAGAAGTAAAAGACAAGAAAATGAAAAACAGAAATCGTTCCATACAAAGGTGCGGTATCTGTAAAGAAGAATGAAAAGAATGAGAAACAAAATATGAAAGTCATTCAGAACGTAAAAATACAATGTGAACGACTAAAATAAGATGAAAGCTTAACAAAGTATGTAATGAAAGAAGAAGAACATAAGCAATACATGTTCTAGTAGTATAGAATGCCTTAGGATATATGACATGAATGCATATATGGGTATGCATAATTACTACATCTATTATGACCTACTGTTACTTGCTGAGCGAAAGCTCATTATGTTTGTTCGTGTTGTAGGAAGCTCGGGTAAGGCACTGGCTCCCTAAAACTTGTTGCTGGGCATGTAGAGAGGATGTAGCAGCGGAATGTGGGCAAGTGGTATAACGAAAGTTGAGTTTACGAAACAGTGAGACTATGCATAGCAACCTATAGTCACAACGTATGATTAATATAACAGAATGCTGGTAAAATACTATAGCATTAAGATGTATGAATGGTTGAAAATAAAATGCTAGCAAAATGCTACAACATTAAGACGTATGAATGGTTAAAAAAAATTAGCCTAAATTTTTAAGAGGTTATAATTAGAAAGTAGTAGAGATTAAGTAATGCTAAGTATGAACGTAGGATGATGATCAAAAGTTAGGGTCGTCACATTTGGCACCAAGGCAAACCTCCAAAAATAAAAAATAAAAAAGAATATAAATTTCTCTCTTTCTTTCTTTATATATATATAAAAGCCTGAAAAGTTTCCAACCAGTTAGAAGAGTACTGGGTATTACTTTGTGCTTACTTTAAGCAGCCGACGGAGGCCATAAAAACTTTTTTTAAAAAAATAGTCCCATTAGTTCTAATATCCCATGAAGATGAATTTTGCCAGATCATTTCATCAGTAGCCCAGGACTAGGAGCAATGTAAATTTAACCGCTATCTCTGCAAATGTCCGGACGTTGATTAACCACAACAGGAAAAAGATGCCAAGCGTTGTCAAAAATAAATATTAGACGACACAAACCAAACACAACATTTTTTTTCTTGATAAACCAAATTTTTATGGTTTAAATCAATAATGCTATTAAAACATAAAATGCAACAAGGTGCAGCTATTCTTTCAAACTACACCATCATCTCATCAGAATTTACCTATCATTGTGTAAGCCCTCACAAATACTACCTGTTTATCTATATATTTCCAAGCAGGAATGACATTATAATAAAGAGAAAATTACAGATTATACATTTTTAAGTACTAGACTTACTAAAAATAGATCTTTAAAAAATTATACCTCTTCACTAATTCTGGTCTAAAAGGAAATATATAGGCTAATGTTAAGGGGTAGAAAAAAAAAAAAAAAAACTCTATTTTAAAGGGTCTTTTTAATAATTGACCTAAGATAAAATGCTAATTACTCTTTTTAATTTATTTATTTCTATAAAATGAGATTTGAAATCTTGACCGATTTGCAGTTCAGAAAACTATTCTCTGTCAATCCCCACCATTAGATATATAATCGAGGCCACCAATACTTGCAGCGATTGCGGCTGTCCATCTTGATATTGGCTTTTTAATTTGAGTTTGATATGAGCTCTAACTCGACATATTTATTAATTAAATGGTGCTTCTAGGATTAATCATGTTCAAATGTGCTAAATGGTAGGATTTTAAAATAAGTATTTGGTGTTTCTAGAATCATCTTATTTTATTTGGAAAAATCTTGTTCTTTGCCGTGACGCTATTCACATGATCGGTTTTTACTTTTATTTTTATTGTTATTTTTTTTTTGCTCTGACTATTCACATGATCTGTTGATAAAAAGGCCAAGCAAAAGTATGGCCAATTGGTGGTATACATCCACCGGCAATGGCACAACCAAATGCAGTGGAAATTGTTGAGGTTTGCATGGTGGCTCCCCCACCCATACCCAACCCCTCATCTCCAAAGTCTCTTCCTCTCACTTTCTTCGACTTAAGGTGGTTAAGGTTCCCACACAATGAACGCCTCTTCTTCTACGAAATCTCAACCCCAAATAATAGTACTTCTTTTTTCTTCGACTCCATTCTTCCAAGACTCAAACACTCTTTGTCTCTCACCCTCCTCCACTTCCTTCCTCTCGCCGGGAACCTCACATGGCCTCCCCCTTCTCCAAAGCCCGGCATCCAATACGCCGAAAACGACGCTGTTTCGCTGACGGTGGCCAAGTCCACTGCCGATTTCCATCGTCTCTCAGGCACTACCGATGATCACATCTTCTGCGATGCCAGGGAGTATCATCCTCTCATGCCCAAATTGTCAGTATCCCGTGAGCGAGCCGCGGTTTTGGCGATTCAAGTCACCGAGTTCCCGAACCACGGGTTTTCCATTGGGATCACCATAAATCACGCGGTCCTCGACGGCAAAAGTTTACACTTGTTTATAAAATCATGGGCCCACATATGCAGATCACTTGGATCAGGAGATCGTAGTAGTAGTGATATTCATCACGATGCTCAATCTCCCATGTTCCTCCAGTTGCCGCCGGAACTTAATCCAGTTTATGACAGAAATTTTATCAACGACCCTGCTGATCTCGGAACAATCTTCTCGAACAGGTGGCGAAATATGGACGGACCTGATAACAGAAGTTTATTGCCTTGGGAAGGATTGTATAGTACAGTTCAACCAGATGCAGTTCGAGGCACCTTCCAATTGCCACGAGAGAAAATTGAAAAGCTAAAGCGATTGGTAAATGATCAAAAACATTGTCCAGATATTCATGTGTCTACATTCTCAGTAACTTGCGCCTATACTTGGATTTGTTTAGTCCGAGCAGAAGAAATTAGCGACGACAAAATACTCTTGACATTCGCCATGGATTTTAGGTCTCGCTTGGAGCCTCCAATACCTGCGACATATTTTGGAAACTGCATTGGTGGCAATCTCACAGTTGTTGAAAGAGAAGCCCTGTTGGGGACAGAAGGTCTTTTTGTGGCTGTAAATGCAATTAGTGAAGCTGTAAAAGGGTTGGATAAGGGAGTTCTAAATGGAGCTGAGAATTGGGTTCCATCATCAATTGATGTTGAGGAGAAATTTCCAAGACTGTATTCCGTTGCATCGTCGCCTCGATTCGAGGTTTACAACACTGATTTCGGATGGGGAAAGCCTAGAAAGGTGGATGTCGTTTCCATAGATGGTTCGGGAGCGATGAATCTATCAGACAATCGAAATGGTGATGGAGGAGTTGAGATTGGATTGGTTTTAAGGAAACATCATATGGAAGCTTTTGCATCCTTGTTTACTAAGGGTCTTGAATCTCTCGAGTAGCCACTCGCAGGTGTATTTTTTTTTTCTTTCTTTCGTTTCGTCCTCCTTTATATATGCTCATTTGAACCAACCACGTTCTTTTTTTTTTTTTTAATTATTTAAATAGAAATAGTTATTTTTCTCTTTGAACAATTATTTTCACGTTATTTTTCATCAAAGTACCTACTAATATATTTTACTATTTCCTCACACACCTACTTCTGTCAGGAAGTTTTCCAACTTTTCACGTGACTTTTTTTTTTTTTTTGAACAACAGGGATCATTTCGTTTACCCATTTTTATAACTTAAGATTACAAGTACTCTTCCAATTGGAATTGTCTCCCTTAATTGAGGTTTCCCGGTTCCACAAGGAATTTGTAGCGAGGATGAGTAATTCTGGACATGTACCAAAAATTAAGGCCTCTAAACAAATATAGATTCAAGAACTTGCTAGCTAATTGGTTTGTGGTAGTTTTTTTTTTTTTTTTTTTTTCCCCTGAAATACACCAAAGGCTAGTTATAGTAAATTAATCCTCTGAAAAAAAAAAAAAATCTGGGTGTAAAGTTTTAATTTTACGATAATGATTGAATTACAGTACTGTCGCACTTTTTAATTAATTTATGAAATTAAATCAAAATAAGCGAAAATCTCGAGATGGACGTATCGCTCCAAATCATGTGATCATGTGGGGAATGATAATATATAATTTAAACAAACCATCTCGAGATGAACGTTAATGCTTATTTAAACTAACCATACCTCAGAAGAAACCAATGGCAATACTTTTATTAATCCTCATGAACATAAGAAATATGTATAACCCTGCATCACTAGATCAATTACTAAAGATCAGCCTCAATCTCTCTTTTGTTCTTGTTTTTGTTTTTTGTTTTTTTGTTTTTTTTCCTTTGTTGGATTATAAGATATATAACTGTTATGTGTAATATATAGTTGGAAATCGCTAAATATCAAATGAGAAAGATATCAAACGCTAAGCAGCTCGATCTAAGATTCATATTGCTAATACAGAGAAAGGAGTTAATTTCTACTGGCTGTGTTGTATTTGACCTTTTGGAGAATTGATGAACTTGCTGGCTAATTGGTTTGAGATTGTAGTACTTCCTTTATTTTCTTCTAGAACTAGCAAGCTGATCGCATGGATCATGTGTTAGGATTATAAGTCCTACGTCAATATTTATTTGACATCTTTTGTCAACTATATAGCTTACTGTATTAAAGCTGGACCATTTGCGAATTACAATAATGTATGAATTACGCCAGCATCGACGCGACACGTTTTAATTATTTTTCCCTACACGCCGACCACATTTCCATTAGTTTATGAAAATAAATCAGTTAATTTAATGAAAGTTTCCTAAATAAATCGGAAAATAGAAGTCTATGTATAAAATCGTAAGAATCGTCTATTTTATTTGGTAATATCTCTTTCCTTGTCGTGAAACGCACATCTCTGATTAATAAAAGGCCGCCAAACAAGAAGTAGTGGCCGTATCAACCAGAAATTATAATGGCAGAACCAAATCCAAATGCGGTGGAAATAGTTGAGGTTTGCATGGTGGCTCCCCCACCTATACCCAACCCCTCATCTCCAAAGTCTCTTCCTCTCACTTTCTTCGACTTAAGGTGGTTAAGGTTCCCACACAGTGAACGCCTCTTCTTCTACGAAATATCAACCCCAAATAATTGCACTTCTTTTTTCTTCGACACCATTCTTCCAAGACTCAAACACTCTTTGTCTCTCACCCTCCTCCACTTCCTTCCTCTCGCCGGGAACCTCATATGGCCTCCCCCTTCAACAAAGCCCATCGTCGAATACGCTGAAAGCGACGCGGTTTTGCTGACTGTGGCCAAGTCCACCGCCGATTTGCATCGAATCTCAGGCACTACCGATGATCACATCTTCTGCGATGCCAGGGAGTATCATCCTCTCATGCCCAAATTGTCAGTTTCCCGTGAGGGAGCCGCGGTTTTGGCGATTCAAGTCACCGAGTTCCCGAACCACGGGTATTCCATTGGGATCACCATGCATCACGCGGTCCTCGATGGAAAAAGTTTACACTTGTTTATAAAATCATGGGCCCACATATGCAGATCACTTGGATCAGGAGATCGTAGTAGTAGTGATATTCATCACGATGCTCAATCTCCTATGTTCCTCCAGTTGCCGCCGGAACTTAATCCAGTTTATGACAGAACTTATATCAACGATCCTGCTGATCTCGGAACAATCTTCTCGAACAGGTGGCGAAATATGGACGGACCTGATAACAGAAGTTTATTGCCTTGGGAAGGATTGCACCGTACAGTTCAACCAGATGCAGTTCGAGGCACCTTCCAATTGCCACGAGAGAAAATTGAAAAGCTAAAGCGATTGGTAAATGATCAAAAACATTGTCCAGATATTCATGTGTCTACATTCTCAGTAACTTGCGCCTATACTTGGATTTGTTTAGTCCGAGCACAAGAAATTAGCGACGACAAAATACTCTTGATATTCGCCATGGATTTCAGGTCTCGGTTGGAGCCTCTAATACCTGCGACATATTTTGGAAACTGCATTGGTGGCAATCTCACAGTTGTTGAAAGAGAAGCCCTATTGGGAACAGAAGGTATTTTTGTGGCTGTAAATGCAATTAGTGAAGCTATAAAAGGCTTGGATAAGGGACCTCTAAATGGAGCTGAGAATTGGGTTCGATCATCAATTGATGTTAAGAAGACATTTCCAAGACTGTATTCCATTGCATCGTCGCCTCGATTCAAGGTTTACAACACTGATTTCGGATGGGGAAAGCCTAGAAAGGTGGATGTCGTTTCCATAGATTGTTCGGGAGCGATGAATCTATCAGACAATCAAAATGGTGATGGAGGAGTTGAGATTGGATTGGTTTCAAGGAAACATCATATGGAAGCTTTTGCATCTTTGTTTACTAAGGGTCTTGAATCTCTCGAGTAGCCACTCGCAGGGGTTAATTTCTTTTCTCATATCACTTTGTTTGTTTGTTTTTTTTGTTTTGTTTTTTTTTTTTTGAAAGCAACTTCATAATCTTATTTCAAAGTTAAGACTGTATTCCATTGCATCGTCGCCTCGATTCAAGGTTTACAACACTGATTTCGGATGGGGAAAGCCTAGAAAGGTGGATGTCGTTTCCATAGATTGTTCGGGAGCGATGAATCTATCAGACAATCAAAATGGTGATGGAGGAGTTGAGATTGGATTGGTTTCAAGGAAACATCATATGGAAGCTTTTGCATCTTTGTTTACTAAGGGTCTTGAATCTCTCGAGTAGCCACTCGCAGGGGTTAATTTCTTTTCTCATATCACTTTGTTTGTTTGTTTTTTTTGTTTTTGTTTTTTTTTTTTGAAAGCAACTTCATAATCTTATTTCAAAGTTTAATCGTAACCGCTGTATTTGTATTTTGGATATGACCCATCAAGAGCAAGCCAAAAAATAATATAAATATCATTTTGTTATGTTGCATTTAATTTGAGTATGCGTGAATGTAACCATTTTATAAGCTGGCTTGATATAAGTGAGATAATTATATCGTGTGACGTTCTGTAGAATTTTATAGTCCAATTATTTTAGTTATGGAGCGTAATAATATATATCGAGATTTAAGCATGCGATCATTTTTCAGCCACACAGTTGAAGCTGCAATTATTAGTTTTCTCATCCTATAAGTCGTTACCTTCACTAGCAAAATTAACTTCTTCGGTTTAATAATTCATTACTTTGATGATGATGAGTGAGTTTTATACTCATGAATTCGATACTTTTATCTTGGTTTTTGAGAATTTAATGTTGGATTTACGTTTGATTTTATGTTTATTTCGTAGATTAAGAAAGAAATAGCACTTGAGATTGATTTGGAGTGAATCAGAGACACAAATGGCTTGAATTGATCAACAGGCCATGACTACGGCATTTGAATGAGGCAAAACTAAACTTGACCAAGAATGTACCGCCGTGGCTCAAAAGGAGCAAATTGAGCAGAATAGCCAATGTCGTGGTGCTGACTTGGTGTTGCCGCCATGTTGTAGCGTCGAAGTGGTGCATTTCATAGCAGGGCTACGTTCAGCGCTTTTCTTAGACAAAATGTAAAAAGGGTAAAAAAGATAAAAGGGTAGAAAAAATTTCGAGGAAGTTAAAAAAAGATAATATGACAAAATGTATATATAATATAGCAAAAAATAAAAATGTAAAAAGAGTAGACAAAAATAAAAAAAGAAAAAAAAAAAGAGAAAAAATGAGAAAAAAAAGTAAAAAAGCTAAAAAAAAAAAAAAAGAAGTATATGGCCGTATCCACCAACAAATAATGACACAACAACCAAATGCTGTGGAAATAGTTGAGGTTTGCAGGGTGGCTCCTCCTCCCGAAATTACGAAATGGAAATTACAAGAAGAGGCTAAAGCCTTAATAAGTTACAGCAGTTTAAAACGACGATAACTTGGGAAGAAACAACATGATTAAAAATGAAAACAGTAAAAAACGACGATATTTGACCTTTTGGTGAATTGATGAACTTGCAGGCTAATTGTTTTGGGATGCATGTAGTTCCTTTTCTTTTTCCTTCTAGAAGTAGCAAGATCGCATGGAAGTAGTTCCTTTTCTTAAATTTTGAATTTGGATTTTGGAGAATTTCCCGATATATGACCATAAGAGGAATTCAAAGATATTTTAAAATTCGATTTGAAATTTTACTTTAGAATTAATTCCCTGGAATATGACCTTATGAGGAATTAAAAGGATCTTTTTTGAATTTGGTGTTGAGATTTTTTTATTTGAATTTGGGATTTGAAAATTTTGAGGTGAATGACCTCGTTTTGGACTTTTGAGAATTTGCTTCTCATTTTATTTTTTTGAACTTTGAACCACACCTAATTTGATAGGTTACCTACGTATTCTTTGCGGAATCAGGTCAATGTAGTTCGTTTTTAGTGATTTGAGAGTTTGTTTTAAATTGAAACTCTTATATCTCTCCTATGATTTTGGAGATAATTTGATTCACTATATAATATATATATATATATATATATGTGTGTGTGTGTGTGTGTGTGTGTGTGTGTGTGTGTGTGTGTGTGTGTGTGTGAAATGGGATTTACAGTATGTTAATAACATTTCGTATTGCATCTGTTGCAATTATCAACGTTCCATCATTGATGGATGAACTGCCCTCTTCTTTAATTTGAGCAACTCAATTAATTAACCATCTTGGCTTCTCTGCATGCTTTGGGACGAGGCTTCATGCCTTCTGTGATAATTGATTGGCCTTCAGTTATACCATACGTTGTTAAACAAACAACAATGAAGTCTTCCCCTTTATTTGGGCTTACGTCATTGGTAAAGAAGGCCGAAGCCTCTATTCTTCTTTTGTTGGGGTTGTAATCAATGTCAGAGGCCCATTTAGATATAGCCTTAGGAAAATCAAGTTCCACGTTGCACTCTTCGGAAGTTGAAATCCATTACTGCTTTATGAAATCATCAATTTCTTCTAACAATTTTAACGGCAAAGCCATTTTTTAATTTAAAAAAACTGATTACTTTTCAGCCAAATAAGAACAAAAGGATGGATAGTCTTCTACACGTTATTAAAGGTAAAATTTTTTATTTAGCCTTTTTGTCATTTTTTTTTTTCAATTCTTTGACTGATTTTTTTTTTTTTTTTTTTATTTTTTTACATTTTTCCTTTTTTTTACAGGAAACAAAAAGACCCTCACGTAAGTAGTCCTTAATTTTTGCTTCGGGTTGCACTTTATAAGACAAACTCAAAATTATTATAATATTTTGAACTGCATAATTATAGTTAGATTCATATGTATATATAAAGGTTTTAAATTTTACAATTTCATAATTTTATAGAGTTCTAAAATTTATAACTCTATTTAATTTTTAAAATTCTAAATTTTACAATCCCATAACTTTATAAAGTTCTAAAATTTACAACTCTATTTAATTTTTAAAAATTTTAAATTTTACAATCCTATAATTTTGTAAAATTTTAAAATTTATAACTTTATTTTATTTTTAAAGATTCTAAATTTTAAATTTTATAATCTTATAATTTTATAGACTGAATTCAAAAGTTTACAACTTAGATGTTTTGAACATGAATCTTACTAACAACGACAGATAAACTTTTTATCTTGAAAAACGTGTAGACAAAACATAAATTAAAATAGATGAGTAAATAACAAATTTTTTTACCTTTCTTTTTCTTAATGATTTTTTCTACACACTATCTCACACTTCTCTCACTACTTCTCACATTTAGGGTCCGATAGATTTGAGTTTTTAATTCGAGTTTACTTGATTTTATGTGAGAGCTTTTCTTTGCACAGTTTTTTTTTTTTGTGAGAGCTTTTTACTATAGCAAAACTCAAATTCAAACACTGAACGGATTCTGTTTTTTTTTTTTTTTTTTTTTTTTTTTTTTTTCTTTTTTCTTTTTCTTCCTTTCTCTCACTTTTCTTCCACACACGCACAAAGTCTTTTTTTTTTTTTTTTTTTTTTTTTTTTTTTTTTTCACCTCTCTCTCACTTCTCTTCTGTACACACGCCTGCACTTGGGTGTATTTTTTTTTTTTTTTTTCGTTTCGTCCTCCTTTATATATGCTCATTTGAACCAACCACGTTCTTTTTTTTCTAATTATTTAAATAGAAATAGTTATTTTTCTCTTTGAAAATTATTTTCACGTTATTTTTCATCAAAGTACCTACTAATATATTTTACTATTTCCTCACACACCTACTTCTGTCAGGAAGTTTTCCAACTTTTTTTTTGACTTTTTTTTTTTTTTTTTTTTGAACAATAGGGATCATTTCGTTTACCCATTTTTATAACTTAAGATTACAAGTACTCTTCCAATTGGAATTGTCTCCCTTAATTGAGGTTTCCCGGTTCCACAAGGAATTTGTAGCGAGGATGAGTAATTCTGGACATGTACCAAAAATTAAGGCCTCTAAACAAATATAGATTCAAGAACTTGCTAGCTAATTGGTTTGTGGTAGTTCCTTTTTTTTTTTCCCCTGAAATACACCAAAGGCTAGTTCTAGACTTCTAGTAAATTAATCCTCTCAAAAAAAAAAAAAAAAAAAAAAAAAAAAAAAATCTGGGTGTAAAGTTTTACTTTTACGATAATGATTGAATTACAGTACTGTCGCACTTTTTAATTAATTTATGAAATTAAATCAAATTAAGCGAAAATCTGGAGATGGACGTATCGCTCCAAATCATGTGATCATGTGGGGAAAGATAATATATAATTTAAACAAACCATCTCGAGATGAACGTTAATGCTTATTTAAACTAACCATACCTCAGAAGAAACCAATGGCAATACTTTTATTAATCCGAGTACTCATGAACATAAGAAATATATATAACCCGGTATCACTAGATCAATTACTAAAGATCAGCCTCAATCTCTCTTTTGTTCTTGTTTTTGTTTTTTGTTTTTTTGTTTTTTTTCCATTGTTGGATTATAAGATATATAACTGTTATGTGTAATATATAGTTGGAAATCGCTAAATATCAAATGAGAAAGATATCAAACGCTAAGCAACTCGATCTAAGATTCATATTGCAAATACAGAGAAAGGAGTTAATTTCTACTGGCTGTGTTGTATTTGACCTTTTGGAGAATTGATGAACTTGCTGGCTAATTGGTTTGAGATTGTAGTACTTCCTTTATTTTCTTCTAGAACTAGCAAGCTGATCGCATGGATCATGTGTTAGGATTATAAGTCCTACGTCAATAATTATTTGACATCTTTTGTCAACTATATAGCTTACTGTATTAAAGCTGGACCATTTGCGAAATACAATAATGTATGAATTACGCCAGCATCGACGAGACACGTTTTAATTATTTTTCCCTACAGGCCGACCACATTTCCATTAGTTTATGAAAATAAATCAGTTAATTTAATGAAAGTTTCCTAAATAAATCGGAAAATAGAAGTCTATGTATAAAATCGTAAGAATCGTCTATTTTATTTGGTAATATCTCTTTCCTTGTCGTGAAACGCACATCTCGGCTTAATAAAAGGCCGCCAAACAAGAAGTAGTGGCCGTATCAACCGGAAATTATAATGGCAGAACCAAATCCAAATGCGGTGGAAATAGTTGAGGTTTGCATGGTGGCTCCCCCACCTATACCCAACCCCTCATCTCCAAAGTCTCTTCCTCTCACTTTCTTCGACTTAAGGTGGTTAAGGTTCCCACACAGTGAACGCCTCTTCTTCTACGAAATCTCAACCCCAAATAATAGCACTTCTTTTTTCTTCGACTCCATTCTTCCAAGACTCAAGTACTCTTTGTCTCTCACCCTCCTCCACTTCCTTCCTCTCGCCGGGAACCTCATATGGCCTCCCCCTTCAACAAAGCCCAGCGTCGAATACGCCAAAAGCGACGCGGTTTCGCTGACTGTGGCCAAGTCCACCGCCGATTTCCATCGTCTCTCAGGCACTACTGATGATCACATCTTCTGCGATGCCAGGGAGTATCATCCTCTCATGCCCAAATTGTCAGTTTCCCGTGAGCGAGCCGCGGTTTTGGCGATTCAAGTCACCGAGTTCCTGAACCATGGGTATTCCATTGGGATCACCATGCATCACGCGGTCCTCGATGGAAAAAGTTTACACTTGTTTATAAAATCATGGGCCCACATATGCAGATCACTTGGATCAGGAGATCGTAGTAGTAGTGATATTCATCACGATGCTCAATCTCCCATGTTCCTCCAGTTGCCGCCGGAACTTAATCCAGTTTATGACAGAAATTTTATCAACGACCCTGCTGATCTCGGAACAATCTTCTCGAACAGGTGGCGAAATATGGACGGACCTGATAACAGAAGTTTATTGCCTTGGGAAGGATTGTATAGTACAGTTCAACCAGATGCAGTTCGAGGCACCTTCCAATTGCCACGAGAGAAAATTGAAAAGCTAAAGCGATTGGTAAATGATAAAAACATTGTCCAGATATTCATGTGTCTACATTCTCAGTAACTTGCGCCTATACTTGGATTTGTTTAGTCCGAGCAGAAGAAATTAGCGACGACAAAATACTCTTGACATTCGCCATGGATTTTAGGTCTCGCTTGGAGCCTCCAATACCTGCGACATATTTTGGAAACTGCATTGGTGGCAATCTCACAGTTGTTGAAAGAGAAGCCCTGTTGGGGACAGAAGGTCTTTTTGTGGCTGTAAATGCAATTAGTGAAGCTGTAAAAGGCTTGGATAAGGGAGTTCTAAATGGAGCTGAGAATTGGGTTCCATCATCAATTGATGTTGAGGAGAAATTTCAAGACTGTATTCCGTTGCATCGTCGCCTCGATTCGAGGTTTACAACACTGATTTCGGATGGGGAAAGCCTAGAAAGGTGGATGTCGTTTCCATAGATGGTTCGGGAGCGATGAATCTATCAGACAATCGAAATGGTGATGGAGGAGTTGAGATTGGATTGGTTTTAAGGAAACATCATATGGAAGCTTTTGCATCTTTGTTTACTAAGGGTCTTGAATCTCTCTAGTAGCCACTCACAGGGGTTAAATAAATCGCCCTTTAATTTCTTTTCTCATATCATTTCACTTTTTTTTTTTTTTTTTTTTTTTTTTTTTTTTGAGCAACTTCATAATCTTATTTCAAAGTTTAATCGTAACCGCTGTATTTGTATTTTGGATATGACCCTTCAAGAGCAAGACAAAAAATAATATAAATATCATTTTGTTATGTTGAATTTAATTTGAGACGCGTGAATGTAACCATTTTATAAGCTGGCTTGATATAAGTGAGATAATTATATCATGTGACGTTCTGTAGAATTTCATTGTCCGATTATTTTAGTTATGGAGTGTAGTAATTTATATCGAGATTTAAGCGTGCGATAATTTTTCAGCCACACAGTTGAAGCCCCAATTATTAGTTTTCTCATCCTATAATTCGTTACCTTCACTAGGAAAATTAACTTCTTCGGTTTAATAATTCATTACTTTGATGATGATGAGTGAGTTTTATACTCATGAATTCGATACTTTTATCTTGGTTTTTGAGAATTTAATGTTGGATTTACGTTTGATTTTATGTTTATTTCAGAGATTAAGAAAGAAATAGCACTTGAGATTGATTTGGAGTGAATCAGAGACACAAGTGGCTTGAATTGATCAACAGGCCATGACTACGGCATTTGAATGAGGCAAAACTAAACTTGACCAAGAATGTACCGCCGTGGCTCAAAAGGAGCAAATTGAGCAGAATAGCCAATGTCGTGGTGCTGACTTGGTGTTGCCGCCATGTTGTAGCGTCGAAGTGGTGCATTTCATAGCAGGGCTACGTTCAGCGCTTTTCTTAGACAAAATGTAAAAAGGGTAAAAAAGATAAAAGGGTAGAAAAAATTTCGAGAAAGTTAAAAAAGATAATATGACAAAATGGATATATAATATAGCAAAAAATAAAAATGTAAAAAGAGTAGACAAAAAAAAAAAAAAAAAAAAAAAAAAAAAAAAAAAAAAAAAAGTAAAAAAGCTATAAAAAAAAAAAAAAAGTATATGGCCGTATCCACCAACAAATAATGACACAACAACCAAATGCTGTGGAAATAGTTGAGGTTTGCAGGGTGGCTCCTCCTCCCGAAATTACGAAATGGAAATTACAAGAAGAGGCTAAAGCCTTAATAAGTTACAGTAGTTTAAAAAATGAAAACAGTAAGAAACGACGATATTTGACCTTTTGGTGAATTGATGAACTTGCAGGCTAATTGTTTTGGGATGGAAGTAGTTCCTTTTCTTTTTCCGTCTAGAAGTCGCAAGATCGCATGGATCATGTGTTAGGAAATCCTACTTCGATTACAAATCAAGATCTGAAACTAATGCACATAATATATTAATATTTTTTTACAATAATGCCTGAATCTCGCCGGACAACTTTCGATCATTTTCCCTACACGCATACCACCTTCCCATTATTTTATGAAAATAAATCAATGACATCTTTTAATTTGTCAGTTATACCTTACTTTATTTAAGCCGGAGATTTGAAATACATCGATGACTTGTTCTAATTTATTAATCTATTTTTTATTATAATGAGTGAATTACACCGGACATGAGCAGCTAATGTTTATTCTACGTACATGCATTACACAATTTATATTAGTTTATGAAAAATAAACCAACTTATTTAATGAAAGTGTCCTAATTAATAAATGGGAAAAAGTATACTTATATTCTATACATATAGATATGAGGAATCGTCTTATTTTATTTGGTATTATCTCTTTCTTTGCCGTGGAGCTCTTTAAATTTCTTGATAAAAGGCCAAAAGTAGGGCCGTTATCAACAGGCATTAATTAATGGCACAGCCAAACACGGTGGAGATAGTTGAGGAATGCATGGTGGCTCCTCCACCGGCAGCCTCAACTACACCAATGTCTCTTCCTCTTTCTTTCTTTGACATGTGTTGGGTAAAGTTACCACCCACGGAACGTCTTTTCTTTTATGAAATCTCAATCCAAAATCCAAATACCACAAATTACTTTCACTCCCATATCGTCCCAAGACTAAAACAATCCTTATCTCTCACTCTCCAACATTTCCTTCCCCTTGCCGAAAACCTCACTTGGCCTCCCACTTCCCCAAAGCCCGTCATTGAGTACGCCATAGGCGATGCGGTCTCGCTTTCCGTGGCCAAGTCCAATGCTGACTTCTATAAGCTCTCAGGCACTAATGACGATAACATCTTATGTGTGGCCGTGGAATATCATCATCTAGTCCCCAACTTGTCTGTCTCCCATGAATGAACCGCGGTTTCGGCAATTCAAGTCACCGAGTTTCCTAATTATGGGTTTTTGGTAGAAATCTCGATGCATCATGCGATCCTGGACCGAAAAACATTCAGCTCTTTTAGATCTGATGTTACGTCTGATGTTCCAGATGATGTTGGAATACTATCTCGAACACTACTTAATTAATTAAGATCTAAGTTAATTACATACAGTTGCTCAAGCAGAGTAAAGTACATAAAGTAAATGAACACACAATATGATATCAGAGTTAGTGCGCACACCTACATCTATGGGGCCACGCCCAGACAATAAACAATTCACTATGTTCCAAAAATTACAGACACCGTACGGACTTATTCACTCAAGGACTCTCTCCTATACAATGACGTTGTTGTGACGAATCTCCACAGTGATAATTTAGCGTGCACCAAATGTCTTCTAAACTGCACGGTGAATTCTCTTCGACCAACAGAGCTTCCTCCCGAAAGCGACAAATGTCCCTCTCGAAGGACGATCTCAATAATGCACAAGGCTGACAAAAACTCACATACTCTTTTCTGAAAATATTCTATTAAACTCATATCACAAATCTCTGAAACAAAGCCTTTAAATAAAGTTAAGAGAATCTCATTCAAATCCACTATTGATAAGATATCTATTATATTCATAATTCTCTCTTCTGGATAGCTTCATTTGTAACTCTCAAACATCTCATCTTCAAATACTCATAGCCCCTATTGATAACTCTAAGAAATTAGAGTTATCCAATGGTTTTATAGCTCAAAATTGCATGACCAAGAGTGATTTTTCTAGTTTATGGTGTCTTTTAATTTAGATTTGTAGATTTTACACTTACTTTGGCTTAATTTCGTACCGGTGCTCCTCTTGAAGTGAAAGTTGGTAATTTTGAAGTAAAATGAGGTGAAAAATTGACTAAGGCTGTGTGTGCACTTTGCAAGAAATTTCTGGGCTAAATGATGCGGCATTGTGGGCAGCATTCTGGGAATAGCTGGCATATGGCTGATGATAGCACACTAGCTAGAGAAAGCAGACAAAAAGGAATCCGTGTGAGCTGGCTGAGTAGGTGTCATTGTGGTCAATTGTGCACATCATCAAGTGACACCTCAGCCCTATTGTTGCCCTAGAGAGGAAATGCTTTCTGAAAACAAAAGGCATCCGCCAGAAAAGAAAGAAAAAAAAAGAAGAAAAAAGAAGAGGAGAGAGAGGAAATAGAAAAAGAAGTATTCTGGGGCTGGACACACAAAGAAAATACAGAAAGCACTCCCTCTGGAGAGAATGGACAATACATTACCAAGAGAGGAAAAAGCATAGGAGGGGAGCTGAGAAAAAGAAAAGGAGATAGAGAGTACCTATCTCCAGAAAACTGAATACAAGGACGTGAAGGAAAGAAAGCAGGAGGTTGAAGGAAGCAAGGCCGGACAAAGAGGAATCCCAAATCACGCTGAAACTCTTTCTTCTTTCTGTTAGCTTAATTCTCTTTTGGTATTTAGTTACTAATTTAGCCATGCCTTATTCTGGAGCTTTGAATTTTGTAAATCTCATTATGAACTAATTTGTTTTAGCTAGGTTTGCTAATGGAACTAAGATTGCAAGGTTGACAACGTGTTTCTGAGGTGTTATTAATTTGCTATTCTAGTTCATTCATGTGTATTAATGCCTATTTCTATCCTTGACAGGCCATCAATTTTAGGATACAAGATTAAGATTAATACTGGAAGGGTTAGTTTTAATCGGATCTAACATGAGTGATGCTTGTTCAATAACCTTGCTTAGTTGTTGATTAGTGGATGGTATATGAATATATTATTCACCTTGCATAACTTAAAGAAACCTGAGTTTAAATCTGCATTCTGGAAGCTAGATTCACATAGGAATATGCTGAAAATAGTTTAAGGAACCTTAGTGATAATTAATTTGGAAGAATTTTATGCAATAACGGAGTTTCTATTAACAGGGGTAGAATGTTGCAGCATTCTAGGTAACATTTTAATCAGACTTGCAATTGAGGGGAAGTTAGCAGACCTAGCTCGTTTTCACCATTGAATTAAGCCCATAATTACATTCTTGTTATTGTTATAAAAATATATTAAAAAATCCTAGAAGCTAATCAATATTGGTATTTAACAAAAGCTAAACATAATCCTCGTAGGATCGATATCTGTACTCTTGTACACTTTATTACTTGTTAGCGACACGTGCACTTGCGAGCATAATTACCATGCAACACCTATCTTTATTCAAATTCAATTTTTACTTTAAATTAATAGCTCAATCACCATATTTGAATTTCAACGTAATTTCTTTACGCAAGTTGTCAAGCCGTAAAACTGATCAGTGTACATGTATAATATATGTATATATCCCAAAGATAAAAAGCATCCTTTACTCCACGTGCTATATCTCCCATTTATCTCCAAATCCACTTTTACAGATAAAGCTCACTTTGAAATTCAAATATAAAACCAAACTCAAACGAACTTGTAATGTAGCATCCATAAAATACTTTATCTTCTCCATGTGAGGTACCACTTTTAATCTTCTCATTTGAAATTGAAACACAATCCATATCTCCACAAGATCTGCACACAATCCGTTCAAATTCAAATCACCCATGCCTTATTTTCCTTTGACCAAGGCTTTACCCTTATCTCTCCAAATCTCAACCAATATCTTATTTGTAACTTTAACTTCAAATCTGATTCTGAATTTTCTTATGTAATACGAAATCTTCTTGAACCTGTTTTTTGAATTTTCACAAGATTGCCAGTAAATTTCCTACTAATAAAAATACCTAACAATCTCCCCTTTTAGCATTTTTTTTTTGGCAAAACTAACAAAAGATCCTAAAAAAATTTAAAAACGTAAAAAAAATTATAAATTACATTGTCTCCCCCTTTTGACAAAAATAAGCGAAAGATAAAAAAAAATCACACTCTAGATACGTCTTTAGCAGCTGATGTCGCAGATCATGTTGTAACATTTGTTGGAACACTCGATGCAACACTTCGCACTAGATATCTACGAACACATTGATCTATGTGGCTCACTCCCCCTTAATCTTCTTTGTGTCTTAGTCCCCCTGAATGTAGCATTATCCCATGTATAATGCTCTCAACACTTGTCAATCGCTTAGTGCGACCAACATCACTACACCCATTATCATTAGTGCATGCTTCTAAAGAAGTATAAGCCTTATGACACCTCAAATCAGATTTCCTTACCCACACACGTCCAGACAAATTATTTTTCACATCAATCTTCACGTTAGGTGTCTTTTTTGAGTTTACGAAATTTAGTGGATTAATGAGCATACCTCTCCTCAAAGCATTTAAATACTTGTAGCATCTCGGTCTTATATGGCCAGGTATACCACAAAGAATGGCATGTGGGGACAAACCTTCTATGTCGAGGGATGAGATAATAACCTTTTTCTTGGAGGAAGTCGGAGGCTTAGGGGCAAGCGTCTTCTTCACAAATACTATTTTGGACGTTGAGTTCTCACCAATATAGCCAAGGCCATGTCAATCACCACTCGCTTTTCAATCAAGAGAATGAGATCCAGTTTTGAGGTGTCGGAATTCATCATCTTCAATTACTTTTGAGTATGCTCCAATTCAACTATTGTCTCCTATAGCTTTTTCTCCTTTTCAACAGCCTGAAATTCATAGTTACAACAGCCTTCTTAAGCACATCCTTCTCTTTGATAAGCTCATCAACTCGCTCCCAAAATAGTTATTCATTTTAACCATCAAAACCCATTTGTTGAACATGGTTTCATATGCCTCCTGGATTGTCTGCCCAGTCAGTTTTTCACCATCACTGGAACCATCAAAATATGAAAAAACTCTGCTTTCTTCTTGTTTTTATTAGGGTGTTACAAATGATAATCCAACATATTTTGTGACATGATTTGTAACACTGGTGTTAGGACCATCTTGATATATATTGAAAGCAATGTAATTGTTCACATGGTCATCATCTTCCTGGCTGTTATCAGAATCATCATCACTCCATGTGAAGTTGAGAGACTTATTCCTCTTTTTAAGAGTGTTAGCACACTCAAACTGAATGTGAAGATAACCATCGCACCCCCAGCATTAAATTCTCTTATTCTTTTTCTTATCATTAGAGGAATTTGTAGCTCCTTATTTTTCTAAAAATTGTTGGAGTTGTTATTGAACTTCTTCATCACCCTGTTAAAATTTTTAGTTAATCAAGCAAGAGATTCCGCCAAGTCGTCATCTTCTTCTTCAACATTATCTTCCACTTAGGCTTGAAAAGCAATCCCTTGAGAAATTCCCTTCTCCTTCTTATTTTGACTCAGATTCATTTCAAATGTCTTCAGTGATCCCATCAATTCATCAAGTCTTATAGTCTCAGTGTTTTTCACCTCTTCAATAATAGTGACTTTGTAGGCAAATCTTTATGGTAACGATCTCAACGCCTTGCTGACAAATTTTGCCTCGAGAATTTTTTCACCAATAGCAAATGATTCATTAGCTATATCACACAATTGTGAATTAAATTCAAAAATAGTTTTAGTTTCATGCATTTGAATATTTTCAAACCTGATTATGAGAATATTCAGTTTGGATTTTCTGACGGCGGCGGTTCCCTCATGAGCAATCTCCAAAATCTCCCATGCTTTTTTTTTTTTTTTTAATTCACATGTAGATATCAACTTGAACTGGTTGATGTCGACTCTAATGAATATCGCGTTAAGAGCGCGAGAGTTGTAGTTGGCCAACATGTCTTCATCACTATTCAAGGAACCTTCGGGTTTGAGAATCTCTTTTCCTTTTGCATCTTTAGTTACTGGATGTTTTCAACCATTCAAAACAGCACGTCAGGCCTTCTCATCTTGAGACTTAATAAAAGCCTTTATCTGGGCCTTCCAATATGAATAATTTGAACCATCGAGCAGAGGGAGACATACAATTGAACCTCCTACCTTCATAAAATCCATTCCAAACATAACAGATCAACCTTCCAAGTGTTGGTTGCCGAATCGAATTCGGTGGCAGAAACGCAACGGAAAGGCGGAGCGTGTATAACAAAAATTTTCATAAAACTTTTGAGATACTCTATAGATTATATTAATTTATGCATGAATAAATTAATCTCATTAATTTATATTATTCAAGGATCAACTGAAAAAATACCTGGTAGCCGACTCGGATGATAACTTGAATTTCTTTGACCACGAACAGTCCTAGCTCCAAACTTTGTGTTTAGAACACCAAAGTCTTCCATGTCAATTCTTTGATTCCAGTAGACGTGTGTGTGGGCACACGTGAGACAAAATAGGTTTCTAAAACACTCGAATTTCCACAAACACCAACGCATGCACAATGTGGAATTTTTTTTTTTGGAGAAAAATATTTTTCACTCTTTTCCCTATATGAGAATTTCGGCCACCACACTTTCTTAGGGCTAAAAATATGTTTCAAAATTATTCCCACAATTTTCTATCTTTCTCATATTTAAAGAGTAGAAGTCAAACTTCAAAATAGAATCAAATCCTTATCTCCAATTTTGAATTTGGATCAAAAATTCCCTTCCCCTTATCCTTTAAGTGGCCGGCCACCCTAGGGATTTATCCCTGTGTGTGTGGCGCCTATATCAGATAGAGAAGGAAGAGATTTTATCCTTTATCCAGTAGTCCAATTTTAATTCAGATTCAAATTCAAATTTAAGTCAAAATTAAATTAATTTGAATTCTAAATTGAACAACTTATCAAATAAGTTTAAATGGATAAATCTAGATATGTTCAAATTCAAATTTAAATAATCTCATTATTTAAATAATAATTAATTCTCAATTAATTATTCTTCGAGTATTTAATTTTAGAATTCCGTAATTCTAAAATTCCCATTTTGCCCTTTATGTCTGGTAGAATTACAAGGACGACGCGGGGACTAATGGACCTATAATTCTGAGCTCCAATAAAATTAATAATTAATTAAACACTTTAATTAATTAATTAATTCTATTAATTCCAATAGTTACTCCACTATAAACTTGGAATTTCACTCTCAAAATTATAGACATTAATTACTTCTAAACTGCGAAGTGTCCATTTGATATAGTCATTACATATAAATCAATCCTCCATAATTCATAATTAGAGTCAGGTAGAATCCATTAACCTCTCTAATTACATCTTTATCCTTAGTACCATTGATTCTCTAGTGGATAGTGATTCATAAAACACATTCATGAACCAGGCGCTCTTACTAATCCAAGTCTTGAATCAACACTCAAGAGAATTATTTATCTGCTTCTTTCTCAAGAAGGAATGGATTCCATCTCATATAATAACATTCCCAGCTACCTATTTCATTATGTCTCCAAAATACAAGGAATAGGATTCAGGGTCTCGGAATCCATGCCGAGTAAATCAAAAGATATAAATCCATAAATAGGAGTTTGTTAAGAACTCATGATTAAGATCATCCTATATATGACCATCGGTAGACTCAATTAGAATTTCTATGCTTAACAGAAATTATTAGAAATTCATATTGTGTCTGCGTCCATGTTCCACATAATCTCATTATGCGAAATACACTCATTCAATATCTCACCATATTAACAAAGTCACGGATAACACCGCATTTCTAAATGGAATGACATATATTTATAATGTTTTAATTAAAGATTCTGAACTTTAATTAAATTCATTATGAATACGATTACTTTTTGATTATTATCCTTAAACATTATCCTCTTGTATATAACACTTATATACCATGTTTAAGGTTACATAAATAATCAAGGAATTTTATTTGATATTCATAAAAAATTCATAAATATATGCACATAAAATGATGAATAAACTATTTTATTAAATAAATAATAAATATCCTTTTACATCTCATGCTTTCAGGACACTATTCCCAACACCAAGATCTCACCGAGCAATCAGTCAATGAATCGCTTTGATACCACCTATTAAATATGATGTTACATCTAGTGTTTCAGATGACGTGGGAACACTATCTTAAACACGACTTAATTAATTAAGATCCGGGTTAATTACGTACAGTTGCTCGAGCATAATAAAGTGCCGAAAGTAAATGAACACACAATATGATATCACAGTTCAGTGCGCATACTTACATCTGTGGGGCATACCCAGACAGTAAACAGTTCACTATGTTCCAAAAATTACAGACACCGGACATACTTATTCACTCAAGGACTCTCTCCTAGACAGTGACGCCGCTGTGACGAATCTCGCAGTGATTATTTAGCATGCACCATAAGTCTTCTAAACTGTACGGCGAACTCCTTTCGACCGACATAGCTTCCTTTCAAAGGATGATCTCAACAACGCACAAGGCTCACAAAAACTCACAGACTCTTTTCTAAAAATATCTATTAAGCCCATATCACAAATGCCCTAAAACAAAGTCTTTAAATAAAGTCAAGAGAATCTCATTCAAATCCACTATTGATAAGATATCTATTATATTCATAATTCTCTCTTCTAGATAGCTTCATGTTGTAGCTCTCAAACATCTCATCTTCAAATATACTCGCAGCCCCCATCTTTATTCAGATTCAATTTTTACTTCAAATTAATAGCTCAATCACCATATTTGAATTTAAACCCAACTTCTTTGCGCAAGGTGTGAAGCCATAAAACTCATCCGCATACATGTATAATATATATATATATATCCCAAAGATAACTAAACTTGATCTAAACATCCTTTACTCCACGTGTTATATCTCTCATTTATCTCTAAATCCACTTTTGCAGATAAAGCTCACTTTGAAATTCAAACATAAAACCAAACTCAACTGAACTTGTAATGTAGCATCCATAATATGCTTTATCTTCTCCATGTGAGGTACCACTTTTCATCTTCTCATTTGAAATTGAAACACAATCCATATCTTGACAAGATCTGCACACATAATCCGTTCAAATTCAAATCACTCATGTCTTATCTTCCTTTGACCAAAGTTTTATTCTTATCTCTTCAAATCTTAATCAATATCTTATCTGTAACTTTAACTTCAAATGTAATTTTGAATTTTCTATGTTGAACCTCTTTTTTAAATTTTTACAAGAAAACTAATAATTTGCCAATTAATAAAAATATCTAACAAGCTTGTTTTTAAAATCATGGGCCCAAATATGCAGATCACTTAGTTGCAGCTTACCACCGGAGCTAAAACCAAGCCATGACAGAGGCCTTATCAAGGATCCTGCCAAGCTTGAAGAAACCTTTGCAGGGCAGTGGCAGAGTTTACACGGACCTGATAATAGAAGTCTAGTTCCTCTAGATATACAAGTTCAACCAGATTCATTTAGAGGAACTTTCCAATTTCCACTGGAGAAGATCGAAAAGCTAAGGCAAATGGTAAGCGGTGAGATCTGGGCAATGCACAAGAGGCAATGCACAAGAATGAACAAGCAAGTGATAATGATATTCATCCACTTCACATATCAACATTTTCTCTGATATGTGCCTATACGTGGGTTTGTCTAGTTAAAGCTGAAGGAATTAAGGACAATAAAATCCTTCTCATCTTGTCCGGGGATTGTAGATCTCGCTTGGAGCCTCTGCCACCGACATATTTTGGAAACTGCATCGGAAGCCGGTCTGTAGTCGTGGAACGAGAAGATCTTTTGGGAAAAAATGGGATTGTTTATGGCCGTACATGCCATAATTGAAGCTGTAAAAGTTTAAATAGCGGAATTCTAGATGGAGCCGAGAGCTGGGTTTCATTAATCACTAGGAGTGTACAAAAAACCGTAAAACTGAAACCGACCGAAGAACCGACCGCTCAAAATTGAAAATGACAGTGCCACGTGGAACTGAACACAGTCGGTTCGGTTACCCGACCAAATTCCTCAAAAGTCGGTTCAATTTTAGTTTTACGTGTAGAGAGTCGG
This sequence comes from Morus alba, assembly GCA_012066045.3. Taxonomy (NCBI): domain Eukaryota; kingdom Viridiplantae; phylum Streptophyta; class Magnoliopsida; order Rosales; family Moraceae; genus Morus; species Morus alba. Next base: position 4,919,359 of record CP050233.2, on the reverse strand, counting down.
TCAAAAAAGCGAACCGACCGAGAAGGGAATTTTTTTTTATGCTTTCGTTTTGTTTTACTTATGACAATTTAAATGTTTTTTAAACTTGTGTTTGTGCAATTATCAATTTTGATGTTATGCTTTGTATTCATTTATTGTGATTACGTGTTTGCAACTTTGCATGAAGGAAAGTTTTACACTTTTTCGTACTTGCGGGTAAAAATGCAGTTAAAGATGCTGGTAACCTGATAGTTAACTGAGGTCATCTTCCTGATTACCAAAACTGAAAACCGACCAAAACCGACCAAAATTGAAGTTCGGTTAATCGAATTGAAAAATGTTAGGTGTGGTTCGGTTTCAGTTTCAACTTTTAAAAAACTGACATGGTCAGTTCGGCCACTGAACTGACCAAAACTGACGAAACCGAACCGACGAACACCCCTATTAATCACAAGTAAAGCTCAAAATCCTGTGAAAATAGCGGGTAGATTATACACCATTTCAGGTTCGCCTCAGTTCGCGGATCACAGTAGTGATTTTGGATGGGGACGTCCAAGAAAGGTAGAACTGATTACTATAGATAGAATGAAAGGAATAAGTCTTTCGGAGAGGGATGGAGGAATTGAGATTGGAGTGGTTTTGTAGAAAGATATTATGAATGCTTTTGCTTCTTTCTTTGCTGAAGGTCTTGAATCTCTTTGAAAGATGGCCTATCAGTGGTAATACGGGCATGTAGAGCATGTTTTTTTGTCCATAAAACTCAAAAAAAGAAAATTTAAGTTTTAACTTTATTTAAGTTCACGTTCTTTTAAATTTTAACTTTATTTAATTTTACTCAATTTTATTCAAATTCTAACTTCAACTCAAGTTATAACTCAAATTTAACTCAAAAATTATACTCTAATTACACTCTAAAAGAACAATCTTGTAATAATTAAGCAACATCTTTTTGCCTCTCTTGATTGAAACGTTTTACGATAATTGTAGTAAAAATATCTTGTTGTAAAGTTTTACTTTTACGATAATGATTGAAACGTTTGAAATACGCCAAAGGCTAGTTATAGTAAATTAATCCTCTCAAAAAAAATATCTTGGTGTAAAGTTTTACTTTTACGATAATGATTGAATTACAGTACTCTCGCACTTTTTCATTAATTTATGAAATTAAATCAAATTAAGCGAAAATCTCGAGATGGACGTATCGCACCAAATCATGTGATCATATGGGGAAAGATAATACATAATTTAAACTAACCATCTCGAGATGAACGTTAATGCTTATTTAAACTAACCATACCTCAGAAGAAACCAATGGCAATACTTTTATTAATCCGAGTACTCATGAACATAAGAAATATATATAATCCTGCATCACTAGATCAATTACTAAAGATCAACCTCAATCAATCTTTTGTTCTTGTTTTTGTTTTTTGTTTTTTGTTTTTCCTTTGTTGGATTATAAGATATATAACTGTTATGTGTAATATATAGTTGGAAATCGCTAAAGATCAAATGAGAAAGATATCAAACGCTAAACAACTCGATCTAAGATTCATATTGCTAATACAGAGAAAGGAGTTAATTTCTACTAGCTGTGTTGTATTTGACCCTTTGGAGAATTGATGAACTTGCTGGCTAATTGGTTTGAGATTGTAGTACTTCCTTTATTTTCTTCTAGAACTAGCAAGCTGATCGCATGGATCATGTGTTAGGATTATAAGTCCTACGTCAATATTTATTTGACATCTTTTGTCAACTATATAGCTTACTGTATTAAAGCTGGACCATTTGCGAAATACAATAATGTATGAATTACGCCAGCATCGACGAGCCACGTTTTAATTATTTTTCCCTACACGACTACCACATTTCCATTAGTTTATGAAAATAAATCAGTTAATTTAATGAAAGTTTCCTAAATAAATCGGAAAATAGAAGTCTATGTATAAAATCGTAAGAATCGTCTATTTTATTTGGTAATATCTCTTTCCTTGTCGTGAAACGCACATCTCTGCTTAATAAAAGGCCGCCAAACAAGAAGTAGTGGCCGTATCAACCGGAAATTATAATGGCAGAACCAAATCCAAATGCGGTGGAAATAGTTGAGGTTTGCATGGTGGCTCCCCCACCTATACCCAACCCCTCATCTCCAAAGTCTCTTCCTCTCACTTTCTTCGACTTAAGGTGGTTAAGGTTCCCACACAGTGAACGCCTCTTCTTCTACGAAATCTCAACCCCAAATAATAGCACTTCTTTTTTCTTCGACTCCATTCTTCCAAGACTCAAGTACTCTTTGTCTCTCACCCTCCTCCACTTCCTTCCTCTCGCCGGGAACCTCATATGGCCTCCCCCTTCAACAAAGCCCAGCGTCGAATACGCCAAAAGCGACGCGGTTTCGCTGACTGTGGCCAAGTCCACCGCCGATTTCCATCGTCTCTCAGGCACTACTGATGATCACATCTTCTGCGATGCCAGGGAGTATCATCCTCTCATGCCCAAATTGTCAGTTTCCCGTGAGCGAGCCGCGGTTTTGGCGATTCAAGTCACCGAGTTCCTGAACCATGGGTATTCCATTGGGATCACCATGCATCACGCGGTCCTCGATGGAAAAAGTTTACACTTGTTTATAAAATCATGGGCCCACATATGCAGATCACTTGGATCAGGAGATCGTAGTAGTAGTGATATTCATCACGATGCTCAATCTCCCATGTTCCTCCAGTTGCCGCCGGAACTTAATCCAGTTTATGACAGAAATTTTATCAACGACCCTGCTGATCTCGGAACAATCTTCTCGAACAGGTGGCGAAATATGGACGGACCTGATAACAGAAGTTTATTGCCTTGGGAAGGATTGTATAGTACAGTTCAACCAGATGCAGTTCGAGGCACCTTCCAATTGCCACGAGAGAAAATTGAAAAGCTAAAGCGATTGGTAAATGATCAAAAACATTGTCCAGATATTCATGTGTCTACATTCTCAGTAACTTGCGCCTATACTTGGATTTGTTTAGTCCGAGCAGAAGAAATTAGCGACGACAAAATACTCTTGACATTCGCCATGGATTTTAGGTCTCGCTTGGAGCCTCCAATACCTGCGACATATTTTGGAAACTGCATTGGTGGCAATCTCACAGTTGTTGAAAGAGAAGCCCTGTTGGGGACAGAAGGTCTTTTTGTGGCTGTAAATGCAATTAGTGAAGCTGTAAAAGGCTTGGATAAGGGAGTTCTAAATGGAGCTGAGAATTGGGTTCCATCATCAATTGATGTTGAGGAGAAATTTCCAAGACTGTATTCCGTTGCATCGTCGCCTCGATTCGAGGTTTACAACACTGATTTCGGATGGGGAAAGCCTAGAAAGGTGGATGTCGTTTCCATAGATGGTTCGGGAGCGATGAATCTATCAGACAATCGAAATGGTGATGGAGGAGTTGAGATTGGATTGGTTTTAAGGAAACATCATATGGAAGCTTTTGCATCTTTGTTTACTAAGGGTCTTGAATCTCTCTAGTAGCCACTCACAGGGGTTAAATAAATCGCCCTTTAATTTCTTTTCTCATATCACTTTGTTTTTTTTTTTTTTTTTTTTTTTTTTTTGAAAGCAACTTCATAATCTTATTTCAAAGTTTAATCGTAACCGCTGTATTTGTATTTTGGATATGACCCTTCAAGAGCAAGACAAAAAATAATATAAATATCATTTTGTTATGTTGAATTTAATTTGAGACGCGTGAATGTAACCATTTTATAAGCTGGCTTGATATAAGTGAGATAATTATATCATGTGACGTTCTGTAGAATTTCATTGTCCGATTATTTTAGTTATGGAGCGTAGTAATTTATATCGAGATTTAAGCGTGCGATAATTTTTCAGCCACACAGTTGAAGCCCCAATTATTAGTTTTCTCATCCTATAATTCGTTACCTTCACTAGGAAAATTAACTTCTTCGGTTTAATAATTCATTACTTTGATGATGATGAGTGAGTTTTATACTCATGAATTCGATACTTTTATCTTGGTTTTTGAGAATTTAATGTTGGATTTACGTTTGATTTTATGTTTATTTCGTAGATTAAGAAAGAAATAGCACTTGAGATTGATTTGGAGTGAATCAGAGACACAAGTGGCTTGAATTGATCAACAGGCCATGACTACGGCATTTGAATGAGGCAAAACTAAACTTGACCAAGAATGTACCGCCGTGGCTCAAAAGGAGCAAATTGAGCAGAATAGCCAATGTCGTGGTGCTGACTTGGTGTTGCCGCCATGTTGTAGCGTCGAAGTGGTGCATTTCATAGCAGGGCTACGTTCAGTAGCTTTTCTTAGACAAAATGTAAAAAGGGTAAAAAGATAAAAGGGTTGAAAAAATTTCGAGAAAGTTAAAAAGATAATATGACAAAATGGATATATAATATAGCAAAAAATAAAAATGTAAAAAGAGTAGACAAAAAAAAAAAAAAAAAAAAAAAAAAAGAAAAAAAAAAAAAAAAAAAAAAAAAGTAAAAAAGCTATAAAAAAAAAAAAAAAGTATATGGCCGTATCCACCAACAAATAATGACACAACAACCAAATGCTGTGGAAATAGTTGAGGTTTGCAGGGTGGCTCCTCCTCCCGAAATTACGAAATGGAAATTACAAGAAGAGGCTAAAGCCTTAATAAGTTACAGTAGTTTAAAAATGAAAACAGTAAGAAACGACGATATTTGACCTTTTGGTGAATTGATGAACTTGCAGGCTAATTGTTTTGGGATGGAAGTAGTTCCTTTTCTTTTTCCGTCTAGAAGTCGCAAGATCGCATGGATCATGTGTTAGGAAATCCTACTTCGATTACAAATCAAGATCTGAAACTAATGCACATAATATATTAATATTTTTTTACAATAATGCCTGAATCTCGCCGGACAACTTTCGATCATTTTCCCTACACGCATACCACCTTCCCATTATTTTATGAAAATAAATCAATGACATCTTTTAATTTGTCAGTTATACCTTACTTTATTTAAGCCGGAGATTTGAAATACATCGATGACTTGTTCTAATTTATTAATCTATTTTTATTATAATGAGTGAATTACACCGGACATGAGCAGCTAATGTTTATTCTACGTACATGCATTACACAATTTATATTAGTTTATGAAAAATAAACCAACTTATTTAATGAAAGTGTCCTAATTAATAAATGGGAAAAAGTATACTTATATTCTATACATATAGATATGAGGAATCGTCTTATTTTATTTGGTATTATCTCTTTCTTTGCCGTGGAGCTCTTTAAATTTCTTGATAAAAGGCCAAAAGTAGGGCCGTTATCAACAGGCATTAATTAATGGCACAGCCAAACACGGTGGAGATAGTTGAGGAATGCATGGTGGCTCCTCCACCGGCAGCCTCAACTACACCAATGTCTCTTCCTCTTTCTTTCTTTGACATGTGTTGGGTAAAGTTACCACCCACGGAACGTCTTTTTCTTTTATGAAATCTCAATCCAAAATCCAAATACCACAAATTACTTTCACTCCCATATCGTCCCAAGACTAAAACAATCCTTATCTCTCACTCTCCAACATTTCCTTCCCCTTGCCGAAAACCTCACTTGGCCTCCCACTTCCCCAAAGCCCGTCATTGAGTACGCCATAGGCGATGCGGTCTCGCTTTCCGTGGCCAAGTCCAATGCTGACTTCTATAAGCTCTCAGGCACTAATGACGATAACATCTTATGTGTGGCCGTGGAATATCATCATCTAGTCCCCAACTTGTCTGTCTCCCATGAATGAACCGCGGTTTCGGCAATTCAAGTCACCGAGTTTCCTAATTATGGGTTTTTGGTAGAAATCTCGATGCATCATGCGATCCTGGACCGAAAAACATTCAGCTCTTTTAGATCTGATGTTACGTCTGATGTTCCAGATGATGTTGGAATACTATCTCGAACACTACTTAATTAATTAAGATCTAAGTTAATTACATACAGTTGCTCAAGCAGAGTAAAGTACATAAAGTAAGTGAACACACAATATGATATCAGAGTTAGTGCGCACACCTACATCTATGGGGCCACGCCCAGACAATAAACAATTCACTATGTTCCAAAAATTACAGACACCGTACGGACTTATTGAAGGATCTTATTGTGATTTATATATGAAAAATCATTTGAACAACAACAATATTGTAGGCGGAATTTCAAAAATTTTATCATATCCATTTAATTCATAATTAAACGTAAACCACAACGAGAGATGCATGCATGATATATGTTTATGGACAAAGGATTAGAAAAATCTCACATACCTTTGTGACGATTGAATTAATTGACCGCAAGGATCTTGTCTCACTATCTCACGTTCCAAGATGGAGAATTGCCGTGAAACAAGATCGTTGTTTATTGTCACGATCACACCAAGAACCACTCGTTGATTCAAGGCTATGTCTCTACAATTTTTAGGATGAGAGAGTGGGCTCTTTTTTCAAAAACCTAAGGAAACTTTTTCCTTCTATTTTGTCTCTACAAAATCCGGCCACCCTAAGGAAAGTGTGATCTCTTTTTCTTTTCTCCAAAAGACTCTCTACCTAGGGTTTTCAATAATATCCTTATATAGGAGAAAATTCAAAAACTCAAACCCTAAATGGGATTTTCGAATTTCTCCTTAACCCTAGGATTGAAATCCGAAAATCCCTACATGGCTTAGGGATTTCCGAATTTCCTTCCCTATTTTGGAGCAAAATTCGAAATCCCCTTAAGGCAAGGGATTTCCGAATTTTCCCAAAATAAAATCTCACTTTTCTCTTTCCTTTAGTTGCCAAATTAAAACCATGTTTAAATTTCATTTTGAATTTTAAATTAATCTCCATTAATTTCAAAATTCAAAACTCATTCTTTTTATTTTTCAATTATCAAATAAATGAAAAATAAGACAATGAATTTAAACATAATTATCGGTTTCTTTTTCCCATTTATTAGAGCTAGCCTTGAGACCGAATGGACCCACATGAACAAAGCTATGGAATTACAATATTCGAATAACTCATCCCTATAAGTTATCGACATATTTAATTCCGACATCGTACAACTCCACTAAAAGTTCGATGCCGAATAATCTCTCGATTCATGTGCGCTAATTTTTCTTTTGGTGTTGATACAATTTATCACACGGTCCACAGTGTAAATGCATTATTATCCTTCGTAAATATCAGTGATCAAAATGGTGTATATAATATTACCGTTTTACCATTCTAATCATTATTTCCTCAACTCCTTTATATGACTGTGAATAAGAAAGACAAACGTTCGTAAGATGTCTCGCACATGTTACGATGTCTTAATCAATGAATATCATCATTGAATACCAGGCCTGGTTTATTTATTCACACACCCGTCAATAAAGCATGAGGTGATATTATTTTTACGAATTCCATATCTGTGAATCACATAACTCCAACTTAATATTGTCATGATCCCAATGACCGAGATGTCGTTCAATAATCGTGAACTAATCTCATTGGCGAATCAAAGATCATGAGATACTAAGTTGAGCTACGATTCACTTCGAGGATTAAGATAATTATACAAATATACTTAAGTTGTGATGATTAGGTTTAGAGTTGTGTAAACGGTTTTACTCTAACCTAATCAATCACATGGTCTATTCAACATGTTGCGAGCATGTCTAGATCAACCACGTAGTCCAACTCCCATGCCCCGAGACCAAAGATCACATGGTTCGATCTAACAAATCATAATCGGATTCGATTGCCCAATCAATCCTAAGACTGCGAATATCTATTTTAAACTCAGATCCGAAGAGTTTGTCCGGCGGGGTTCCCCTGACTCTTCTTTCGTTAGTAACAGTTTATGGACTAAGCAATATCATAAACACTCTTGAGTATGTGTCAAAACATAACTTTATCTTATTTTATAAAATCAAAGAAAATAATAATGTCTTACATTTGTCATTTCATAAATAACAAATTACATCCCACTTTATGGACACATTTCCAACAAACTCCCACTTGGACTTAAAGTAGGTGTGTACAATCTCGCATGCCCAAACCTTCCAGATGCGTATCGAAGACTTTACCAGATAAAGCCTTTGTAAACGGATCGGCCAAGTTGTCATGTGTTGATATCTTTGTCACTTCAACATCGCCTCTTTGTACAATCTCACGGATGAGGTGGTATTTCCGCTCTATGTGCTTGGACCTTTTATGGCTTCTAGGCTCCTTAGAGTTTACTCACAGCCCCCCTTGTTATCGTCTGACAAAGACCATGGGCCTATCGACTTCGGAACAACTTCCAAAGAAACAAGGAACTTTTTAAGCCATACGACCTCTTTCGCACTTCACAAGTCGCCACATATTCGCCTCCATGGTGGAGTCACCTATGCAAGTCCGCTTGATGCTCCTCCATACCACCGAACCTCCATTCGGGACAAACACCGATCCACAAGTGGATTTCTGGAATCCTTATCCGATTGGAAATCGAGAATCGGTATATCCGTCATATTCAAAGTCAAGACCTGAATATACAAGCATATAGTTCCTCGTTCTCCTAAGATACTTGAGGATATGCTTTTACAAAAACCCGGTGCTCGGGTCCGGGGTTTGACCGAATCTACTCACCACGCCTCTTTGCGTAGCATATATCGTGTCCGTGCAAAGCGTCGCATACATGAGGCTTCCCACGGGCTGAAGCGTAAGGAACTCGGCTCATGTCTTCCTCTTCTTGAGGAGTCTTGGGAGACTGCTCCTTAGAGAGGATACTCCATGTCGGAAGGGTAGATAACCCTTTTTGGAGTTTTGCATAGCGAATCGGTCCATTACCTTATCGATGTAGGATGCTTGAGGCGATGCCAATTGTTTGTTCTTCCGATCTCGAAGATCCGAATTCCCAAAACATAGGCAAATTCTCCTAGATCCTTCATGTCAAAACGCTGCGAGCCGAGCTTAACCTCGCTTAGTCTTCCTACATCATTCCCAATGAGTAGTATGTCATCTACATATAAGACTAAGAAAACCACTTTGCCTTCTTGTATCGACTTATACACACAAGGCTCATCCATTGACCGAACAAAACCATAAGTTTTAACGGTCTCATCGAATCGATATTCCATGATCTGGATGCCTGCTTCAAATCCATAAATAGACTTCGCACTTCGCAAACCTTTTCTTCTAGACCCTTTTCAATGAATCCATCTGGTTGTGCCATGTAAATGCGCTCATCCAGTTGCCATTCGAAAAAGTCTTTTACATCCATCCGCCAGATTTCATAATCTAAAGCGTGAAGAATGGATAGAAGAATTCGGATGGATTTAAGCATGGCTACCGGAGAGAAGGTATCCTCATAGTCGATGCCTTCTTTCCGGGTGTAGCCCTTAGCTACCAACCTTGCTTTGAATGTCTCTACATTCCCATCCGGACCCTCTTCTTCTTGTAGATCCATTTACACCCTACGGGTTTTACCCCTTCGAGGAGGATCTACTAGAGTCCATACGCCATTTTTATACATCGATTGTATTTGGCGTCCCATGGCTTCATGCCATAGGTTTGCTTTCGAACTTTCCATGGCCTGTAAGTAGGAGACAGGTTCGTCGATGTCTAAAACTGAGATCGCATATAATGCGTCTCCATAAGACATGTACCTATCAAAGTTGTCTCACAACCCTCCCACTACGTCGAGGCTCCACCGGTGTTAGTTCTTGTTGTGGTTCATCTGTTGTCGGTTCGAGAATAGATTGCGGATATGTTGCATGAACATTTTCACCATCAATTCCTCAAGTACAAGCTTGCTTCTTGGCTTCATATTCTTTATAAAATCCTCTTCCGAAAAACGAGCATTCGTCTTTGGCGGCGAATGTTTTCTCGATCGATGGGACTATAAAAGATATAGCCTTTTGTTCCTTTGGGATATCCTACAAATAGGCACATTACGAACGACTAGTCAACTTACCGGTCTTCTTTCTAAGCACATGTGCCGGACAACCCCATATTCGGTGTGGCCAAGAGATGACTTCTTGCCACTCCATCTTTCATATGGAGTTCAGTGCTTGCCTTAGATGGAACTTGGTTCGGAATGTATCTTCTTTGTTTCCAAGGCATATCCCCAAAAGGAATCTGGAAGAGATGAGTAACTCATCATTGATCTAACCATGTCTAATAGAGTTCGATTCCTTCTCTCGACACCGCCATTCTCACGAGGAGTACCGGCGCGGTCAGTTGAGAAAATATACCTTCTTCCTTAAGAAAGTCTTGAACTCTCCCAAAGAAGTATTCACCACCACGATCGGATCGTAGTGTTTTGATCTGTTTATCTAATTGCTTTTCAACCAAGGCCTTGAATTCTTTGAACTTTTCAAAGGTTTCGGACTTTTGACGATTAGATAAATATGACCAAAACGAATAGTCATCGATGAAGGTTATGAAATATTCATATCCTCCTCTTGCTTGGATATTGAATGGCCCACATACATCACTATGTGCGAGTTCTAGGCATTCATCACCTCTTACCCTTTGTTTGAAAAGGGTCTCTTGGTCATTTTTCTTCTATGCGGGATTCACATGTAGGTAGTGAGCCTACACTTAAGGTTTGCAAGGGACCGTCTCTTACCAACCTTTTAATCCTGTCAAGGCCAATATGTCCAAGACGTAGATGCCATTTGTAGGTTTGATCAATTGAGTCTAACCTCAATCTCTTACTTTCTCTCATTGAATCATCATTCAATTCAGTATCGCAAATCGTTGGAATATTTGGTTTAATGTAGAATGTATTGTTTATCATGACCGTAGAAGTAATCATGAAGCCATTCTGAATAACATCATTATTAAAATCCAAAGAATATCCTTGCTCAATCAAACGAGCCACGTAAATAAGGTTTTTCCCAAAACCGGGACATAATAAACATTGTTCAAAACAATAAAACTGTTCTCAAAAATTAATTTAATACTTCCAACAAATTGTTGTCGATCATCGATGCTCCATTCCCCAATGGAAGTTGAACTCGTCCTTGCTAAGCCTTTTGTTTTCCCCGAACCCCTGCGAGAGAACAACAAACATGATTAGTGGCTCCGAGTCTACAATCCAAGAAAAAGTAGAGTCACCACAAAACAGGCTTCGTAACAAGCAATGTACCTTTAGCTTTGACCTCCTTGAGGTATGTAGGACGATTCGTTTCCGGTGGCAGACATTCCGCAATGGTGACATTTGTCGATACTCTTGTCTACCTTTGCAGCGTTCTTGCCTTTCGCGGCCGGCTTCTTCTTATTCTTTGCGGGCTTTCTTCTGTTTCTTGACACCAGAGGTGGAAGGCTTTGCTTCACAAGGTTAGCCTCTCCGTTCCTCTTTTTTGCCTTTAAGCGAAAGAGTTTCCGCAGTTTGAAGCTCCTTCATGAGTTCCGGGAGTGAATAACTCAACTTATTCATAGAGTAGTTGAGTTTGAAGTTGTTAAACATCTCCGGGAGAGTCTCTAGGATCATATCCACTTGAGTTTCTCCATCTATTTCAGCTCCCATGAGCTCCATCTCATTCAGGTGACTTATGATCAATAGCATATGGTCCCGAACAGAGTGCCGGATTTCATCCGGCGGTTCATGAAGTTGCGCCTCGCGGCTTGCTTGGCTTGATTTTACCGGCTTCCGAACATTTCGGAGATGTCAGATCATATCTGCGGTTGTCAAAGATGTTCCGATGTTGTTGTTGCAACACATTGCTAATTGATGCTAAGATATAGCACCTAGCAATCTCATCGAACGCATCCAAGCGATGTATGTGTCTCGCTCTTCTTGAGTCGAATCATCATTCGGCTCAAGAGGACAGGGGTAGTGAGCACATGCTTGTGCTTGTCTCACCGTCAACACGATATCGAGGTTACGTTTCCAAACAACGTAATTTTCACCCACTAGTTTGTTTGTACTAAGAATTTGCGCGATCGGGGATAAAGACATAATTGTTTGAAAAATAAAATAAAGCGGTGTTGATAATTTGCTTATATTTAAGAGAAGTATGATGCATGAATGCAAATACTTAAACATAAATAAAATCCTAAAAAAAATGTTTCATCTATGGTGTTGCGATCATAAACGGCAACACGTCCCACCTAGGGGTGGCGTCCGTGAAGCCTCCCTATCGCATCGAGACTCCTCTCGTTTGGTTCACTTTACAAGATGTCTCTACATCTAGTGCAACCAATCACCATCTTTTTGGTCACCTTAGATCCATTGCCTAGCTCCTATGGGAGATTACAATGATCTTTAGTCTAAGTGTTTAACCCGACTAATCGACTCTAGAGGTTGTTATGAACTAACGATCCATCTAGGGATGGTCTCGCCTCACTACTTCCTTTTCGAGTCTTATCTTCTATAAGCAACCTGATGACTCCTTAGCGACATGTTTCATGGGTTTCTCCCATTGAAGTGAGGACCACTAAGGTGGTTCTTAACCTATCCACATGTCACGATCAGGCTAAAGTCGGAGACCTTGGGAACGTTTCAACGCAAAACGACCCTCCCACTTAGCTTTTTGAAAAATGGATTTTGTTTTGAAATTAAGTCCAATTAATAATTCAACAAAATTATAACCCTTATAAATTTGTTGTATTTTATAACTCTTTATAAAATTTACCCATTGCATTTATTATTATAACAATTTATAATATTAAACTACAATGATGCATGAACATGCTTGCATGGCAATTTGATATTGGCATCTCTATATCCTATATGGCATGTTATAATGATGCGAGATTAAACAATAAATCATACATTTACAATTTAACCTCTCTATGGCTCATTTCTAATTACAACCCATAAAAACAAATGAAAATAATTACAATAATTTTCTTCATCTTGTCTTCTTGGCATCTTCTCAATTTTCTCTTCTCTCGATCCCTGAAAAGTGAAAATAAAAAAATTTTTTTTTTTGTTTGGGCTGGGCCCGGGACAATCCTGGGCCCACCTTCTCCTCCTACTGGGCCAGGGCCCTGCCTTGGCGCAAAGATGGGCTGCCCAGGCCAGGCAGGCCTTGCTCCCATTGCATGGGCCGCGGCCCTTACCTGGCAAGGCCGGTGGCGGGCCTGTGGCCCTTGCTCGGCAGGCCGGTGGCCTCTGTGGCTCTTGCCTGGCCCGCCACCGCATCCATAAAACCAAACTCAAACGAACTTGTAATGTAGCATCCATAAAATACTTTATCTTCTCCATGTGAGGTACCACTTTTAATCTTCTCATTTGAAATTGAAACACAATCCATATCTCCACAAGATCTGCGCACACAATCCGTTAAAATTCAAATCACCCATGCCTTATTTTCCTTTGACCAAGGCTTTACCCTTATCTCTCCAAATCTCAACCAATATCTTATTTGTAACTTTAACTTCAAATCGATTCTGAATTTTCTTATGTAATACTGAAATCTTCTTGAACTGTTTTTTTGAATTTTCACAAGATTGCCAGTAAATTTCCTACTAATAAAAATACCTAACAATCTCCCCTTTTAGCATTTTTTTTTTGGCAAAACTAACAAAAGATCCTAAAAAAATTTAAAAACGTAAAAAAATTATAAATTACATTGTCTCCCCCTTTTGACAAAAATAAGCGAAAGATAAAAAAAAATCACACTCTAGATACGTCTTTAGCAGCTGATGTCGCAGATCATGTTGTAACATTTGTTGGAACACTCGATGCAACACTTCGCACTAGATATCTCTGAACACATTGATCTATGTGGCTCACTCCCCTTAATCTTCTTTGTGTCTTAGTCCCCCTGAATGTAGCATTATCCCATGTATAATGCTCTCAACACTTGTCAATCGCTTAGTGCGACCAACATCACTACACCCATTATCATTAGTGCATGCTTCTAAAGAAGTATAAGCCTTATGACACCTCAAATCAGATTTCCTTACCCACACACGTCCAGACAAATTATTTTTCACATCAATCTTCACGTTAGGTGTCTTTTTTGAGTTTACGAAATTTAGTGGATTAATGAGCATACCTCTCCTCAAAGCATTTAAATACTTGTAGCATCTCGGTCTTATATGGCCAGGTATACCACAGTAATGGCATGTGGGGACAAACCTTCTATGTCGAGGGGATGAGATAATAACCTTTTTACTGGAGGAAGTCGGAGGCTTAGGGGCAAGCGTCTTCTTCACAAATACTATTTTGGACGTTGAGTTCTCACCAATATAGCCAAGGCCATGTCGATCACCACTCGCTTTTCAATCAAGAGAATGAGATCCAGTTTTGAGGTGTCGGAATTCATCATCTTCAATTACTTTTGAGTATGCTCCAATTCAACTATTGTCTCCTATAGCTTTTTCTCCTTTTCAACAGCCTGAAATTCATAGTTACAACAGCCTTCTTAAGCACATCCTTCTCTTTGATAAGCTCATCAACTCGCTCCCAAAATAGTTATTCATTTTAACCATCAAAACCCATTTGTTGAACATGGTTTCATATGCCTCCCTGGATTGTCTGCCCAGATCGGTTTTTCACCATCACTGGAACCATCAAAATATGAAAAACTCTACTTTCTTCTTGTTTTTTTATTAGGGTGTTACAAATGATAATCCAACATATTTTGTGACATGATTTGTAACACTTGGTGTTAGGACCATCTTGATATATATTGAAAGCAATGTAATTGTTCACATGGTCATCATCTTCCTGGCTGTTATCAGAATCATCATCACTCCATGTGAAGTTGAGAGACTTATTCCTCTTTTTAAGAGTGTTAGCACACTCAAACTGAATGTGAAGATAACCATCGCACCCCCAGCATTAAATTCTCTTATTCTTTTTCTTATCATTAGAGGAATTTGTAGCTCCCTTATTTTTCTAAAAATTGTTGGAGTTGTTATTGAACTTCTTCATCACCCTGTTAAAATTTTTAGTTAATCAAGCAAGAGATTCCGCCAAGTCGTCATCTTCTTCTTCAACATTATCTTCCACTTAGGCTTGAAAAGCAATCCCTTGAGAAATTCCCTTCTCCTTCTTATTTTGACTCAGATTCATTTCAAATGTCTTCAGTGATCCCATCAATTCATCAAGTCTTATAGTCTCAGTGTTTTTCACCTCTTCAATAATAGTGACTTTGTAGGCAAATCTTTATGGTAACGATCTCAACGCCTTTGTCGACAAATTTAGCCTCGAGAATTTTTTTCACCAATAGCAAATGATTCATTAGCTATATCACACAATTGTGAATTAAATTCAAAAATAGTTTTAGTTTCATGCATTTGAATATTTTCAAACCCGATTATGAGAATATTCAGTTTGGATTTTCTTTTCTGGCAAGGTTCCCTCATGAGCAATCTCCAAAATCTCCCATGCTTTTTTTTTTTTTTTTATTAATTCACATGTAGATATCAACTTGAACTGGTTGATGTCGACTCTAATGAATATCGCGTTAAGAGCGCGAGAGTTGTAGTTGGCCAACATGTCTTCATCACTATTCAAGGAACCTTCGGGTTTGAGAATCTCTTTTCCTTTTGCATCTTTAGTTCTTTGGATGTTTTCAACCATTCAAAAAAAAGACGTCGGGCCTTCTCATCTTGAGACTTAATAAAAGCCTTTATCCGGGCCTTCCAATATGAATAATTTGAACCATCGAGCAGAGGGAGACATACAATTGAACCTCCTACCTTCATAAAATCCATTCCAAACATAACAGATCAACCTTCCAAGTGTTGGTTGCAATCGAATCGGTGGCGTAAAACGCAAACGGAAAGGCGGGCGTGTATAACAAAAATTTTCATAAAACTTTTGAGATACTCTATAGATTATATTAATTTATGCATGAATAAATTAATCTCATTAATTTATATTATTCAAGGATCAACCGAAAAAATACCGTAGCCGACTCGGATGATAACTTGAATTTCTTTGACCACGAAACAGTCCTAGCTCCAAACTTTGTGTTTAGAACACCAAAGTCTTCCATGTCAATTCTTTGATTCCAGTAGACGTGTGTGTGGGCACACGTGAGACAAAAATAGGTTTCTAAAACACTTTCGAATTTCCACAAACACCAACGCATGCACAATGTGGAATTTTTTTTTTTGGAGAAAAATATTTTTCACTCTTTTCCCTATATGAGAATTTCGGCCACCACACTTTCTTAGGGCTAAAAATATGTTTCAAAATTATTCCCACAATTTTCTATCTTTCTCATATTTAAAGAGTAGAAGTCAAACTTCAAAATAGAATCAAATCCTTATCTCCAATTTTGAATTTGGATCAAAAAATCCCTTCCCCTTATCCTTTAAGTGGCCGGCCACCCTAGGGATTTATCCCTGTGTGTGTGGCGCCTATATCAGATAGAGAAGGAAGAGATTTTATCCTTTATCCAGTAGTCCAATTTTAATTCAGATTCAAATTCAAATTTAAGTCAAAATTAAATTAATTTGAATTCTAAATTGAACAACTTATCAAATAAGTTTAAATGGATAAATCTAGATATGTTCAAATTCAAATTTAAATAATCTCATTATTTAAATAATAATTAATTCTCAATTAATTATTCTTGAGTATTTAATTTTAGAATTCCGTAATTCTAAAATTCCCATTTTGCCCTTTATGTCCGGTAGAATTACAAGGACGACGGGGGACTAATGGACCTATAATTCTGAGCTCCAATAAAATTAATAATTAATTAAACACTTTAATTAATTAATTAATTCTATTAATTCCAATAGTTACTCCACTATAAACTTGGAATTTCACTCTCAAAATTATAGACATTAATTACTTCTAAACTGCGAAGTGTCCATTTGATATAGTCATTACATATAAATCAATCCTCCATAATTCATAATTAGAGTCAGGTAGAATCCATTAACCTCTCTAATTACATCTTTATCCTTGAGTACCATTGATTCTCTAGTGGATAGTGATTCATAAAACACATTCATGAACCAGAGCGCTCTTACTAATCCAAGTACTGAATCAACACTCAAGAGAATTATTTATCTGCTTCTTTCTCAAGAAGGAATGGATTCCATCTCATATAATAACATTCCCAGCTACCTATTTCATTATGTCTCCAAAATACAAGGAATAGGATTCAAGGTCTCGGAATCCATGCCGAGTAAATCAAAAGATATAAATCCATAAATAGGAGTTTGTTAAGAACTCATGATTAAGATCATCCTATATATGACCATCGGTAGACTCAATTAGAATTTCTATGCTTAATGTAAATTATTAGAAATTCATATTGTGTATCGTCCATGTTCCACATAATCTCATTATCACGAAATACACTCATTCAATATCTCACCATATTAACAAAGGATAACACCGCTCCATTCTAAATGGAATGACATATATTTATAATGTTTTAATTAAAGATTCTGAACTTTAATTAAATTCATTATGAACGATTACTTTTGATTATTATCCTTAAACATTATCCTCTTGTATATAACACTTATATACCATGTTTAAGGTTACATAAATAATCAAGGAATTTTATTTGATATTCATAAAAATTCATAAATATATGCACATAAAATGATGAATAAACTATTTTATTAAATAAATAATAAATATCCTTTTTACATCTCATGCTTTCGTGACACTATTCCCAACACCAAGATCTCACCGAGCAATCAACAATGAATCGCTTTGATACCACCTATTAAATATGATGTTACATCTAGTGTTTCGGATGACGGGGAACACTATCTTAAACACGACTTAATTAATTAAGATCCGGGTTAATTACGTGCAGTTGCTCGAGCATAATAAAGTGCCGAAAGTAAATGAACACACAATATGATATCACAGTTCGGTCGGCATACTTACATCTGTGGGGCATACCCAGACAAGAAACAGATTCACTATGTTCCAAAAATTACGATACACGGACATACTTATTCACTCAAGGACTCTCTCCTAGATGTTGACGCTTGCCGTGATTTAATCTCGCAGTTGATTATTTAGCATGCACCATAAGTCTTCTAAACTGTACGGCGAACTCCTTTCGACCGACATAGCTTCCTTTCAAAGGATGATCTCAACAACGCACAAGGCTCACAAAAACTCACAGACTCTTTTCTAAAAATATCTATTAAGCCCATATCACAAATGCCCTAAAACAAAGTCTTTAAATAAAGTCAAGAGAATCTCATTCAAATCCACTATTGATAAGATATCTATTATATTCATAATTCTCTCTTCTAGATAGCTTCATGTTGTAGCTCTCAAACATCTCATCTTCAAATATACTCACAGCCCCCATCTTTATTCAGATTCAATTTTTACTTCAAATTAATAGCTCAATCACCATATTTGAATTTAAACCCAACTTCTTTGCGCAAGGTGTGAAGCCATAAAACTCATCCGCATACATGTATAATATATATATATATATATCCCAAAGATAACTAAACTTGATCTAAACATCCTTTACTCCACGTGTTATATCTCTCATTTATCTCTAAATCCACTTTTGCAGATAAAGCTCACTTTGAAATTCAAACATAAAACCAAACTCAATCGAACTTGTAATGTAGCATCCATAATATGCTTTATCTTCTCCATGTGAGGTACCACTTTTCATCTTCTCATTTGAAATTGAAACACAATCCATATCTTGACAAGATCTCGCACACATAATCCGTTCAAATTCAAATCACTCATGTCTTATCTTCCTTTGACCAAAGTTTTATTCTTATCTCTTCAAATCTTAATCAATATCTTATCTCAGAACTTTAACTTCAAATGTAATTTTGAATTTTCTATGTTGAACCTCTTTTTAAATTTTTACAAGAAAACTAATAATTTGCCAATTAATAAAAATATCTAACAAGCTTGTTTTTAAAATCATGGGCCCAAATATGCAGATCACTTAGTTGCAGCTTACCACCGGAGCTAAAACCAAGCCATGACAGAGGCCTTATCAAGGATCCTGCCAAGCTTGAAGAAACCTTTGCAGGGCAGTGGCAGAGTTTACACGGACCTGATAATAGAAGTCTAGTTCCTCTAGATATACAAGTTCAACCAGATTCATTTAGAGGAACTTTCCAATTTCCACTGGAGAAGATCGAAAAGCTAAGGCAAATGGTAAGCGGTGAGATCTGGGCAATGCACAAGAGGCAATGCACAAGAATGAACAAGCAAGTGATAATGATATTCATCCACTTCACATATCAACATTTTCTCTGATATGTGCCTATACGTGGGTTTGTCTAGTTAAAGCTGAAGGAATTAAGGACAATAAAATCCTTCTCATCTTGTCCGGGGATTGTAGATCTCGCTTGGAGCCTCTCGCCACCGACATATTTTGGAAACCGTGACGGAAGCCGGTCTGTAGTCGTGGAACGAGAAGATCTTTTGGGAAAAAATGGGATTGTTTATGGCCGT
Source organism: Morus alba (assembly GCA_012066045.3). Classification (NCBI taxonomy): domain Eukaryota; kingdom Viridiplantae; phylum Streptophyta; class Magnoliopsida; order Rosales; family Moraceae; genus Morus; species Morus alba. The sequence continues at coordinate 4,900,012 of CP050233.2, read as the reverse complement.
ACATGCCATAATTGAAGCTGTAAAAGTTTAAATAGCGGAATTCTAGATGGAGCCGAGAGCTGGGTTTCATTAATCACTAGGAGTGTACAAAAAACCGTAAAACTGAAACCGACCGAAGAACCGACCGCTCAAAATTGAAAATGACAGTGCCACGTGGAACTGAACACAGTCGGTTCGGTTACCCGACCAAATTCCTCAAAAGTCGGTTCAATTTTAGTTTTACGTGTAGAGAGTCGGTCAAAAACTGAACCGACCGAGAAGGGAATTTTTTTTTATGCTTTCGTTTTGTTTTACTTATGACAATTTAAATGTTTTTTAAACTTGTGTTTGTGCAATTATCAATTTTGATGTTATGCTTTGTATTCATTTATTGTGATTACGTGTTTGCAACTTTGCATGAAGGAAAGTTTTACACTTTTTCGTACTTGCGGGTAAAAATGCAGTTAAAGATGCTGGTAACCTGATAGTTAATCGAGGTCATCTTCCGATTACCAAAATCGAAAACCGACCAAAACCGACCAAAATTGAAGTTCGGTTAATCGAATTGAAAAATGTTAGGTGTGGTTCGGTTTTCAGTTTCAACTTTTAAAATCGACATGGTCGGGCCTCGCCACCGAATCCCACCAAAACGACGAAAACCGAACCGATTTAACACCCCTATTAATCACAAGTAAAGCTCAAAATCCTGTGAAAATAGCGGGTAGATTATACACCATTTCAGGTTCGCCTCAGTTCGCGGATCACAGTAGTGATTTTGGATGGGGACGTCCAAGAAAGGTAGAACTGATTACTATAGATAGAATGAAAGGAATAAGTCTTTCGGAGAGGGATGGAGGAATTGAGATTGGAGTGGTTTTGTAGAAAGATATTATGAATGCTTTTGCTTCTTTCTTTGCTGAAGGTCTTGAATCTCTTTGAAAGATGGCCTATCAGTGGTAATATGGGCATGTAGAGCATGTTTTTTTGTCCATAAAACTCAAAAAAAGAAAATTTAAGTTTTAACTTTATTTAAGTTCACGTTCTTTTAAATTTTAACTTTATTTAATTTTACTCAATTTTATTCAAATTCTAACTTCAACTCAAGTTATAACTCAAATTTAACTCAAAAATTATACTCTAATTACACTCTAAAAGAACAATCTTGTAATAATTAAGCAACATCTTTTTGCCTCTCTTGATTGAAACGTTTTACGATAATTGTAGTAAAAATATCTTGTTGTAAAGTTTTACTTTTACGATAATGATTGAAACGTTTGAAATACGCCAAAGGCTAGTTATAGTAAATTAATCCTCTCAAAAAAAATATCTTGGTGTAAAGTTTTACTTTTACGATAATGATTGAATTACAGTACTCTCGCACTTTTTCATTAATTTATGAAATTAAATCAAATTAAGCGAAAATCTCGAGATGGACGTATCGCACCAAATCATGTGATCATATGGGGAAAGATAATACATAATTTAAACTAACCATCTCGAGATGAACGTTAATGCTTATTTAAACTAACCATACCTCAGAAGAAACCAATGGCAATACTTTTATTAATCCGAGTACTCATGAACATAAGAAATATATATAATCCTGCATCACTAGATCAATTACTAAAGATCAACCTCAATCAATCTTTTGTTCTTGTTTTTGTTTTTTGTTTTTTGTTTTTCCTTTGTTGGATTATAAGATATATAACTGTTATGTGTAATATATAGTTGGAAATCGCTAAAGATCAAATGAGAAAGATATCAAACGCTAAACAACTCGATCTAAGATTCATATTGCTAATACAGAGAAAGGAGTTAATTTCTACTAGCTGTGTTGTATTTGACCCTTTGGAGAATTGATGAACTTGCTGGCTAATTGGTTTGAGATTGTAGTACTTCCTTTATTTTCTTCTAGAACTAGCAAGCTGATCGCATGGATCATGTGTTAGGATTATAAGTCCTACGTCAATATTTATTTGACATCTTTTGTCAACTATATAGCTTACTGTATTAAAGCTGGACCATTTGCGAAATACAATAATGTATGAATTACGCCAGCATCGACGAGCCACGTTTTAATTATTTTTCCCTACACGACTACCACATTTCCATTAGTTTATGAAAATAAATCAGTTAATTTAATGAAAGTTTCCTAAATAAATCGGAAAATAGAAGTCTGTATAAAATCGTAAGAATCGTCAATTTTATTTGGTAATATCTCTTTCCTTGTCGTGAAACGCACATCTCTGCTTAATAAAAGGCCGCCAAACAAGAAGTATTGGCCGTATCAACCAGAAATTATAATGGCAGAACCAAATCCAAATGCGGTGGAAATAGTTGAGGTTTGCATGGTGGCTCCTCCACCTACAGCCAACCCAGCTCCAAAGTCTTTTCCTCTCACTTTCTTCGACATAGGATGGTTGAGGTTCCCACACACTGAACGCCTCTTTTTCTACGAAATCTCAACCTCAAACAATATTAGTACAACATTTTTCATTGAATCCATTCTTCCTAGACTCAAACACTCTTTGTCTCTCACCCTCCTCCACTTCCCTCCTCTCGCCGGTAACCTCACATGGCCTCCAACTTCCCCAAAGCCCATCGTCGAATACGCTGAAAGCGACGCGGTTTTGCTGACTGTGGCCAAGTCCACCGCTGATTTCCATCGAATCTCAGGCACCGACGTCTTCTATGAAGCCACGGAATACCATCCTCTCATTCCCAATTGTCAACGTCCCATGAACGAGTCGCGGTTTTGGCGATTCAAGTGACCGTGTTCCCGAACCACGGGTTTTCCATTGGGATCACCATGCATCACGCTGTAGTCGACGGCAAAAGTTTTTTCATATTTATGAAATCATGGGCCCACATATGCAGATCACTTGGATCAGGAGATGGGCAATTGCCGCTGGAGCTTAAACCAGCTTATGACAGAAGTTATATCAACGATCCTGCCGACCTTGGAACGATCTTCTCGAACCGGTTGCTAAATATGGACGGACCTGATAATAGAAGTTTATTTCCTTGGAAAAGATTGTCTACAGTCCAATCAGATGCAGTTCGAGGCACCTTCCAATTGCCACGAGGGGAAATAGAAAAGCTGAAGCGATTGGTAAATGATCAAAAACATTGTCCAGATATTCATGTGTCCACATTCTCAGTTACGTATGCCTATACGTTCATCTGTTTAGTCAAAGCAGAAGAAATTAGCGACAACAAAGTACTCCTTAGAATCGGCATGGATTTCAGGTCTCGCTTGGACCCAGCGCTACCTGCGACATATTTCGGAAACTGCGTTGGTGGCACATTCGCAGCTGTTGAAAGAGAAGCCGTGTTGGGAAAAGGAGGACTTTTTGTGGTTGTAAATGCAATTAGTGAAGCTATAAAAGGCTTGGGAAAGGGACTTCTAGATGGAGCTGAGAATTGGGTTCCATCATCAATTGATGTTTTCAAGACATTACCAAAACTGTATAGCGTTTCATCGTCACCCCGATTCGAGGCTTACAATACTGATTTCGGATGGGGAAAGCCGACAAAAGTGGAAGTTATTTCCATTCGTTCTGGAACGATGAGTCTATCAGACAATCGAAACGGGGATGGCGGAGTTGAGATTGGATTAGTTTTGAGGAAACATCATATGGAAGCTTTTGCATCTTTGTTTGCTGAGGGTCTTGAATCTCTCTAAATTGCAGCTAGCAACGGGTCAAATATCTCTCTTTATGTTTGTGTGTTTTTTTTTTTTTTTGAAAGAAAAAATTGTATTTTATTAAAATATTAATAAACAGTTATCTTGATACAATGCTAACCTATCAAAGGGTTTGAGGCCCGAAACTGGAAAAGTATCTCAGCACACTAACCACGACTAAAAGCTCGACCGGAGAAAATCTCTTGTTAACATAAACCGTCAAGCATTGGACGTTAAAATCCATAGAAAGGGGACATCTACATGATATAGAAAAAATTCTAATAAGATTAAGACCATCATATCTGCATTAAGCCAAACACCTAAATCTAACAAAAAAACAACAAATTAAACGAGAGCCGAGTGGGGAAACTACCAACTTTATTACAAATACAAAAGTTAGAAAAAGACAAAAACTTCGACCATCGCCGGTAGAAACCTTTGATGAAGGGCGTCTAGCCAAAGGAGCATTGAGGAAGACAGCCAGCGAAGATATCTAGCCACCAAGCGGAAAATTCACATGGGAAAAGAGACCGTCCATTCGACTTCGAAGCTCTTAACTGGTTCATATTTGCTCAAACAAAGTCATCACACCGCATACCACTACCACTAACGAGAAGCCTACAACGAGACGAGTCGAAGAACTAAATTTCACGGCCAGGAGTCCGGCAACGTACCTGGAGGCGGTGTCAGAGCTCCAGTCAACCTTTACTCTTCAAAGACATTCTCACTCTCTCTCTTAAAAAAACTAATCCTATTAATATTGTAGTTCATACATAATTGGAGAATATTACAGTATTGTAAGAAAGGAAAAAAAAAGGGCTTTATATATTTTTATTCTCTTTTTTTATGTTTGTTTTTGGAAACTAAAAATTTATAGGGAACTTCTTCGGTACACTAACATATCGATAGATTAAATTTTTTATTAATTAAATATGCATAAAATCACGTAAAAATTAAAAAATATGTAAATTTAATGATTATAAAAATCTAATTTACCAATACGTGAGGCGTAATCTCTTTAATTTATTAGTTATCAATGCAATATTTGTATATTTTTCATATGACGAGAATAGCCTTCAAGAATCAGGATTGAAAAAAATAATAATAAAAGAGCATTTTTATTCCTTGATTGGGCCGCATTATAGTTCACCTTCTACTAATATTCTAGGCGAGTCGCAGTGACTATCAGTTTTGTTTGGTGGAATTATGTTGTCCAATTATCAAAAAAATCAACGATCTTTTCTTTATCATTCTTTAGGTCTTATAGGATTTTAACAACTAGTCTACTCAATAATTGCTTTATTTTAAAGACAATTAAGATTCTTGGGCTTGGAAAATAATTTCCTCTAATATCTTTAAATTATCTCTTATGCCTTAACAAAAATTAAAATATTAAATATAATTTTCACTTATATAAGTTGAAAAGGTTAAAAAATCTGGTAACTTAATTTGCTGTCTCTCTTTCGTTTATGTTAGTACAAGTTGTCTCTGGTTTATTTTTGTTGCCTTTTCTTGTTTTTGTTTGAGGGCAAGCAAAAATGTAAGTTTAAGAATGTGATAACTACATAAAATAGAGTTATTTTATCTTTTATTTGTTTTTATAATTGGCTTTGTTCTCTAGTATTTTTATTTGTTTTATTTATTTATAGTTTAGTTTCATTCTATTTCATATTTCATTTTAGTTAATTTTATTTAGTTTCCCTCCTTAATTATTTATTTTTTCCTCACTTGTAGGTGAAATTGCGCTTCTGGAATTGAGATGGAGTAGCAATCCCATGCTTCGCGTGACATTTTCCAATACCATGAGCTCTTTCTCCCAACCAGCCATAGCTCGCCACGCACGCCACCTCGCTCAAGCATCTCACCTCCACCTATCAAAATCCGCCACCTCGCCTAAAATCAGAGCCCTAGTTGGTTTGAACTTTTGCTTGCTGACGTCAAGTAAGGAGGCTAATATAATAGCTTTTGTGGCGCGGAACAAAAGGGAAGCCAAAAGACCCCATTGCATGAGTTCTTCCACGTACAACACAGATACCCAAAATAATTCAAGGCCCATTGGATGAGCCGAGGGAGAAAATTAGGGGGGGAATTAATTTAGGAGATTGGGTAGTTCTTAGGATTTTATTTTCTTTAGATTTTTTTTTTTAGGGTTATTTGTTGCGAAATTGTTTTTGATTCAATTGAAGTATGCGTGTGCTCGTAAGTGAATGAATCGTAAAAGTAAGAAAGTATATTTATGTACATATATCGTCTCATAAAGATTGAGTTTTTGTAAGTTAAACTAAGTACCGTGTTGGTAAATCTGGCGATAAAATAAGAAATAAGTAAAAATAAAGATAATATAAATGCATAATATTTTACTTGAAAAACCATCAAAGGAGACATGGTAAAAATCACGGGACAAGTGTAGAAGGATTTCACTATGAAAAATGGAGATTACAATTTTCTCTCTAAATTACACGGAGAGAACAATAAGAACCACTCCCTCATATAAATAGAAAAAATACCTCACAAAATAAGAAAAACTGGAGAATTTCTCTCGCATTATGAGAATTCTCTCTCAATGGTGAAAATGGGATGTAAAACCGAAAAAGGGAGAAGCTTTATTTATAGTTGAGCTCTCCTTGAGAAAATCATATAAGTCAATTGTAAATAACTAGCTCTTCTCTCAAATGTCAGCACCGAATTTAGTGCTGACTTTCCCTCTCCTTTTTTTTCTTATTTTCTTCAAAAATTGTGGCTGCATTTAGCTTATTAAGTAACGCTTATATGCTGCAATTATAATAACTATAACTTTATTTATGCAATTAAATTCGAGTGATTATAATAATTAAAATAATAGAATTAAATTAACAAATCAAGTAAAGAAGAAATTTGAAAACAAAAAGGAATCAAAGGAAACTCAGATGGTATTTTGGCGATTCAAGTCACTGAGAGTTTCCTAACGCAGGAATTTCACTTGGAATCTCTATGCATCAGGCGGTCCTAGACGGAAAGACTTTACAACTGTTTTTGAAACCATGGAGTCACATATGCAGCCACTTGGATCAGGAGAGAATATTGGCATTACTGATCAATATTCTCTTGGCTGCAGCTTGCCATCGGAGCTAAAACCATTCTATGACAGGACAATTATCAAAAATCCTGCCAATCATGATGGCAACCTTCGCAGAACAGTGGAAGAGCTTACATGGACCTGATAACAGAAGTTTACTTCCTCTGGAAGTAGAAGTTCAACCAGATTTATTTCGAGGCACCTTCGAATTTCCACCCGCGAAAATCGAAAAGCTAAGGCAAATAGTAGGCGAGGGGATGATAAAGATCGGTTTGATTTTTTTTTTTTTTTAAAAAACTAATTAAATTTGTTTGGTTTGTAATTTTACCCTTAATAAAATCAAACCAAACCAATTTCTATCTATATACAATCTCTTAAAAATTATATATATTTTATATATCTGTAATTTATTTATATTTAAAAAAGAGTTTATCAAAAATTAAATGATCATAACTTTAGAAATTTCTACCATAAAACTTATTTATATTTAAAAACGCTTTTAGTATTTTATGTTTTATGGATTTGGAAGTTTTAATTTTGTTCATGATGCTTAATTCCTGAGGTCTTGATGTTTGCAGTTAAGAAATAATAAAATGTCTATCAATAGCATGTTAGTAGGTTGATATTTGATAAGAGGTTGTAAAATATTAGTTAAAACCAATTTAAAAAATCAAACCAAACCAACTACAGTAGGTTTGGTTTGAATTGCATTAGATCTCTTTAGTTTGGTTTAGTTTAAAAATATTTACTTTGCATTTCACCCAAGTAAATGGATTGATTGATTTGCATATCGTTTAGTAGTGGAGTCATTTTATTGTGATTTTCAAACTTCCACCTTGAGAACACTATGTTTCTTAATAAGGCAAAACATTATTAAATAAGAGAATAGGAAAAGCAGAAAGCATAAAAGTAAAATAAATAAAAAAAAAACTGTAAAGAAATAGTCTCCGGGGAAACATTGTAAATATTTCCATAATTTGATTCCTTTCCCTTGACAAAATGACGTTTGGATGCACTAAAAAGATTTTATGTTGTTGTTAATCATACTTCTGACTGAGTCATAGCTATAATATGATTTGTAGCGATTATGATATTATTCATTTTAGACTTAAACTCGAAGGATTTTACTTTTAGACTTTACTCCAACATGTCTCATACTGTTGGAAAATAGTGTTCTTACCCTCACTTGTTTCCCCAATTGATGCACTACTATATAACTTATACTGTCTTGACTCTTTACTTCAACAGATTAATGACTGTCACGCATTATAGTTCAAATCGCCTTAAAGTGTCACTCTAAAAAAGATACTCATCAAAATTTTTTATAGTTCTTTTAGTTGATTGAGTGTAGGCACAACCACCAAATATATATATATATATATATATATATATATATATATCCGATCTGCTTGCTGCGAGAGCTAAAACCATCATATATAAAACCTTATCAACGAACTTGCCGAACTAAAACAAATATATATCTTCATGGAAACTAGTGGTAAGATTTAGATCTAGACTAAGCGATAGAACTAGTTTAGGCATTTGGATTGCGTAATTCTCACCGGATGCAATTCATGTAGACACCTTCCAATTACCGCCAGCAGAAGTGCATTGGGAAGCTATGAAATTAATTGATAAATTATAAGAAGTAAGCGACAACAATGTCATATTACACAGTTCATGCACTGGCATTTTTGTATGTGAGACCAAAGATTAACAGTCCTAGAGATGGGCAGAAAGAAAGTGAGGATTAAGATGGCTGTTCAGATTTGGCAGTTCTACGTAGAAAATCCGAAGTGTAAGATTAAGATGGCGGTAAAGCAAAACTTTTGGCCCTCTTTGCTTTTACAATTAAAACAAAGCATATTAGTGCCAGATCGTTTGCTTTTGCAAATTTTATGTTCATTTCGTGATCATTAATTCAGCCAGTTTATTTTTTATTGCCCTCTAGCTAGGAGAAGTTTTATCCTTTTCTTTTGTAATTTCTTTTTGTACTTATAAATAAATTGAGTGAGACCGCTACGATTAATTATTATTATTATTATTATTATTATTATTATTATTATTATTATAGTTTTAATGATTAATAATTATTATAAAAGAAAGAGAGCAATTATTATTATGAGGTTGTACAAACAAAGTCATCGTTCATTTCACCGATTTAAGTTTTCAGTTCTATATTTTTATAGTTAAAAGCTCTCTGAAAATATCATATCTAACTTTTTCTGTTATTGTTAAAAACTCTCGAAAAATATCACATCTCAGCTCAAATTAAAAACTCAAATTCGCGAAACAAACGACGCCAAAGTTGTACACTTTGAAGCTAGATTGGAATCTAACAATACTAGGCTGTCACGTTGCGGCTTCTTCTCCTTTCTTTTTTTCTTTATATTTTTTATCTTTATTCTTTTTATCTTTTAAATGTTTTACTTTTCATATTGTTTGTGAATTTTTTTTACAGTTTAAATGTGAATTTTTTTTAAAATTTTTTTTTTGCTCATTTCATTTCCTATGAAACTAATTTGTTTTGTATATGTTTCTATTTAGTTTTTTGGTCAATGGTTAAAATAATTTTTCTCAACTTAATTATTGTTGTGTAATTTTTGTTATATCAAAAGTTATCTTTTTGCATATTTTTTCTGCAATGCTCCCCCGGCCTGCGTTTTTCTTTTCATTTTTCTATTTTTATTTTTTTTTTTTTTTAATGTTTTGTTCTTTCATTTTTTTTTTTCATTTTATGATTTTTTACAGTTTATTTTTTTATGTGTGTTTTGTTTTTCTAATTTTATTTTATTTTTTATGTTTCTTTTTCTTTTGTCAAAGACTCTTTTATAGTTTAATGTTTTAACAACTATCTATACATTCAATCTAGCATCTAATATATATGAAAGCAGCCAAGTCTTCTTCTTTTTTTTTTTCTTTTTTTTTAAAAACTTTTCCTCTTCTTCTCTTTTTTTTTTTAACTTTTTTTTTTATTTTCCTTCTTTTCTTTTACCTATTTTTTTTTCTCCCTAATATTCTTTGATCATTTTTTTTAAAAAAATATCCTTCTCCAAAATACTTTATTTTTTCTTACTTTCTTTTAATTAAAATAATTTCTTTCAAATATTTCTCTATTATTTTTTTCAAAAACTCCTACATAACTTTAATTTTATCTTTTTAACTTTTCCACCTCTTATTCTTTGCTTTTTTTTTTATTTTTTTTTTTTTTAATTTTCTTATGTTCTTATACTTATTGACTTTTTCCGCCTAACATTCTTTTATTATTATATTTTTTTTACAATATCATTCTTTAAAATACTCTTTTTTCCTCACTTTATTTTAATTAAATTATCTCCATACTTAGTTTTTTTTTTTTTTTTTGTGACAATCTCCTATATTAATTTAACTCTTTCTCGATATGATTTTTAAAAATATTATTTTTAATCCAATTAATGGACTTAATTTTTAAGAAGATTACTTGATTGGACGTGAGATCAAACTTGTAAAATTAGTCCTCGCGTGTATAGTATGCTGCTCAATATGCTGCCAACTAAATGAGTTTGTTCTACTCGCTTGACAAACTCATATTAAGACGCCAAATTTAAGTGCCCGTACGTGAAAATATGCTATATATAAGATTTATGAGGGACAACGCTAAATCTATACCACCCAAATGGCACAACCAAAGACGCTAAATCTATGCAAGGCCACTGGATTCTGCCGCTCCAAAATCTTTCCCTTACCTTTTCTTCTACGAAATCTCAATCCCAAACGCAAACACCACAGCCAGCTTCTTCCACTCCGACATCATTGCAAGTCTCAACGAATCTTTATCACTAAACCTCAAACATTTCCTTCCTTTTCTGGAAACCTCACTTGGCCCAAGTCGTCACCGACGCCCATCCTCAATTACGATCAATTAACAAGCTTTACGACTCACAACTCAATATAAATAGTGTCCGAAATTCTAACTTCTGTAACCTAATTAATTTCATATCTAATAGAAATCACACACGTACGTGGCAAGGAACTTACCAGTAAGACTTAACAAGATAACTGGTTCAATAACAAGACTTAATTCCAAAAGATGAGAATGTGAGTTGGAACCTTAATCTATTTATCGGGACATAATACGTTAGTTTGAGTCTTCTCATCAAAGACTCTCATAACTTCTCTTCTTAATTCACCTGAGATAATTACTCGCTTAAAAGGCTTTAGAGAAGGTTGCAAAATGTATTCGATGTGAACTATTACGTTAGAGTTCTATATGTATTTAAAACTCCCAAATTAGATGCACTTTAACTCAATTATTAGTTCACCTGAACTAATTAAATGACTTCAATAATACTTGATTAATTTCCATGAGTTAAACTAGCATCTGCATTAATGTAATTATCAATGCCACGTTGGCATAAAACTATATAATGCCAGTTATGTTCTTGAATCATATATTGCAAATTGATCCATACTTTTCAACAACTGTTATATTTTTTTTAAAAAGGCAATATTTTACATTTGAGCATAAAATTATCCATTAAATTAACTATTCTGTAATAATTGTCGTTATCTTAATCAATCAAAATAAGGATCTCTTGTCCTATTAACGTTTATAATTTTTTAATTCTTTCCCTTTCATGCAACCAACTAGTACTACTAAAGACAAGGCTTGTTGATTGTATTGGAGTTTGGAAGCAACTAATTAATAAGAAGCATAATTTCTCAAGCAAAAATAACTAATTATCGATTAGGAGCTCTCAAAATAAAAATATGGCACCACCGTGCTGATCGCTGAAAGTAATAGGGGTTTGTCGGGTGGCTCCGACACAGGACATACCGGACGCCACAACGAGGTCTTAATTGGACATTGAAGGAGATCGGTTTGATCAGCGCATCAAGAAACGACAGATATATATAAAAAACATAATCTATGATCTATGATAGAATAAAAGAAAGCCTAACGTAAATGGAGCTCACTTTCTGATCGATCTCTTCACAATGGAAAAGCCAAAGTAAAAGCCAAGGATGAAAATAGTTCAAGTCTGCAAGGTGGCTCCTCCACCTGAAACCACAATAGATCTAGACTCCGCCACTTCGAAGTCTCTCCCTCTCACTTTCTTTGACATGATTTGGTTAAGGTCACAACCATCTCAAATTCTCTTCTTCTATGAAATCTCTAACCCAAGCATAGCCTTCTTTCACTCTCATATCCTTTCAAGACTCAAAAAATCCTTGTCTCTTGCCCTCCAACACTTCCTTCCAATTGCCGGAAACCTCACTTGTCCCGAATCCTCCCACGTCCCCCTCATCGAGTATGCACAAGACGACGCCATTTTGCTCACCGTGGCTGTATCGGACGACAATTTCTATCGCCTCTCGGGCACCAACGAGTACTTCGAAGCCACGGCGTACCATCCTCTGGTTCCCAACTTGGCAAATTCCCCGACCGAGCAGCTGCGTTAGCACTTCAAATCACTCTCTTTCCAAACAGCGGATTTTCCATAGGGATCACCCTGCACCACGGTGTTCTCGACGGCAAAAGTTCACAAATGTTTATCAAATCATGGGCGTATATGTGCAGGCTAATTGGGGAACAAATCGCTGATCATGACTCTCTCTCTTTGCCGCCCGAGCTGAAACCCTTCTACGACAGGACTGTTATCAAGAACCCTGCAAATCTTAATCAAGAAACGGTAGATTTAGACAGAAGCATTATGTTTTATGGGGGAGGTAAAGAAGTTTTGGCGGATTCAATTCGACGCACTTTTCAAATGACGAGGGAAAACATAGAAAAACTCAGGCAAATAGTGAACAAACAACACGCTTATCATCACCAAGTACTTCGCACGTCCACCTTTTCTTTGACATATGCTTATATATTGTGCTGCTTGGTGAAGGCCGAAGGAATAAACGAGCATGACAAAGTAGTCGCAATATTCGCCATCGATTGTAGGTCTCATTTGGAGCCTCCTCTGCCGCCGACATATTTTGGAAACTGCATTGTAGCTGGCATTATTGAAACTAAAGGTCTTTTGGGCCGGGAAGGCGGGTTAAGTATGGCGGTCAAAGAAATCGTTGAAGCTATAAAGAGTTTGGAGATGAATGAAGTTATGAATGAGGCAGAGAAACGGGGTTCACAGATAATGTCTTCAATCAGGAGTGCGAGTAGAGTTTATTCCATTTCAGGGTCGCCTCGGTTTGAAATTTACAGCACTGATTTTGGGTGGGAAGGCCGAAAAAGAGGGACGTAGTTTCCATGGCGACGGGAGCGATTTGTCTTTCGGATAGTAGAAATGGGGATGGAGTTGAGATTAGTTTGGTCTTGAAGAAACATCAAATGGAAGCTTTTGCTTCTCTGTTTGCTCAAGGTCTTGATTGATCTTGAGATCGGTTTGGATTTGGTGTGTATGAATATTTGATGTTAACAAATTTCAATTATATATGTTTTCATATTTTGCAGGATTGTCACTTGTATTTTCGCAGTACTATCAGGGCTTGGAGACAATTTGCTGGTTGTTCGTGGTTGCTTTCATTACTTTTTTTTTTTTTTTTTTTTTTTTTTTTATCGTTGTTGCTTTCATTAATCTTCTTTAAAAAAAAAAAAAATTATTTATTTGTTGTTCTTGTAATCATATAATATTATTATATCGAAATGGTCTTTATATATGTTTCTTTACAATTTTGTCTCAATAAAATTATTTTTTCTTGTATGTTTTTTTTTTTTCATATGTACTTCTAATTATTATTTTTTATTTGATTCCATTTGATTGTCCAGATTATTTTTTTCGTTAAATATACTCTGCTTTCTATTATTATTTTTTGTTTTTATTTCTTCTTACCTTTTCCTTTTTGCTTCGGTCCATAAATTCTTAAATTCTAACTCTGTTTTTATTCCTTTTTGCTTCTGTTTGATTTGTCCTCACTACAATCTCTTTTACTTGAGTATGTTCTTCTTATCTCTATATGTTTGTAATATTTTATTGAAACACATATTTTGATTAAAACACGTATTTAGGTACATCTGCTTAATTTTATTTTTCAATCTTATATTTTTAGATGTACCTTATTAAAACAATATTTCTGTAATATTCCCTTATAAAATAATTTTTGTCAATTATGTCGCTACTTAAATATTTCTCTTTGTTGCCCTCTAAAATATTATTTTTTCCAAGTATAACCCCTATAAATACTTATCTTATTTAAATACCATTATTTTCCGCCTCTCCGGATACTATTTTCTCATCACCGACGTTTTTATTTTTTTATTATTTTTTTTTGCTGAAATTCTCATCACCCAAGTTATTTTACTATTAAATATCTAAAAGAGAGTTTCCTTTTTCAATATTCAAAACTTTTGTTTATCTATTTTGTCTTTTGTGACCTTTTCTTTGTCTCTTTAATTTGTTAAAATTATTTATTGGCTGGTTGAATCGTTTTATGTTTTGTTATTTTTACTTTTTAATTTTTTTTCCTTATTTATTTAGTCTTTTTTGGCCTTATTTTTCCTTATTAGTTAAAATCTTTTAAAGTACATTTTTTCTAAATTTAAAATTTAAAATCGATGTTTTAAAATCTACTTTATCGGTAATACTTTTAAAGTACATTCTAATTAAAAAAAAAAAATTCATACTCTCACATATTATTTTGTTCATTTTAATGTTATACTTTATACTAAATGAGTCAATAGGTAGAACTAATGAATAAATAATTGTGTTATACCTATGTGTTCATTGCAAAATCATTTTTTCAATTTTATTTTTTTATAAAAATTGAAAATATTTAGACATGGTTAAATGAAATTTTCAATTACTTCTCTCTTAATTTTCTCTATATTAAACGACATAATATTTGTTCTAATACTTTAAAATTTTTCCATTATTTTTCCTTAATGTTTCATTCTTGTAAACATAATGTCAGTGTTAATTGTTAATAAACAGTCAATTAAAATCGCTATTACTAAACAAACTAGAAAATTAATAATATGGTAAAATTAAAATTTCGACAGACGGATAGAATTTATAAAATTAATTCCAATGCATAGCACCTGACGCTAACATTTTTTTTCAGGCGTTGTTTTCACAATTTATTACTTTTCTTTTTCTATGAAACAATTTGTTACCATTTTATTACCTTATGTTCTCTTGCAGTTTTTTTGTCGTTTAAATGGTTGTTGTCCTTTTAAATTTTTCCATCGATTCATGGTTGTTTCAATTTTTCTGATCGCTTTTTATCATCGTGTCAATTTTCACTTTCTGTTGACAATTGTCGTTTCCTTTTTGTCGAGGTTTCTACGCTGACGTCGTTTTACATTTATGCTAATTTCAACTTTGATGTCGTTCACAAGGTTCTTGTCGGGTTTTATTTAGTCATTTTACTGGTTGTCGTTGTTTTTTTGTTTTGTTTTCATTTGTAGTTTTTCTTTGGCTTTTGAACTTGTCTTCTTTTGGTGTCATCTTATATCATAATCAGTCACAATTTTTATGTTTTTTTTTTTTTTTTTTTTTTTTTTTTTTTTTTTTTTTCTTTTTTTGCTTTTTGGTTTGCTTGTCGTTTTACTGGTTCTTGTCATTTTCTAGTTTTATTGTTGCATATTTAAATTATTCATATTCATTTTCTGTTGTTTTCTTTCTAGATTAACTATGTTATTGTTTTAAAATTCGTCAGTCTTCGGTCTTTCTGTCATTCACACGGTTGATGTTTTCAACTTTGTTGTCGTTTTACTAGTGATTGTCGTTTCTTAGTTTTGTTGTCGCGCGTTTTAAATGCGTGTGACAAAAGATAAAAAACCAATATTGGCCCCAGAAGTTTGGTTAGGAATATGCCTTACTGTAAGTCTGTAATCATGCATGGCACCGGTTCATTTTTATTTATTATTTTTTTTTTTTTCTTAAACATGCAATTGCTAGATGCCTACATTCCTAATGTATGTTTATGAAAAGAATTTTATACCATAAACTGGCTCGTAACAATGTATATGACAATTAATACGTGAAAATTTTGTGACACGGTGATTATTTTTATTAAATTTTAAAAATATCCTTCGTTAATTTTAGTGTTAAAGACCAAAACTGTTAAAAATAAAAATTCAAAATTAAAATGCTAAAATTAAAAAGTTTAAATATCAAAATGTCAGTTCAAGAATTAACCATGTCAATATACCCTTTATAAATTGATTCTTAGTCTGATTAACAAGCAATTTACAACTCACAACTTAGCATAAACAGTGTATAAAATTCTAACTACTGTAACGATCGATCTAATTAATTTGCGATCTAATACAAATCACACACGTCGCAAGCAACTTACCAACTAGACTAACAACTAAATGACTGTTCAATTAATTTCCTCCATAAAAGATCTGCATCTTTTGATTAATTTTTAGTGTCTCAATTAGTATGTAACTAATCAAACCATATCACAACATCTCATCGTATGCACAAAAAAAGAAATAGTTAAAAAGTATTTAAAACTTTTTACACGATGTGTTAAATACTATTTGAGACACTAAAATTAGAAAAAAGATTTCAGTCTTTCAAAAAGAACATGAGCCAAGCTAAATTGTTGGCCTTTAAAAATTTCACTTTCTCGATTCTATTATCCAATTTATTAATGGTGTCGCTATGCATAATAACTCATTAATAGCAGCATAATTATTCAATTAATTAGCATAAAACTACATAATGCCAGTTATGCTCTTATATTCTATATGCACATTGATCCATACTTTTCAACAACTATTATGTTTTTTTTAAACGCAATATCAACTATTCTGCACTAATTGTCGTAATCTAAATCAATCAACTCCCGATTACAAGCAATAATCCAAAAAATCCATTTTCATACAATATCAAAATAAGGACCTCTTGTTCTGTTAACATTTATAATTCTTTCTTTCCCTTTCATAGTACCAACTAGTGCTACTAATGATAAGATTGATATATTGAAGCATAATTTCTCAACCAAAAATACTTATCAAGTGAGAGTTCTCTGAAAAGCAAAAATATGGCACCGCCGTGCATGGTGAAAGTAATGGAGATTTTCAGGGTGGCTCCGACACCAGACCTATCAGACTCCCCCGCCGGGCCTAAATCTCTGCCCCTCACTTTCTTTGACATTCTCTGGCTAAGGCTCCCACCAGTGCAACGCCTCTACTTTTACGGCATCTCTACCTCCAAAACTTCATTCTTCAATTCGATCATTCCAAAGCTCAAACACTCACTCTCTCTCACCCTCCACCACTACCTCCCTCTCGCTGGAACCCTAACTTGGCCTCAAAACTCCCCCAAACCCTTGATCGACTACTCCGACGGTGACGGTGTTTTGCTGACGATAGCCGAGTCCGACATGGACTTCTATCACCTCTCCAGCAACGACGACTTCCGTCAAGCAACAGATTGCCATCCTCTCGTACCCCACCTCAAAGTGTCCCAGGAAAGAGCAGAAGTGATATCACTACAAGTCACTCTATTTCCCAACTCCGGCTTCTGCATCGGAATCACCACCCACCATGCCGTTCTTGACGGCAAAACTTCAACGTCGTTCATGAAATCATGGGCTCAACTATGCAGATCACTTGGCGGAGAAGAGCAAGTTAGGCCTTTCTACGATAGAACAGTCGTTAAAGACCTGGCCGGGCTAGAGACGATTTACGCAAACGAGTGGCTAAAAGAAAACGGACCTAACAACAGAAGCCTAATGACATGGAATATCAATCTTTCCCCGGGGCTAGTTCGTGGCACGTTCGATTTGAGTCGAGAGAACATAGACAAGTTGAAGAAATCAGCCAAGAACAAGACAATTAATCAAGGACTAATACCACTTCATATGTCAACATTTTCGGTCACGTGCAGCTACACGTGGGTTTGTGTAGTGAAAGCGTTGGGAATAAGAGAAGAGAAGACACATCTTGGCTTCAACGTAGATTGTAGGTCTCGCCTGAAACCTGCTATTCCGGCGACGTACTTCGGGAACTGCATAAGCGGTCGGGGAGTGGTTGTAGAGGCCGAAAATCTTTGGGGAGAAGATGGGATAAACTTTGCTTTGGAGGCGTTAAGTAAAGGTATAAACAGTTTAGATGATGGGGTTTTGAATGGGGCTGAGAATTTGGCTTCGATCATTATTGGTGCAAACGCTAAACGTAAAGTTGGTGATGTATCAAATAGTAAAGTTAAAGGAGTTAGTTTTGCTGGGTCGCCAAGGTTTGAGGTTTATTGCACTGATTTTGGATGGGGAAAACCAAGGAAAGTGGAGATGACTTCTATAGACAGGACAGGAGCGATTTGTCTTTCGGATAGCAGAAATGGAAATGGAGGAGTAGAGATCCGTTTGGTTCTGAGGGTTCCGGAAATGGAATGTTTTGCTTCAGAATTTGTCAAAGGCCTTGAGAACCTTTGAAGAAAATATTATCTATATGTATTTCAGATTTTTTTTGTCCTTGATGATTATGTTGAAAATTCTAGCTACATCCTATTGTCTTTTCTTTTCTTTTCTTTCCTTTTTTCTTTTCTTTGAAGTTTATGTTTGCTATGGTACTATTTTACTCGTTTATAATTCAGCTTATGAGGTTTTTTTTTTTTTTTTTTTTTTTTTTTTTTTTTTTTTTTTTTCCCTTTACAGCGTATAATTTTGCTATCTATGTAGTGAGTGACACTAAAAATCATATTATAAATTTGGGTTTTGTTCTCTTTATTAAATCATATATTCTTTCTTTTAGTAATAATCCTATATTCTCTTTTTAGTACTTTAGCATGGTTTTCTGGTTGTTTCCGCTTATATGTCTCGGTTTTCTAATCTTTCATCATTATAAGTATATAGCTGTCGTTTTCAACTCTCTAATCCTTTTGGACTGTTATTTCGTTCTCTTAAAGTTTCTAAATTTCTTATTTTTGTCGTTTGTTTTCATGTACCTAACATTTTGTCTTATAATTTTTAGTATTAGCAAAAATAATAGAGTTGAAAAAAAAAATAGCTAAATTTAAAATTTTTTCATAATAGATTCACCCACTCTTCCACCATCTTATTAAACATAAGTGGTAAGACGTTCTTCAAATTTTTTAATTTAGCTCTAATGTCGTTGTCCTTTTTTTAAAGATTTTTCCTGATCCATTATTTTTTTTATTTTTTTAAATCTTCTTTTTAAAAAAAAAAAAAAATGTTGTTTCCAAAAAAAGTTGTGTTTTTTTTTTTTTTTTTTTTTTTTGTCATTGCCAATATTTGTTACCTCGTTTTCAAATTTGATGTCGTTTCTATTGTTACTATCGTTTTTCTAATTCCTCTCTTTTATAGATTCTCCTTTTCTATGATAATATATTAGTTTTAATGTTCTTCCTGACATTAATTTATTTTTTTTTTTTAGTTTTTTTTTTGTGTATTCTTCTATTCCTGTCATTTTAAAAAAAAAAAATTTTCTTCTGTTTTTTTTTTTTTTTTTTTTTTTTAGCTTTTTATTTTTGTTGTTGTTTTACATTTTTAAAATTTTCTAGCTACATATTGTCATTTTAAAATAGATTTTATAGATGTGCTGTCATTTTATGGTACTTGCCGTTATTAGCCGTTGTGTCGTTTATGAAATTTTATTTTGCTGTCGTTTTCAATTTTTGTACTTTTGTTGTTATTGCTGATGCATTTTATTTACTTTTACTTCTGACCTTTTCTGTTTTAACTTTTAACTCAATTATGATCTATTTAGTTTATAGATCTGAAAAAAAAAAAAAAAAAAAAACTATATTTTTAAGTAAAGAACACTGTAGAAACAAGAATACAAAATTAACGTTTAATCCTTAATATTTTTTTGAATTTTTTTGTCAATTCATAAATGCCGATCTATTCGAATCTCGATGCTCGATCACATAATATTATATATATGTGTGTAATATATAATTAATTTAAAAAGGCTCGTCTGTTTGTATCTAGCTCGATGCTCGATCACAAAAGAGAATATATATGTGTATAATATATAATTAATGTAAAAAGGGCCATCTGTCAAGGTATTCTCCTTCTTTCTCTGTCGTTTGACCTTTTACCTTATTTCTCGTATGGCTGAAATCAAAAGTTAGTTCTTCTCTTCTCTTTTCTTCTTTATTTTGTTTATTTATTTATATATTCCTTTATTTATTTGCTGATAAAATGCTAAAATCATGTGCGGTGCCCATTTTTTCAGTTTGTAATTAATGTTCTACCTCGCATTAAAGTTGATAAACTCGCAGGAATAGTTTTCTATAATGGTTGTCAAACTTATCATTTCTTATGAGCATTAGAATCAAGAATAATATCTAAACCATAGATCTCGAATTATATATATATATATATATTACTTTTCTTTCTCATGAAATATACAAACGTAAGTAAAACACCGTCCTTCCGTGGTAAATACTTGAAAAGAAACACTGCGTAGATATTTCATGAGATGGGGAATGCATATATATTCTTGCTTTCCTAATTGATTGATTTATTTTCATAAACTAATGGAAGCTGAGGTGCGTGTAGAATAAAATAATTAAAACGTGTCTGGTTGTAATATTTCAAGCTTTATTATTCTAAAACAAAGATTAATATATAGAGCATGACATCAGTGTATTTAAATTGTCCAGATTTAATAAAAGTAAGGTATATAGTTGACAATCCCAACACATGATCCATGGGATCTTGCTACTGCTAGAAGACCCAAATATATATATATATATATATATATATATATATATATATAAGGCGAGTTACATACCTTTAATTAAAAGACTAAACAACTAAGCATCATGGATAATACGTTCACAATTTGAAGCGAAAATTCCTGTAATATCAAAGTTAGTAAACATTGCTAATTTCCATTCCACGTCTGCCCAGTTATATATTTATTAGTTAACTATAATATTACCCCGAAAAAGATTACCCTAATGTTGAAGGGTCAATTACATGTCATATGATCTGGATTCTGGCATAAATAATTCGCATTCTCAACGCTTGCCATATGGTACTATTAAGTTTGTAATTAAAATCTGTCAATATTGTATAATATATAAAATTTGATGGAGGCACAGTATTTATAAATTGATCATCCCATATATGACTTTCCAATTGTAGTATTGCCACCTAATTGCCATGGCCAAAATACTCGAGGTCTTCCATGTTCCTCCTTTCGCAGATTCATCCGACTCCCACTCGGACTTTTCTCTGCCGCTGACTTTCTGCGACACCAGCTGGTTCAAGTTCCCTCCGGTTGAGCGTCTCTTCTTCTACTCTCTCCCACAACCAAAACAAACTTTCTTAGACTCAACAATCCCAAAACTCCAAAAACTCTCTCTCTCTAACTCTCCAACACTTCCTTCCTCTCGCCGGTAACCTAACTTGGCCTCGAGATTCCCCCAAGCCCATCATCCTCTACACCCCAAACGATGGCGTTTCTCTCACCGTCGCCGAACCCAATGCCGCCAAAGACTTTGACTTTCTCTCCGCCGACCATCCCCGCGAAGCGGCTTCATTTCACCCCTTCGTTCTGAATCTGAAAGTTACCGAAATAGGGGCTTCGGTGATATCCGTGCAAATCACTTTGTTTCTGAACAGAGGATTTTGCATCGGCGTGACGTGTCACCATGCCGTTCTTGACGGGAAATCCACGGCCATGTTCATGAAATCTTGGGCTTATATTTGCAGATCGGAGAAACCAGGTTCACTGCCGGATCAGCTAAAGCCTTTCTTTGACCGTTCTGTCATCAGAGACCCAGATGGGCTCGACATCTTTTACGTGAACCAGTGGTTGGCATCGACCAAACATATAGATCCAAATCCGTTCCAGTTTCTGCCGAGTCTAGACGTGCCGTCAGATTTGGTCCGAGCCACTTTCGAGTTAACCCGTGCGGATATAGCCAAACTCAGGTAAAAGGTATTGTCCTCTTGGGACAAACAAGAAAAGCTCCACTTAACCTCTTTTGCTCTCACACTCTCCTACATGGCTGTCGGCATTCTCAAAGCCACAGAAGAAGATCATAAGTTAGCCACCAAAAAGCAGAAGGTCTACTTATTATTCGCGGTGGATTATCGGAACCGTCTGAGGCCGCCGGTCCCGGAAAACTACTTCGGGAATCGCGTCGGATTGCAGGGAAGCTACGAGGATTTGAGGGAGGTTTTCAAGGATATTCAAGCTGATCAAGACGCGTTGCCCGTAATGGCTGCAAAAGTCAGCGACCTGATGAAGAAGTTGGTGGAGGACGTGATGGAAGGAGCCGCTGAGAAATTTTCGAAGCGGCGGTGGGAGTTTGCTAAAGGGAATATGCGCGTTATCTCAGTGGCGGGGTCGCCGAGGCTCGGCGTTTACGATATCGATTTCAGGTGGGGAAAGCCAAATAAGGTGGAGGTTGTGTCTATAGACAGAGC
Organism: Morus alba; assembly: GCA_012066045.3. NCBI lineage: Eukaryota > Viridiplantae > Streptophyta > Magnoliopsida > Rosales > Moraceae > Morus > Morus alba. Next base: position 4,877,948 of record CP050233.2, on the reverse strand, counting down.
CGGAGCTATTTCCATGGCGGAGTCTAGGGATGAAAGTGGAGGCATTGAGGTTGGTGTGGTTTTGAAGAAAAGTGAAATGGATGGTTTCACTTCTTTCTTTCTCGCCGGTTTAGAGACTCATGTCAAGTTTTTCACTCAAATCATTTGTCTAATTTCAATGTCTACAATGATGTGTAATCAAACATATCATATCATATTATTTAAAAATATATTATATTCGCAGAATGATTTTCTAATGCTTGCTCATAAATAAACAACGTTATGATATATAATTGATTACACACTATTTGTAATACTTGAAACTACCCCTTTTGTCTAAGGTGACCGAAGAGACACTACTACAATTTAGCCTACGAAATTATTTGCGACGACATTTATCGGTATAAATAAGTGAATATTTACAACGATATGTCGTCGCAAATAATTTCATAAAATTGAAAAAATAATGTTGTCGCAAATAATGGATGGCGCCAATCTTTTATGGCGTGAAGTTTTAGCGCCAAAAAAACACTTTTTGTGATGACATGATCCATTATTTACAACGCAAATCATCCCACACAAATAAATTTTATTTTATTTTTTTCCTGAGCAAAAAGGATTATTTTGAGGGGTGGCAATTTTTTTTTGTGACGACATTAACGTATGTCGTCGCAAAAAGTGATTTGTAATTCCTATGTAAAATAAAAAAGGCTGGGAAATTTGGCAGGTGCCCAAAAATTATTTGTGATGACATTATAGGTGTCGTCGTAAATAATAATTCGAGAATCTTCCTTCTGAACCCTAAATAATTTAGTTTATTTGCAACAACATGTGTTGTCGCAAATAATTCCAGTGTCGTCGCAAATAAGTTTAAGTTATATTTGCGACTACTTGTCATCGCAAAAAAGTATGTTATATGCCCACGACCAAAGCCTCCTCCTCCATTTCCTCCGATTGGTTTCTCTCTCTCTCTCTCTCTCTCTCTCTCTCTCTCTCTCTCAGTCGGTGACTCACCCATTTTTTACGGTTTTCTCAACCGAAACTCTCAAAATCTCTTTATATTCTATTCAAAATCAACATTATTGTATGTTTTCTTTGTTTTTTCATCCAAGAAATCCCAAAATCTAAAACTCCACCGCCCCTGTTAAAATCCGCCACCACCGCCGCCCTTTGTCCCTGTTAATCTTGTCGTTTCTAGCCCCATTTCAGTGGGTTTGAATTTTGTAATTTTTTTTATCCGAATTATTGTATTTGGCAATTTAAAATTTATGAGTTTTTTGTTAATTGAATTGTATATAATTATAGACTATAAATCTTAAAATTTGATTTATAGATTTTAGACTTTTAGGATTAGTATATAATTTGAAATTTAGATTATAGATTAAATTTTAGATTATGAATTTTGAGATTATTGAAATTTGATATTGAGATTATTAAAATTTTAATATTATAATTTGATTTAGGTTGAGACTAAAAGTTTTAATAATTGTTCTGGGTGGCACATCTTGTAGTTATGGTATGCTAAAATATTTTAAAAATTGTTCTTTGTAGGTTTGAATTTTTGGATAATAAGAAAAATATGTCATTATAATGCCGAGATTTTATTAAAAGCTATTAATTTTAAGAATTTAATTAATAAGAATTAGTTATATTAATAGAAAAAAATTAAAAATTAATTATAAACATTATGAGTGCAATAATAAAAAAATAACTTGTTCATAAAATTTGATAAAACTTATAAAATTGAAGCATGAAATGTTAAAGTTTCTTTATAAACATGATTATATAGTCACAAGAAAATATGAAGTATGATTAGATGTGTTATTGTTTTTATAGACAAGATGCCAATTGACAAGAGTTGGATACATCCGAAAAATCGGTTGTCTGATCAATATTAGGAAGGGTTGTCTATATCTATCAATATTGCCAAAGATTATGTTGATAAAAGCGGTTGTACAAATTGTCCGTGTCGGAGGTGTTTAAACCATAAGTGTTTTCCAGTAGAAATAATTAGAGCACACATACACCAATATGGTTTCAATCCTTTATATACGACGTGGTATTACCATGGTGAAGATGATGTCGCGACCAATCTAATAAATGAATCAGTTGACGAGATGGTTACAGGTATACATGATGTTGTTGGAAATAACTCTAATCATGATATGCCGCAGGAAGTAGAAGCTGAAGTGTTAGGTGATGCTCAGCACAATGAATTTAAAGAGTTGTTATTTGAGCTCGAATCGGCATTGTATCTAGGGTGTACTAAGTATTCCTTATTGAATTTTTTGGTGAAACTCATGCATTTAAAGGTGTTGCACAAATGGTCAAATAAGTGTATGAACTTTGTTTTGAAACTATTGAAAGATGCATTTCCTGAAGGAATTAAACTTCCAGATTCGTATGATGAGGTGAAGACGAAATTGGGTAAACTCGGTTTAGGCTACAAGACAATACATGTCTGTAAGCTTGATTGTGCATTATTTTGGAAGAAGAATGCTGATATACAGGTTTGTCCAGTATGTAACACCAATCGTTGGAAGAGTAAAAAAACAAAAGGTAAAAAAGTACCTCAAAAAGTATTACGGTATTTTCCTTTAAAGGATCAATTGAAGCGTCTGTATAACTTGCGTCACACTGCAAAGGAAATGACTTGGCACATGCAAGGATGTTTGAAGGATCCAAACTTAATGCATCATCCAGTTGATGGTAGGGAGTGGAGAGATTTAGATATGATGTATCCTGAATTTGCTCATGAACCAAGAAATGTTTGGTTAGTTTTAGCTACTGATGGTTTTAATCCTTTTAGAAGTGTGAGCTTATCATATAGTATGTGGCCAGTGGTTCTTATTACTTACAATTTACCTCCTTGATTATGCACTAAGGATCCCCCTTGGAAAAGATATTGATGTATTTTTACGACCACTTGTTAATAAACTTAAAAAGCTGTGGGAAGAGGGAATCATTGTTCATGACACTGCTTCAAATGCATTGTTTAAGATGTGTGCTGCATTGCTAATGACTATTAATGATTATCTTGCACATGCTAGTTTGTCTGGCTGGAGTGAACATGGATATTTAGGATGTTCATCATGTAATGATGCAACACCATCAAAGAGGTTGATGAGTAAAAACTATTTTGTTGGGCATCGGCGGTGGCTTCCTATTGGGCATAGAATGAGAACAGTAGGAAGTATGATGGTGAGGTTGATCGTCATGCTCCTCCGCCTCAGAAGTCTATCGAAGAAATACTATTTCAACTACAGAACGTCAGATCCAGACTGCCTAGTAAACATGACAAGTTTGGCGATAAGAAACAAAAGAGACAATCTACAGAGCATAATTGGACAAATAAGAGTATTTTTTGGGAACTACCATACTGGACTTCATTATCAATTCGTCACAACTTAGATGTCATGCATATCGAAAAAAATGTATGTGACAACTTGTTGGGTACTATTCTTAGTGTCGATGGAAAAAATAAAGATACAGACAAGGCGAAGATCGACTTACAGAATATGGGGATTCACAAAGAGTTACATTTGTACAAAGATGGTGATCACTAGATGAAACCACCTGCAGCTTACATGTTAACCAAAACTGATAATCAGAGGTTCTGTGAATTTTTAAAGTCTATTCGATTTCCCGATGGATTTGCCTCGAATTTTTAAAAAATATATATAATTGATGGGAATGCAAAGATGAGTGGGTTAAAATCATATGACTGTCATGTTATAATACAATGATTGTTACCGACTAGGATTCACCTGTTCATGAAAAAGGAAATTGTTGATGCAATAACAGAATTGAGTAATTTCTTTCAGTTGATATGTTCCAGATCATTAAGAATTTCAGATTTGGAGAAAGCCCAAGAAGATATAATTCTTATCCTGTGCAATTTAGAAACAATATGCCCACCAGCTTTCTTCAACATAATGGTTCATTTGTTGATGCATCTACCAGAAGAAGCCTTTGGTGGAGGACTTTTTCATTTATGGTGGATGTATCTATTTGAACGCTTTCTTGGATTGTTGAAGAAATATGTTTTCAATCATGCTCATCCAAAGGGATCAATTGTCGAGGCATACATTATGAACGAGGCCCTGACATTTTGCTCAATGTATTTATGCGGGATTGAGACAAAGTTTAATGACTAGAAAGAAACTGGGTTGATGATGACACCGAGCATGGTGATAAGTTTTCTGTTTTTGCTACAAAAATTTACCCCGTTGGTAAGATAACAACGATCATGTTGGATAACGACTTACGGATAAAGGTTGAGTGGTATATCTTACACAATTGTCTTGAAATACAACGATACATTGAGTAAGAATATCTCTACAAAACTTAATTTTATGTCGATTCGTATCATATTTTATTTAATCATTACTTATATTACTACATTACAATAGTGACCACATTAAAGTTTTGGAGGAAAGTGGTCATGGGCAGTCGTTTGATGTAATTTAGGCAAAGAATTTCCAAGTTAGTTTTCCGACAAGATATGCACATTTAACTAGGTTGAATTTCATTCTGAATTTAAATAACAAGTCTAATTTCATTTTTTTTTTTTACAAATATACAATCTTTGACAACATAACGTTCCAGAAGCCACTGATCAATTGGTTTCACTATCATTTGGTTCAAGCTTCTCTATTCGATCATATACCTGTTGTGTAGTCAACAAAGTTATGTTTTTAACATACAACTGGGACAAGGACTGGATCACTCAGAATAGTGGCATTTGTGTTTGCGGGGTAAATAATCAGGTTTTCTATAGAGTTTTGGAAGAGATTTATGAATTACTATACATTAACAACAATTCAGTCTTCCTTTTTAAGTGTAAGTGGTTTGACACTTGGGCAGAAAGAAGAAGAATTCAAGAATAAAAGAATAGAATAATTGTCTTCATTAAGGACTCGTGGTATGAGAATGAACCGTTCAATCTATCTTCCCAGGCAGAACAGGTTTTTTACGTTGATGATTTATATAATGGTCTAAATTGGAAAGTTGCGGAACATTTTGCTTGTCGAAATATATGAGATTTTCCAGAAGAGGACGTCGATGAGGTAATGATAGTTCAAGATACAGAATCACGAAATGTTGATTTAGTAGTTGAACTACTTAAGCTGCACAACTTAACATTTGATCGGCCTGATATCAAAGAAAATTTTGTCACGTCTAATGTCGACGCATACTTGCAAGCTAAGTCGCCTGTTGAAGATGAAGATGACTTCATTGATGATGGTGATGATGAAACTGTGTTTGAATATATCGAAGATGAACCCATAGATTCTGAAGATGATGACGACGTAGAAAGTGTCGATGATGTTGTAGGCATTCGTAGTGATGACGAATAGAACCAAAGTAGTTACCTCAAATTTATGAATTTTTTATAAAATTTTTAAGAAATTGTGTACCAAATAAAGTAACAAATGCAATTTTTTTTACGACACAGCATCTCGATGTCTGACCCAGTAGCTACATGCATCAGCTCTACAGGAGCTCCACTTGATCCGAAAAGACTCTCGGCACATTGTTAGTCAGGTATTATACACTATAACACATGCTCTTAAAACTTGTTACTTGTCAAACTCTCTATAATCAAATTTCATTATTTTGATTTTCCTATAGTCCCGGAGCTGAAATCTTGACATCGGTCTGGTCGAGGAGTAGTTATAGGTCAAGATATAGTAGAGACAGTACACAAAGATGGGAAGCTCGATGTTACATTTGACGAGACAGGTTTGTGGAAGGCGATTGGTGAAAACGCCAAATATTTTGACAGGATGTCAGCTTGAATACAAGAGATATATGTGACCCACATTACAACACCTGGAAGGACGTGCCTGAGGAGTACAAAAGGAGGATTCAAAATCGCATACTGGTATCTTTTTGAAACAAAATTTGTGTTAAACATTTTTAATTATGGATACAATAAATAAGATTCATTTGTTAATTTTTTTAATGTATTTCAGGATTGGTTTAACCTCAACTATGATCATGACAATGACATCATTAGAGATGTAGTTGACCGTGAAGCTAGTAAATGTTACAAGGACTGGAAGACTACCTTGTATAGACACTTCCAGAAGACAGGAGGGGTAGCAAATGAGGATTTTGTAAGGTAAAATTCTCCTAAAAACTTGAGGAGCAAATAGCAATGGGGACCATGCTATGATCGTTTTACGTCCCCTTTTTTAGGTTCAATTTCATTATATTTTCTTACTTTTTATTAATTGGTTTATTTAATTATTAAGTATGTTACTAATTCATCTATGATTATTACTAGAAAAAATCTGCTACAAATCAACAAAATCATGGCAGTTAGAAGTGGACTAGCTTCCATGGTAGAAAGTCATACTCCCAACATCGTTTCGACAAGATAATACTAATTTGCATACTTGCTAAGTTTTTGTCACTTTAGCTTAATAATTATTCTAACACATTCAACTTGATTAGGTAAATCCCGAGACCTAGGAGCCAAGATCATATATTGACAATTAGGGTGATATGCACCGTCATGGGTAGAATTTTATCAATCTGGATGTGGAACATGCATTTGGAAGTAAATTTTAAACTTATTTCTTTTTTCATATTTAACATAACATATTATACTTATTTTATTCATTTTTATTTCATTTACCTTTGCAGGCTCAGATGGAGGTGGAAAGAACCACGCAGATGACACAGTCTGCTGGGGATTGTTCATCCATGACAGTCAATAAGGAGGGGATCATATCCCAAGTCTTAGGAAAGCGCAGAGGACACCCTAAGGGGGTGTGACTGACACTGCCATGGAGGAATCATACAAGCGCTTCCACCTCATCATATGCTTCGCAATCGGACGAGTCGTCTAAGGTTAATTTGCCCCAGCATATCCAGAACTAGCTAAACAACCTTTACATTGAGCAACGCAACATGTTCAAAAACCAGCAGATCATGATGGAAGTCATGCGCTCAATGAATCCCAACATCATCTTCTTGCCAGTTAACAGTACCCAACCGTTGGTTCCTCCGCCGCCCGAGCGAAACAAGAAGATGAGGATGAGGACGATCATGCTGCTAATTTAGGAGATTAAAATATATGTTTTTTTTTTCTATTATCAATACTTTTTAGCATTTCTTAATTAATTTACTTTTTAAGACTTATTTTATTATTTTGTTGACTGTTTTATATCAATTATATTATTTCATTTTATTATAAATCTTCTTCTCAATTTTTATCTCTATTAATTAATATTATTAAGAAAGTACAGAAAAACTATTTGCGACGACATTTCTAAGGTGTCATCGCAAATAGATCAAATCACTAGCAACAACAGTGTCATCACAAAAGTGTTTAAAACCTTTTGCGACGACACTATGTTGTCGCAAATACTCTACGCCACATCAACATTAATGACATATTTGTTGGTTGCCGAATCGAATTCGGCGGCGAAAACGCAGCGGAAAGGCGGATCGTGTATAACAAAAATTTTCATAAAACTTTTGAGATACTCTATAGATTATATTAATTTATGCACCAATAAATTAATCTCATTAATTTATAAGATTCAAGGATCAACCGAAAAAAAATAAAAATACCTTGTAGCCGACTCGGATGATATTTTGATTTTCTTTGACCACGAACAGTCCTAGCTCCAAGCTTTTGTGTTTAGAACACCAAAGTCTTCCACGTCAATTCCTTGATTCCACGTAGACGTGTGTGTGGGCACACGTGAGACAAAACAGGTTTTTGAAACACTCGAATTTCCACAAACACCAACGCATGCGCGATGTGGAATTTTTGGAGAAAAATATTTTCACTCTCTTTTGGCTATGAGGAATTTCGGCCACACTAGAAAGCTAGGGCTGAAAAGTTGTTTCAAAAATTGTCTCACAATTTTTCATTTATCTCATATTTAAAGAGAAGAAGTCAAACTTCAAAATAGGATCAAATCCTTATCTCCAATTTTGAATTTGGAACAAAAAATCCCTTCCCTTTATCCCTTAGGTGTGTGGCACCTAAATAAGATAAGGAAGGAAGATATTTTATCCATTATCCAAGAGTCCAATTTTAATTTTTTAAGTCAAACTTAAATTAATTTGAATTCTAAATTGAACAACTTATTAAGTTTAAATGGATAAATCTAGATATGTTCAAATTCAAATTTAAATAATCTCATTATTTAAATAATAATTAATTCTTTAATTATTCTTCTAGTATTTAATTTTAGAATTCGTAATTTAAAATTCCCATTTTGCCCTTTGTTCGGTTTACAAGGATGACGCTTAATGGACCTATAATTATCCAATAAAATTAATTTAATTAAACACTTTAATTAATTAATTAATTCTATTAATTCCAATAGTTACTCCACTATAAACTTGGAATTGCACTCTCGGAATTATAGACATTAATTATTTCTAAACTGTTGTCCATTTGATATAGTCATTGCATATAGATCGATCCTCCATAAATAATTCATAATTAGAGTCGGTAGAATCCGTTAACCTCTCTAATTATATCTTTATCCTTAGTACCATTGATTCTCTAATGGATAGTGATTCATAAAACAAATTCATGAACCAGTGCTCTTACTAATCCAAGTACCGAATCAACACTCAAGAGAATTATTTATCTGCTTCTTTCTCAAGAAGGAATGGATTCCATCTCGTATAATAACATTCCCACTACCTATTTCATTATGTCTCCAAAATACAAGGAATAGGATTCAGGGTCTCGAACTCCGTGCCGAGTAAATCAAAAGACATAAATCCATAAATAGGAGTTTGTTAAGAACTCGTTTAAGATCATTCTATATATGACCATCGGTAGACTCAATTAGAATTTCTATGCTTAACGGAAATTATTAGAAATTCATATTGTGTCTCAAGGCCATGTTCCATAATCTCATTATGCGAAATACACTCATTCAATATCTCGCCATATTAATAAAGGTCGGATAACACCGCTCCATTCTAAATGGGAATGACATGTATTAATAATGTTTTAATTAAAGATTCCAAACTTTAATTAAATTCATTATGAACAATTACTTTTGATTATTATCCTTAAACATTATCCTCTCGTATATAACACTTATATACCATGTTTAAGGTTACATAAATAATCAAGGAATTTTATTTGATATTCATAAAATATTCATAAATATATGCACATAAAATGATGAATAATCTATTTTATTAAATAAATAATAAATATCCTTTTTACATCTCATGCTTTTAGGATACTATTCCCAACAATATTCAATGGAACATTAGTGACGACTTCTTCATGATGACTGTCATCGCTAATATATTTGTGACGACAGCTCAAAATATTATCGTCACAAATATATCATTTGTGTCTAATTTTTTACGGCGACTCATTTGTAACTTGTCGTCAAAAATGTAGTATTTGCGACGACATATTGCCTATTTGTGACGACATTGAGTCACCACAAATTACCTTTTTTCTTGTAGTGAGAAAGGAATTTTTTCATCTTTTTAAGTAAGAAATTTTATTTATTTTTTTTTTTCAATTCGGTTGACCAAAATTAAGGAGGTATATTGGCCATGTCATGTGGCTTGCATGGAAATAAAACAAATAAATGAATAAATTTTTAATCTAATCTACGATCAAGATGGGAATATGTAGTGAGCCTTAACTGTGCGCCTGTGCACCTTTCTTCCAAAAGGTCAAGCTCTAAGCCCATTCACTTAGCATTTCTGGCCTCTTCATACCATGTCACTTGGCTGGTAGGAAGGGATATCTTAACTGAAAGGACTACTTCCACCCCATAAGCCATTGAGAAAGGAAGTTCCCATGTGATAGTCCTACTGGTCATCATGTATGCCCATAGGACCTACAACAACTCATCAGCCCACTTGCTCTTATAGCTATCAAGCCGCCGCTTTCATGTTACTTTTATGACCTTGTTGACCACCTCCACCTGTCCGTTGGACTAGGGGTATACAATAAAGGAAAATTTCTTATGAATACCCATCAATTTGCATAACTGGTTGGTGTTGTCATTGTTGAATTGTCTCCCATTATCTGACAAGAGAATGTGGTACAGTGAACCGATAGACTATGTTGTTCCATATGAGGTTTGTACACTTTTCCTCTGATATAGTCGTCAGTGGCTCGACTTCAACCCACTCCGTAAAGTAGTCGACAACTACAATGACACATTTACAAGAAAGTTACGGGATCACCCGCACTTTCTAAATCATTCAAGGCTTCACCCATAGGATATGTAGTATTGTACATACATGAACGTGTAAATGACATTACAGATATCAACCACAATCTACAAAACTAAAGTTCAAACTTTACATAATTTACAATTCTTACATTTCTTACTAGGATGAAGAATACAATCCTCTATTACTTAGATGGTAGAACTCAACTATTCCGCAATACGTCTAAAGTCGCCTGGGAAGGGTTTAATATTTATAAAACAATAAAACTTGAGTGAAAGGCCCACTAGGATGTATTTTGAAATAACTTTATAAACAAATAAATAAACGAGTATGCAAGTAACTAAATAAATGAATAAGTAAATAAGACATTCAGTTCCAACACAATAGTCAGAACCTCACATCTTTTTTCTGAAAGGAAATATAACTAAAAATCTCCATATTACAAGCATCAACAAGTAATTTATACTATGATAAATTACTTACACAACCACATGCACAAGTCTTATCTCCCTCGGGATGCGCTTTGGGTTCTGCCCCCAAGGATGCACTCTCCACATCCTATCTAAGCCATCAGCCGGTTTACTGATTAAACTTTATAAAACATTTCATTATAATACCAATAGCTAAAATCAAGCTATTGTTTTTAAACATGCTTTTCTTTCACAAACATGCCCTTTCTTTAAAACATTTGCAAGACTAAAACTCTTTTAAAATCAGGCAAACAAAGAAAGGGGTAAGAGATCCTACCTTTCAAATACCAAACCTGTGGTTAGCGTTGCACTATTCTGGCTTTCAAATCCTCAAAGCCCCTCAATTTGAGTCCCCAGCTAACACTGACACAAAACAACACTTTAGGATCCAAACCTCATTCCTAAACAAGTTCAATCTCAATTATACCCTTTGATTTTCTTTTAGTGTGCCTTAATTAAATTTCAAGTTTCATATATCAATTCATGTTTCAAATCATCATTTCAATGGTTTTAATTCCAAAACATGAATTAAAAATGCTAATCCATTTACTCTAGGTCCCGAAATGAAGCTAATTTGGGTTCCCCTCGAAAGCCAAGGTCAAAGCAGCATTTTCAAGCAAAACAGGGTCAAACCCCGTGTACACCAGTCGACTGGTGACAGTGCAGTGCAACACCACCAGTCGACTGGTGGTGTGCAATTCGGTTGACCCCACAGGTTGACCTGATGGAGTACAATTCGGTCGACTGATGGGATCAGGGCAAGATGGCCAACATGGCCGATGCGAATAAAATCAGCACAAAACCTACAATTTCAAGTTCAAATATGAAACATTTCAAGGGGAAACAACCAAATCCAGGTTCTAGGTACTACATCAAGTCCAAAAAACCCAAGATCCCCAATTTCTACCATGGTTTTACACAAAATCCATCAAAATCCATTTCGAATCAAAAATAAGTTTTCTAATCCAAAAACTTGAGATCCAAGAGACATTTTCAGAAATCTTACCTTAAATCATTCTCTTGACGTTGAAAACTTCTTTAAATTCCTCTTTGTTTTGAGATTTGGTTGATTTAAAACAAAAACGAGAGAGAGAGGGTGAGAGAACGAGAGTGAGAATGAAAGGGAAGAGAGAGAGAGTGAGGGTGTTGCACGGGAAAAGAAAGAAAACAAAGAAAAGAAGAAAAGAAAAATAGGTGTCCAAGTATTTGAAATAATAGTCCACAAAATGTGTCTACACACACTTTTAGGGTAAAAATGTAAATACTGAGAATATTTAAATTCCTTGAAAATATTTAAATTTACACATCAGAAATATTTATTAAATAATAATTAATTTATTAAATCAGATTAGGCACACTAATAAATCTTAATTACCTTAATTAATCCCATTTTATTTCTTGAGGTGTTACACGGGGGTTGTTAGCCCCACTGTCATCAACCCCCTCAGCGTCACCACGTTGGTCACCAATCACTTGGTTCCTGACGGCAGCGTTCACTGGGTTCATAGGTGCATCCTCCAATGGCAGTTTGAATTTGGTCTTTACTATTGTCCAGCGAGGATTGTAGTCATTCTCTCTACGGCTACAATAAGTGTTTCAACCTGTCTTTGGAGGTGGTCAAGGTGATCTGGGGGGTTTCCAATGGCTGGTGGGTGTACCCTGTGGTTGGGTCGTGCTCCCGCTAGTTCCTAATCGCTGTTGGGCAGATTCGTTAGATTTCTTCCTCCAACGATAGGATTCTGGCCTTCTTGACTCTTCTGATTTGTTGTCATGCTGCGAAGTCTTTCTCATAGCCATATTCACTGCTTACTGTTGGATTCGATTCCTGGGTCACGGCCCACCTTCTAGTGCCAATTGTTGACGGTTAATTTTGGTCAACTAAAGATTAACTCTCCGGTAACACTCGCAATAATCTCTCACCAATTAATCAAGGATTATCGTTGCATAAAAAGATAAAGAAGACAAAAATTTATAGTGGTTCAGCCATAATCCTTTGCCTACGTCCGTCCACTTATGGATGTACTAGTATTTGGTTGATTACAGAGTAGTAGAATAGTGCATAAAAAACTTAATGAATCCAGATGGCTCTATTTATAGGCCTTGTACATATGAGAGACCTCCTCTACATTTTTGAGGAGATCATCTCCTTTCCCTAAATTCGATTTGGCAGTTGTGTTTCCATGATTTCAACTTCCAGGTCAGGCCAACAACCCTTAGCGGTTACCTGATTTCCTAACCTAAACCTTGCTAGTTGGTACAATGTATCTTTTCTCGAGTTGACGGATTTGGTTTGGATTGGACCGAGCTGCTCTCTCGACGTCGTGACCCTCACAACTCAGGCGGAGTTCTCGACACATGTTCCCTTGAACAAACTCTTGCCATCCTGAGGGCATCCTAGGTATGACCTTTTACTCGACGTCAGTGACTGACTCGGTGCGGCGGAAAAAAGAATCCCGGCAGCATACAAGGGCCCTAGTAAATATTCATGAAAAAAAAAAAAAAAAAAAAACTAGCAGACTTGTTTCCAGCCAAAAAAACAACAACATTTTTAAACCCTTGTGTTTATTTTTCAGCCAAAACAAGGATATAATGTATAACATACATATTGTTAATAATGAGAAGAGAGAACTAGTAATATGGGGAAGATTGTAAAAGCATCCCAAGTACTACGTAGACGCAGCTCTAAGACTTTTCATCCTCAACTGAACACCTCATACTCAATTTTATTAGATAAAAGAGAAAAATAACTATAATAACAACAACAACAATAATAATAGAGGAAATACTTTGTGTCAAACAAAGAAGAAAAATTCTTATTTATCTTTTTATGATTACGAATAAAGACAAGACTCAAGGGATAACTCGAAATTTTGTACACATACAGGGAATAACTACGAACTTTCTTAACCTCTTTTTTTTCTTTTTTTTTCTTTCCTAATTATTATCGCTTTTCTTTCCCTTTTCTTTTCCTTTGAAAAGGAAAAGTTTAATACGGTCCAGCGTTAGTGACATTCTCATGTTGGTTGTCTGATTTGTATATCCGCTCCCCTAAAAATGCTTCTGCAAATACGTAATTTTCACACTTGTTAAGCCCTGTGGTGTGAGAGGACCCTTAGCTAGTGAGGCGGGGCAAATTACTCTATTTTGATTGGGTATTCTCCTTCCATTATTTATATAAGCAAGAAAAAACAAAATCACGAAATAATTAGCTCAAATTGGTCTACGATGAGACATGCTTTCAGCATCATTGTTTATCTTGAAATTTAAAGACCCATTTGCAACCAACAACCATTTATCCTCTTTATTAATTTTTTTTAAAACACATTTTGTTTGAACGTAAAAAAAGTATATTGTCCAGACTCAAGGTACATATATTTCTATTATATATGTTAAGTTTTTTAAAAGATTCTCTTTCGAAAGCGCACGGTAGGTGATTAATATGATTAATTATTGACCAGTTCTAATTCCTTTGGTGATTTGTCATCGTCTCCTTGGTAGCATTTCTAAGAGAAATTCTCTTTCACTTTTTTTTTTTTTTTTGCGAGATTTATTGACTTTGAATACTATTCCATGCAATCTGATTCGATTCGAATGATTTTCCTTGGTGATTTGTCATCGTCTCCTTTTTTTTTTTTGCGAGGTAGCAAAGACTTTTTGAGACTAAGACGATGCAATACTATTCCACTTCTGGTGAATGAATTTGTCATCGTCTTTGGTAGCATTTTTTTTTTTTTTTTTTTTTTTTTTTTTGAGATTTGTAGAAGACAAAGACTTGACTTTGAGACGTACAACTAGTCTACGGGCATGCAATACTATTCCACTTCTGATTCGTGAATGATTTTCCTTTGTGATTTGTCATCGTCTCCTTGGTAGCATTTCTAAGACGAGGGAATTCTCTTTCACTTTTTTTTTTTTTTTGGGAGATTTGTTTTCCATTGATTCTAAATGATTTTCCTTTGACAAACGAGACTTGACTTTTTTTTTTTTTTTTTTGGGACAAAGACTTGACTTTGGGACGTACAACTAGTCTACATGCATGCAATAAACTAGGAAGATGCCCCGGAAGACAGGATATAATATATGGCCACTTACCAAATATGTGGCCTTTTTCGCACCAAAAGGACAAAAATATTTGGGGCACTTATATATTAGTTCTCGTGGAGTAATCTGGCTCAATATTTATAACATTTTGTATTTCTGTAAATTGTTGCTCTTTAAAAATATCATCCTTAAATTCATGCGATTTTTCTTTAACCAAATTAAAAATTTCGCAATTTAAGTACCAAATTAACAAACATACATGCGTGACTATGCTAAAAAAAGGGCATGGTGCAAGGCCGAATAGACTTTATTTTCTTTCCCCTAGTTAAAAAAAAAAAAAAAAAAAAAAACTCCCATGCATGTATTTCATGTACGTACGTGTCTAATACAACACAAGTAATATTATACACCAAGTATATTTCAAGATCTTATAACTTAACTTATTTCATAGTAAATATTTACGAATTATAGATCTACTTTCTATCATGTAGACCTTTGATGATCTCTTGCAAGCTCTAAAGTACAAAGCGATCAAGTTGATAGGACACTGATTACTACCAAAGATATATAATTTGAAAAAATTTATGTCACTATTTATATACTTATGTGTATCCTACTTGGTTCATCTGCCTTTTGGATCCTTGATCTCAGAGAAGACATCCTCAGACATTCCTTTCATGCACTCGTTCCTATGACTCTTCATGAAAGCAATCCTGTCGTTGTCCTCCACCGTTTGCTGTAATTGCATTGCAAATTCCAGGCCCCACACGACGTCGTTCATCGACGGTCTCTCTGTCCCATTGTCACGCATACAATTCACCGCGATCTCACTGTATTTCTCCAAGCACTCTGGCGCAATCTTACCCGCCAGATTACGATCTATGATCTGATGAAGCGTCCCGTTGTGGTAACAGTGTTGGGCCCACTCGGCTAGGCTTACTTGTCTCTTCTCGGCGTTGCGCATTATCGGTGGCCTACCGCAAAGAACCTCGCACAAAACGACGCCGAATGAGTACACGTCAGATTTTTCTGACAGTTGCTGACGTCTGTAGTACTCTGGGTCTAAATACCCGATACTACCCTTGACGACTGTGCTGACGTGGGCTTTAGACATGGTAGTGGGTCCCATTTTTGAAAGCCCAAAATCGGAGACCTTGGCCACCCATTTCTCATCCAGTAAAATGTTTGTTGTCTTCACGTCACGGTGAATGATCGTGTTCTTCGCGCCTGTGTGGAGATAGTGCAGCCCACGCGCGGCTCCGATGCAAATCTCGAGGCGTTGTTTCCACGTCAGTGGTGGGTTTTCGGTGTTGTAGAGATGGCCTTGGAGAGTGCCACGTGCCATGTAGTCGTAGACGAGGATCATCTCACGGTCCTCGTTGCAGTAGCCGATTAGAGAGACGAGATGGCGGTGACGGAGATGAGAGAGCATCTCGATCTCGGTCTTGAACTCATCGGGCCCCTTGGGATGACCCGGACTTTAGTCGTTTGATGGCGACGGGATTAGTCCCATTATCGATGTACCCTTTATACACGTTTCCAAACCCACCCACTCCGATTATGAAAATATCTTCGAAGTTGTTAGTGGTGGCTTTGATCTCAGCCAACGAAATCTTACGGCAAAGATCGGACGGTAATGATGTCTTGCCTCGAGTAGTTCCTTCTCTGGAGGCTGAGTCTTTGACATTGCTTGCTCGTCGGAGAGTAAAGAATCCGAGGATGGCGAGTAAAACTACGCCGGAAACTACACCGGAGAGGATTGCTATGACTGTTGTTCGATTACTCTTCTTTGCCTCGTTCTCCTCTTGCTGGCTATGGGAGGGATCTTGAGGAATCGGATCAGGATTAGGACCAGCGAGGTTCCCTTTTGTGTCGTTCAATTTGAAGATCTCCACCCCATTCAAAATTGCATCAGCATAAGTACTGAGCCAGCCATCGTGTGCTTGTAGATCGACAGAGAGGTTTAATTTCTTCTCACCTCCTCCTACTCCGTACATCGGAACGATGTAGTCTCTAAAATAAGGTATATATTTACCACCAGTCCGGTCGACCACATCGGCATATCTCTCCGCGATTTGATTTGCTATAAAAATGCCGAAGTTTCGATTATAGGTTGAGTTTACCTCCTCAAAAATCTCACAAAAGTGCAACCTTACCATGTAATTAAATCCCGAATCTACGGGGAACGCCCAGGTGAGATTGTACTTCTTGTTACGGTCTTTATCGTTCCCCATCGTGCGGGCGGTCTGATAAACCTGGACCGGTGCAATATAATCTCGAATTTTTGTGAACTTAAACTTAGCGTAATCGGTCTCAACAGACAGAAGACTCGTTCCCGGTGTCGTCAAATATAAATCATCTTCGCGGTCCCTGCCCTCCCAACTTCGAAAAAAACCAGTATCCCCAATTGGAGAGATAAAGCTTCCACCAATTTCAACTCTATACATCATCTGAAGAGCGGTGTTGTTACTCAAGAAGTAAAGGGACTTTTCTCCCACAAATGTAATGCCATCATGGGCGTCCTTCAAGTAATAGAGATCAGTGGGCATGGACACGACTTCAATTCCATTGATAAACGCAAAAGCATCTGGAATTAAAGAACTAGGAGAAAACTTCATCTTCAGACTTGACCTGAATGCTGTCACGCAGAATTCCTTCATTAAGTCTTTTCTTCCGAGGGCGCCAGCAGTAAGATCAACGCTGAAGTTACTTAAGAGGGTGTATTCATCGGCTTCGACGGAGAAGAAGGCCTTGGAGCTGTTATAGTTTTCGTATCTAGCCGATAAGAAATACAACCGTATGAACTTCGGCCCGGGGGTCACGGGTATGACATACGTGAATTCAGATCGGGAAAGCCGCGCTGTTGTGTAAGGAACTTCTATAGTTACCGTGTAATCATCAAAAGTCGCTGATGAGGCGATTGATTCTTTATTTTCGCCTTCCGAGGGAAAAAACATGGAGCTGATGTCTCCCGCCCAGCTTCGAATGTCACCCTGCCGCGTGCCGTTTCCTGAAGAGCCACAGTCGAGGGTTATGTGGTCCTTAGGCATGTAGGATTGCCCGCCGGCGATGACATATGTGAGTATGTGAAGGGTGAAGAAGAGATAAAAGTTCATCTCTCCGTTTTGAAGAGAAAAGATGTTGCAGGTGTAATTATTCGTACAAGGAGAACGAGTTATATATTCAAGACACAGTGCTACAACCAGAAGAGAAATATCGGAACCTGCAGTAATACGTCCATAGATGGAATCAGGGCCGGCTAATGAAGAAGGAAATCAAGCGCGCTTGACTCTAGAGAGTCAAGTGCTGTCCGCGTTAAATTAATTGTTCTGACTTTGTCAAGATACAATGACCTTTGTCATCATATGCTTATTTTTGTGTCCATTTATTTTTATCTTTTTTTATATTCTTTCAGTAATATTGTGACATATCAATTAAAATGGCATAAAAATTAAAAAAGTATAATGTGACGTATTATTAAAAGGACACGGAAGGAAGGAGGAGGCAAAAAAAAAAGGGGGCATATAAACTTAATCTGTGATGAAACTACCGATACCAGAGATCTTTCCCCTCTCTCAGGAGAGTATAACAAGTCTTGACAGTACCTGATGCAAACACCAATATAATCTTAAGATTGCATAACATATATGTAATGATGGATGCTAACACCAATTTAATCTTAAGATTGCATAACATATATTTAATGATGGTTTTTGAGGAAGTACTAAAAAATACGATACGGAGATCTTTGTGTTTCGGAAAATTGTATGCATATTAAATGACAATTTCAAACAAACCATTGTCTCTAATGCGTTATATTAGATAACAATTTCGATGTAACCATTCTTTAATATTTTAGTGTTTAAAATTCTAAAGGCTCATTTGTTTCATATATTTAAAGTTAAATCATGAATTTTGTTACCGTTTTTTTCTTTTAAAAAAAATTAAATTTTAAACATAAGAATCAAGAATCATATTTTAAATATACTTTTTAAATGAGCCATCAAAATAATGCATCGTTCACTCAAATAAGCGAAAACAATGTTGATGCCTCATCGGGAACAATAAAAACCCACATGATCGTCACGCCTAAGTAGTCCCATCTAAATAGTTTGCTTTATATTTTTTATTTTGAGAATTTTTGTGGGTTTAAACATACTTTATTCAAATATGTAGTTACACTACAACAAAAAAGGTCATTTGCGGCGACTCAATGTTGTCACAAATAGGAGATATGTCGTCGCAGCAAAAAATTAGACGCAAATAATATATTTGCGACAACAATATTTTGAGCTGTCATCACAAAAATATTAGTAACGACAGTCGTCGTGAATAAGTCATTACGATGTTCCGTCGAATATGTCGTTGATGATGACGTGGCGTAGAGTATTTGTGATGACATGGTGTCGTCGCAAAATGTTTTAAACACTTTTGCGACTACACTGTTGTCGCTACTAATTTGATCTATTTGCGACGACAGCTTAGAAATGTCGTCGCAAATAGTTTTTTTTGTACTTTCTTAATAATATTAATTAATATTATTAAAGATAAAAATGAGAAGAAAATTTAAAATAAAATAATATAATTGATATAAAATAGTCAACACAATAATAAAATAAGTCTTAAAAAGTAAATTAATTAAGAAATACTAAAAAGTATTGAAAATAAAAAAATAGATATTTTAATCTCCTAAATTAGCAGCATCGTCGTCCTCATCTGTCATGACCGAGAAAATTATATGAATTATTGTATAGGATAATATTCTCTAAAATCCTTAGTATCATTAATATAAATACTTTTATGATAAGTATTTGTTGATATAAGTATGGAATAACAAGTTATAAGCTAAAGTTCAGAAATTTATGAACAACAATGCAATTACCAATTTTTGAACTATATTTAAGAAAGAAGTATGGAATGTTGTCTTAAGCCCACAAGTGGGTAAACACATGAAAGATAAGTTTAAGAAATGGAAAAGAATTGAAACACATCAATTCTAGGGTTTTAGAAACAATCAGAACGAAAAACGGACGAAAAGGGGATCGGAAGGCCGAATCGAGAAAATTGGGGTTTCGACCGATTTGAGTTGACCGAGTCAAAATTTGTTGACCAAGAGTCGACCAAAATGTCGCCCTCAAAAAGTTAGTCAAGAATGGTCAAGGTTGACTAAGTTGACCATCTGTTCGAAAAACGCATATAAAACGCGTACCAGATAGGAATTAAACTGAACCAAACTAAGATAATAATAAAATTATCAATGGTTGAGATTTAAAGTAACAAATGGTTGGATGCATGAGATTTTGACAAGTGGACAAAGCAAAGAAGGGCAGCTGGCCAACTCTTTGTGGAAGCAATATATGTTTGTGATTTCTTTTGCAAAAAGGTGCTTGAAAAGTTAAAGTGTACAAAAATTGGTCCTTGCTTTTGTGATAGTCGGTTCAAGTGAGGAACTAGGGCATATATTGGCCATTTGTACATGGAAAAGAACCAAAGAGCATCCAAGAAGAATAGAGAGGAAAAAAAATTTCCAATGTGAGAAAAAGTGAGTTAGACCAAAAATCGACAAAATAACCGAGGCATCGCGTCACCAGAGATTGACCTTTGTTTCCTAAGGTGAGATTTCAAGACTTTCTCTTGTTTTCCTTTTTCTTTGCTGCTGTGGTTGTGTAGAGAAGAGTAGGGAAAATTTTCTAGAGGTAGGGATTTTGATTGAAATGGTTTGAGAACATGGAATCTAAGAATCTAAGGTTAGATTTTTGGTTATTTAACCTTGGTTTCTTGCAATTTTGATATAGAGAATTTTGTTGGAAAGGTTGAGAAAACCCAAAAACTATGATTAAGATTTATGGTGTATTTGAAAGAGAGGATATGGTTGGTGTTTGATGGTTGAAACAACGGATAAAACGAGCTAAGGTTAGCTCGGGAAACATGCAGAAATAGGCGAACCTCTGCCGAAATTTAGTTTGAATATTTTGAACTAAAACCAGATTTCAAGAGGAATAAGGGATTAAAGTGTGAAAAGGAAGGTGTTTCGATAATCAGTGATGTATAAAAACCGAACACAATGAGAATTTACAATTTTGGACCGAAACTGAAAATTAGGGCCATGACTGAGGAAAGTGCACATTTTAGTGCAAATTCTAAAGATAGGAAATATTTTGGGATTGAATACCAAACATAAGGATTGTAGACCTTTTCGAATTGAATTTTAAATGTATTATTGATCTTAGATTTTGAATCTAATGATCAAAAATTTATGCAATAGGATCGATTAACGATTGAAGTCGGAAAGCGTAAAGTGAGACAAAGGACGCATTGATAGCGAAACTTTGGTAAGTACAATAGTTTTGCTATGGCTACATCACGAACAAGCTACTTTTCTATGTTGCACAAAAATTGTGCATATGATAGAATTTTGAATGTTAGATATAATGTGAATGTTAGATACAATGTTAAGCATGTGTCTACAAGACTTAAGTAGCCGTAGAACTTTACTTTGCAAAAAGTATGTATCAATGATAAGTCAGTGTCAAGTTAAGAGAGAGAGTTAAACTTTAACGAAAAGTCAATCTCATGATAAATTGCTCAAAAAGGATCAAATTCATAAGATTTAACCAAAGTTACCGTTTCAATGAGAAATTGATAAACGGTAAGAGACCAAACATCTTGTTTGTACCGACCTTCGAAGGAAAAGTTATTATGAGACTATGAAAGAAATGAAAATGTGACTGAGCTGGATTGGTTAGCTACCCCACTCCTTACTGGTTATGCGCACTATGGTACAAAAGGGCAGGGCCCATAAGAAGTAAAAGACAAGAAAATGAAAAAAATAGAAACCGTTCCATATAAGGTACGGTATCTGTAAAGAAGAATGAAAAGAATGAGAAACACGAAATGAAAATCGTTTAGAATGTGAAAACGCAATGTGAACGACTAGAATGAGTCGAAAGCAAACCAAAGTATGTAATGAAAGAAGAAGAACATAAGCCATATATGTTTTAGTAGTACATAATGTATTATGATAAATGACATGAATGCATATATAGGTATGCATAATTATTGCATTTGTTATGACCTATTGATACTTGCTGAGAGAAAGCTCATTAAGTTTGTTCGTGTTGTAGGAAGCTCGGGTAAGGCACCAGCTCCCTGAAACTTATTGATGGGCATGCAGAGAGGATGTAGCAGCGGAGTGTGGGGAAGTGGGTTGTGGATGCATCACGTGTTTTGAAAATGCTGTTAAACTTTATGTGTAAAAAGTAAATAGTGTTTTATGAATATAGATGAGTTATGTAACGAAAGTTAAGCTTACGAGATGGTGAGGCTATGCATAGTAACCTCTAGTCACAAGGTAACACTAATGTAACAGAATGTTGTTAGAATGCTACAGTATTTTAGGTATGACTAATGTAACAGAGTGCTGTCAGAATGCTACAACATTTTGAGAATGACTAATGTACAGAATGCTGTCAAAATGCTACAGCATTTTATGAATAGTTAAAAACAGAATGCTAGCTAAATGCTACAACATTTAGACGTACATGGTAAGAATGAAAAAAAAAATTGGCTTGAATTTTTAAGAGGTTATAACTAGTAAGTAGTAGAGTTTAAATATGAACATAGGACGATGATCAAAAGTTAGGGTCGTTACATCATCCTCGTCTTCTTTGTTTCGCTCGAGTGGCAGAGGAACCAACGGTTAGGGGAGGTTAACTGGCAAGAAGTTGCTGTTGTGATTCATCAAGAGCATAACTTCCATCATGATCTGCTGGTTGTCGAACATGATGCGTTGCTCGATGTGTCGCACCCCGAAGCTGGGGTCGGTGATGTGGAGGCTCGATTAGGAGTTACACGGGATTAAGAATAAGATATTAAGGAAATTCCTAAACAAGCCTCCCATTTAATTAAAAAGTACATTCCAAGGAAGAGGTTCACACTCAAGCCTCTAACATCACTCAGGGCTACACCCACAAGATCTACCCACAAGATCTTCAGTATTGTACATACATGAACATGTAAATAACATTACAGACATCAACTACAGCACAGAAATCTAAATATCAGAGTTTACAAAATTTACAAATTCTTGCATTTGTACATAGGGAGGATGATCACAATCCTCTCCAAATCAGGTGGTAGCAACTCAGCGACTCTGCACTGCTTCTAGAGTCGCCTGGGAGGGGTTAATATTTATAAAACAAATAAAATGTGAGCGAAAGGCCCAGTGGGATATATTTTGAAATAACTTTATAAATGAATAAATAAATAAGTGAGTGAGTAAATAAAGGAAGAAACAATGAAATAAATATAGACATTCAGATCCAACACAACAGCCGAAACCTCACATCTTTTTTCTCAAAGAAAATATAACTGAAAATCTCTATATTACAGGCATCAGCAAGTAATTTATACTATGATAAATTATTTACACAACTACATGCACAAGCCTATCGCCCCTGGGCCAGGTTTCGGGTTTTGTCCCCAAGGATACACTCTCCACATCCTATCTAGGCCATCAGCCGGTTTACCAATTTGCAAGATCTCTTCTCTTAAGAAAACATTCATTAAACTTTATGAAATAGTTCATTATAATTCCAATAGCTAAAATCAAGCTATGGTTTTAAACATACTTTTCTTTCACAAACATGCCCTTTCCTTAAAACATTTGCAATGTCAAAACTCTTTTAAAATCAGGCTGCCAAAGAAGGGGTAAGAAATTCTACCTCCAAATACCAAACCTGTGGCTAGCAGTGTACAATTCTGACTTTCACTTCCTCAAGCCCCTCAATCTGAGTCCTCATCTAGCATTGATACAAAACCACACTTTAGGATCCAATTCTCATTCCTAAAGCAATTTCAATCTCAATTATATCCTTTGATTTCCTATTAGTGTGCCATAATTCATTTACCGGTTTTCATAAACCATTTCATGTTCAAATCATCATTCCAAGGGTTTAAATCTCAAAATATGGATTAAAGATGCTAATCCATTTACTCTAGATCACCAAATGAAGCTAATTTTGATTCTCTTCGAAATCATGGTCAAAACAGGGTTTTTTAACAAAACAGGGTCAAACACCGTGTACACCGGTCAACTGGTGACAGAGCAGTGCAACACCACCAGTCGACCAATGGTGTACAATTCGGTCGACCGGTGGATTCAATGTAGTCCAGTCGACCGCACAGGTCGACCTGTCGAGAACAACAGGGTGAGGAAACTCACCAAAATCAGTTTGAAAACCTACAATTTTGATTCCAAATCGAAATATCTCAAAGGGAAACCACTAGATTCGGGTTCTAAGTACCGAATCAAGTCCAAAGAACCCAAGATCTCCAATTTCTACCATGGTTTTACTCAAAATCCATTAAAATCCATTTCAAACCAAAAATAAGTTTTTAAATTCAAAAAACTTAAGATTTAGGATAGGTTTTTCAGAAATCTTACCTCGAATCCTTCTCTTGACGTTGAAAATTTCTTGAAATTTTCCTTTGGTTCGAAATCCGGTTGGTTTGAGGCAAAATGGGAGAGATAGTGAGGACCAGAGTAAGAGTGAGAGAGAGGCAGAGTTGCAAGGGCAGGGAAAGGAAAGAAAAAAGAAAAAGAAAAGAAAAGAAAAGATAGGTGTCCAATTTTTAAAATGACAATCCAGAAAGTGTGCCTACACACACTTCTAGGTAAAAATGTAATTACTGAGAATATTTAAATACCTTGGACTTATTTAAATTTACACATCAGGAACATTTATTAAACAAAAATTAATTTATTAAACCAGATTAGGCACACTAATAAATCTCAATTTCCTTAATTAATCTCATTTAATTCTTCGGGGTGTTACACGATGTAAAGGTTGTTCAGCCAGTTTTAAACATGCTGAGGCAAATTAACTATAGATGACCTGATTGATTATGAAGCAGATGATGAGGTGGATGCGCTTGAACGATTCCTCCGTGGCAGTGTCGGTCCCACTCCCTTAGTGTGTCCTCTGCACTTTCTCAAGACTTGGGATATAATCTCCTCCTCATTGACTGCCGTGGATGAACCTTCCCTAGCAGACTGTGTCATCTACGTGGTTTTTTCCATCTCCTTCTGAGCATGCAAAGGTATATAAAATAAAAATGAATAAAAATAGTATAATATGTTATGTTAAATATTAAAAAAAAAATAAGTTTAAAATTTACTTACAAATGCATGTTCTGCATCCGGATTGATAAAATTCTGCCCATGATGATGCACGTCACCCCAATTGTCAATTAATGATCTTGGCTCCTGGGTCTAGGAATTTACCTAATCAAGTTGAACGTGTTAGAATAATTATTAAGCCAAAGTGACAAAAACTTAACAAGTATGCAAATTAGTATTACCTTATCGAAACGATGCTGCGAGTATGACTTTCTACCATGGAAGCTAGTCCACTTTTGACTGACACGGTTTTGTTGATTTGTAGCAGATCTTTTCTAACAATAATCATAGATGAATTAGTAACATACTTAATAATTAAATAAACTAATTAACAAATGAATCTTATTTATTGTATCCACAATTAAAAATGTTTATAAAAATTTTGTTTCAAATAGATACCGGCATGCGATTTTGAATCCTCTTTTTGTGCTCCTCAGGCACGTCCTTCTAGGCATTGTAATGTGGGTCACATATATCTCTTGTATTCAAATTGACAGCACTATCAAAATATTTTGCATTTTTGTCAATCACCTTCCACGAATCTGTCTCGCCAAATGTAACATCGAGCTTCCCATCTTTGTGTACTGTCTCTACTATATCTCGACCTATAGCTACTCCTCGACCATACCAATGTCAAGATGTCAGCTTCGGAACAATAAGAAAATAAAAATAACGAAATTTGATTATTGAGAGTTCGACAAGTAACAAGTTTTAAAAGCATGTCTTATAGCGTATACTACCTGACTGACAATGTGTTGGGAGTCTCATCGGATCAGGTGGACCGGAACATGTAGCTACTAGGCCAAACATTGAGATGTTGTGTCGTAAAAAATATTGCATTTGTTACTTTATTTGGTACACAATGTCTTAAAAATTTTATAAAAAATTCATAAATTCGAGGTAACTACTTTGGTTCTATTCGTCATCACTACAAATGTCAACAACATTAGAACTTTCTACGTCGTCATCATCTTCAGAATCGACGGGTTCATCTTCGATATATTCAAACACAATTTCATCATCACCATCGTCAATAAAGTCATCTTCATCTTCAGCAGGTGATGACGAGTATTTCTACCAACAAATCAAGTACTTTTAAGCAATATTTGTAAGTTTTCAAGCATTTTTGTTAGTTTAATGTCTTTTGTGTGTTTTTTATAGGAGTTATAAATAAATGCGAACTTAGATGATTTTGCATGAAGCAAAAAGAATATTTGCCCAACTTGTGAATCAATGGCAAGAGGAGGTGAAAGAGGATTTTAAGGCACAAAAGAGGAGGCTTAGAATGCAAAAAAGCGGGCTGCAGCACACCCTTTTGGGCTATAGTGCGCAAAGGAATGCAAAGAAGTCTAGAAACCAAGGGAAGCGCAGGCCAAAAGGGCTGCAATGTGCCCAAAACGTGCCCAGCTCTAAAAATGCATGCTGCAGCACACCCAAAACATGCCCAGAGGCTGGACACATGCTACAGCACGCCAAAAGGGCCCAAGAATGTGTCCTACGCACTACAGCGCGTCTCAGCCCCCTGCGAGCGAAATCCCTCTTCCAAAAATGTGCACCGCAGCGCGTTTTCATGCGGGCTACAGCGCGCGACTGAATCCCTAGCTCCGAAATGTTGTAGTATAAAAGGAAATAGATGCCATTTGGAAGGGGAACCTGGAAAGTGAAGAAAACATCAAAAGGAGGCTGAAATCCTTCATCTTGGAGGCCATTGGAAGCTCTTCAATGGATGTTGGGTTTTATCTTCTGTCATCTATTTTTCCATGTTGAGCTAGACATTAAATCTAGGACTTGATGTAGTTTTATTTGAACTATGTTTTGAATATTTTGTTGATTGTTAATTTAATTTTGTTTTCAATTCATTTATATTTCTCTATGCTTAATGCTTCTAATTTATTTGGCCAATGAGTTAGATGATTTTTAGATTGCGAATTTGATGCTCGGGAGAGATTGAGTTCTTTATTTAGATTTGAGAAACATAGTCTAGGTTGTTATGAGACCGGGAGGAGATCAATGTTTAGATAATCAAATTAGGATTTAGGTCGTTGTGAGGCCGGGAGGCGATCAATATTCCTATTTTCTAATTCTAAAGGCGAAGCTTAATTTGTGTTTAAATATTCATTTCGAATAGGGATATTGTTTTGGGTATTTAAATACAATTTCTTGTGAGGCACTCGGGAGAGGTTGCGAGATGACATTAGAGCCTTGATTAATGAATTGAATGGAATTGATTAGCGATTACATAATAGGATGAACATAGGAATAATAAAGTGAAATCAAGTCTCTAGACCATTTGTGTATAGATACTTTATCTTCTTATTTTCATATTTATTTTATTTTATTTTCTTAATTGTCATTCTATTAGGTTGCCTAGATAAAGTTAAGTTACAATAATCGTGGTACTTAATGGCAATTCTAAACCCAATCCCTGTGGAGACGATACTCACTCACCCTATACTCAAAACTTAACACCGTATGTTTGCGGAAATTTATTATACAAAAAAAAAATTCGCATCAGCAGGCGACTTAGCTCGTAAGTATGCATCAACGTCAGACATGACAGTATTTGCTTTGATATCAGGCCGATCAAATGTTAAGTTATCCAGTTCAGGTAGTTTAACTACTAACTCAACATTTCGTGATTTTGTATCTTGAACTATTGTGACCTTGTCGACGTTATCTTCTAAAAAAATCCCATATATGTCGAGCCCAAAATGTTCCACAACTTTCCAATTCAGACCGTTATATAAATCATCAACGTAAAAAACCTATTTCGCCTGGGAAGCTAAAATGAATGGTTTATTCTCATACCACGAGTCCTTAATGCAAACACTTATTCTATTCTTATATTGTTGAATTCTTCTTCTTTCTACCCGAGTGTCGAACCACTTACACGTGAAAGGAAGACTGAATTTTTGTTAATGTATAGTAATTCATAAATCTCTTCCAAAACTCCGTAGAAAACCTAATTATTTGCCCTGCAGACACAAATGCCATTATTCTGAGTGATACAGTTCTTGTCCCGGTTGTATGTTAAAAACTTAACTCCGTTGACTACACAACCGGTATATGATCGAATAGAGAAGCTTGAACCAGATGATAGTGAAACCAATTGATCGATGGCTTCTAGAACGTTGTGTTGTCGAAGATTGTATATCTGTAAAAAACAAAAAAAAAAACTGAAATTAGACTTGTTATTTAAATTTAGAATGAAATTCAACCTAGTTAGATGTGCATACCTTGTCAGAAAACCAACTTGAAAATTCTTTCACCTGAATTACATCAAACGACTACCCACGACCACTTTCCTCTAAAACTTTAATGTGGTCACTGTTGTAATGTAGTAATATCAATGAATGATTAAATAAAATATGATACAAATTGACATAAAATTAAGTTTTGTAGAGATATTCTTACTTTCAGGATAATTGTGTAAGATATACGACTCAGCCTTTGTCCACAAGTCATTATCCAACATGATCATTGTCATATTACCAACGAGGTGAATTTTCGTAGCAAAAACAAACAACTTATCACCATGCTTGGTGTCATCATCAACCTACTTTCTTTCTGGTCTATTAAACTTTGTCTCAATCTCGCGTACATACATTGAGAAAAATCTCAGGGACTCGTTCACAATGTATGCCTCGGCAATTGATCCCTCCGGACGAGCATGATTGCGAACATATTTCTTTAACGATCCAGGAAAGCGTTCAAATGGATACATCCACCTTAAATGAACGGGTCCTCCATGAATGGGTTCTTCTGGTAGATGCATCAACAAATGAACCATTATGTCGAAGAAAGTTGAAAGGAATATTGTTTCTAACTTGCATAGGATAAGAATTATATCTTATTGGGCTTTCTCCAAATCTGAAATTCTCAATGTTCTGGAACATATCAACTGAAAGAAATTACTCAGTTCTGTTATTGCATCAACAATTTCCTTTTTCTAAGTTGTTTCTAACTTTCACAGAACCTCTGCTTATTAGTTTTGATTAACGTGTAAGTTATAGGTGGTTTCATCCAGTGATCACCATCTTTGTACAAATGTAACTCTTTGTAAATCCCCATATTTTGTACGTCGATCCTCGCCTTGTCTGTATATTTATTTTTTCCATCGATACGAAGAATAGCACCTAACAAGCTGCCACATACATTTTTTTCGATATGCATGACATCTAAGTTGTGACGAATTGATAATGAAGTCCAGTATGGTAGTTCCCAAAAAATACTCTTCTTTGTCCAGTTAAGCTCTGCAGATTGTCTCTTTCGTTTCTTACCGCCAAACTTTTCATGTTTACCAGGCAGTCTGGATTCGACGTTCTGTAATTAAAATAGTACTTATTCGATAGACTTCTAAAGTGGAGGAGCACGATGATCAACCTTACAATCAAACTTCCTACTATTTCTCATTCTATGCCCAATAGTAAGCCACCGTTGATGCCCAAGAAAACATTTTTTACTCATCAACCTCTTTGATAGTGCTGCATCATTACATGACGAACATGCTAAATACCCATGTCCACTCCAGCTAGACAAACTAGCACACATAGGGTAATCATTGATAGTCATTAGCACTGCAGCACGTATCTTAAACAATGCATTTGAAGCAGCATCACGAACAATGGTTCCCTCTTCCCACACCCCTTTAAGTTCATCAATAAGTGGTCGCAAAAATACATCAATATCTTTTCTAGGGGCATTTTGGCAGGGAATCAACAGTGTCAACATCTTGTAGGGATCCTTAGTGTATAACCAATGAGGTAAATTGTAAGCAATAAGAATCACCGGCCACATACTATATGATAAGCTCATGCTTCCGAAACGATTAAAACCATCAGTGGCTAAACCCAATCGAACGTTTCTTGGTTCTTGAGCGAATTCAGGATACTTCATATCTAAATCTCTCCACTCCCTACCATCAACTGGATGACGCATTAAGTCTGGATCCTTCGAACGCCCCCGTATGTGCCACATCATTTCCTTTGCAGTGTGACGCGAGCTATACAAACGCCTCAATCGAATTTTATCAAATTTTATGAACAAGTTATTTCTTTATTGTTGCACTCATAATTTTCATAATTAATTTTTAATTTTCTTTCTATTAATATAACTAATTCTTATTAATTAAATTCTTAAAATTAATAGATTTTAATAAAATTTCGGCATTATAATGACATATTTTTCTTATTATCCAAAAATTCAAACCTGTAAAAAAATAGTTTTTAAAAGATTTTGGCACACTATAACTGCAAGATGTGCCACCCAGAACAATTATTAAAACTTTTAATCTCAACCTAAATCAAATTATAATCTTAAAATTTCGACAATCTCAATATCAAATTTCAACAATATCAAAATTCAAATCTAAAATTTAATCTATAATCTAAATTTCAAATTATATACTAATTCTAAAATTCTAAAATCTATAAATATTTATGATCTATAATTATATACAATTCAAATAACAAAAAACTCATAAATTTTAAACTACCAAATACGATAATTCGGATAAAAAACTTACAAAATTTGGCAGAGTTCAGGGACAATGGACGATGGCAGCGGCAGAGTTTGGCGGCGGCGGATTTCGGCAGGGACAGCATAATTTTAGATTTTTAGATTTTTTGGATGAAAAAACAACGAAAACATACAATATTGTTGATTTTGAAGAGAATACAAAGAGATTTTGAGAGTTTAGGGTGAGAAAATCGTAAAAAATGGGTGAGAAGGCGACTGAGAAGGAGAGAGAGAGAGAAATTGATCGAAGAAAATGGAGGAGGAGGCTATGCTCGTGGGCATATAACAGAATTTTTTACGACGACACAAAAGACTATTTGCGACGACAGGTAGTCGTAAATATAACTTAAACTTATTTGCGACGACACTAGAACTATTTGCGACGACACATGTTGTTGCAAATATAACTAAATTATTTAGGGTTCAGAAGGAAGGTTCTGGAATTATTATTTGTGATGACACCTATAATGTCGTCGCAAATAATTTTTGAGGACCCGCCCAATTTCCCCATCTTTTACTTTACTGAGGAATTACAAATCACTTTTTACGACGACACACGATATTGCTGTCATAAAAAAAAATTGCCACCTCTCAAAATAATCCTTTTTGCTCAGGAAAAAAATAAAATAAATTTTATTTGTGTGGGACTATTTGCGTCGTAAATAATAGATTATTTACGACGATATGTCGTCACAAAAAATGTTTTTTTTGGTGCTAAAACTTTGCGCTATACGAGATATGGCACCATCCATTATTTGCGACAACATGTGACATTTTTGCGACGACATTATTTTTTCAGCCCCCGTTGGGGCTGAAATCAGCCCCCAGGGCCTGAATCGACCCGATGGGGGCTAAAATCCATCCCCATGGTCAAAAATCAACCCCATGGTCCCATGTGTATATATACTTTACAAATTGGCATTTATTTTAATGATAAAAGTGTTGTTTTAGATGTGTGATAAGGACGATAATACGAAATGGCCGGCCACAATTGAGGATTTTTATATAGAACTGATATACGAAGAGTCAAAGACTGGGATTCAAACATCCACTCTGGATAGAAAAACATGGATGAAAATTGCTAATGAATTAGCGATTAAGTTTGGTAAGCATTTCACAGCAGACCAGCTTAAAGCAAAGTGGAATAGGCTTAGACGTAGCACGAGGGAGTTTAAGGCATTAATTGAAACAACAGGATTTGGTTGGGATTCTGAGACTAACACTGTCACAGCTGAAAAAGAAGTATGGGATTCATATGTGGCGGTAAGTTTTGATGTTCTTAACATCTTATGTTATATGATAAAGTTGAATTGGTGTTTGGTTTGCTCATTAGTATTTACTCTTCTTTTCTTTATAATGTCAGAAACATCCTGAGGCTAAGAAATACAAGAAAGGGGGTTTACAGCACTTTGTACAACTTTCCGAGATTTTTTTTGGGACTATTGCTACTGGACAGGGGTCAATGAATGCACATACTGCCGTCAATGTTTTGAATGCGGCGAAAAGGGCGGCCACAATACCGGAAGAGGTGGATGAGGGTACAGGAGACTCAGATGAAGTCCGGAGTGCAGGAGACAATAGAAACAGACGGTCTCAGGGTCCTACTACTCGATCCAAGAAGAAGGGCAAGAACATCAATGCAGTTGACTCGGCCATAGAGGCTTTGGCAAAGAGTTCTACCATACGTAGTGAGACGTCTGTTCAAAAGGTTGATTTGTTTCAGCAATTTTTAGCTGATAGGCAAGCCCGTACTATGGCATTAGTTGAGGCTCAAAAAGAGGATCCAACTACAACTATTGAAGCCTGTATGGATTTGCTGAATGGATATGAGCCGTATTTAGAGGACAATGCGTATAATAAGGCAGCGCACCAGTTGGCTCTTGACATTTCCCTTAGGAGGATGTTTGTGAAAATGCCCGCTCATCGGCATCTTTCATGGATTCGAAGCCTAGTGGAATGATTATTGTGTTGTTTTTTTTATTTGTTTCCTCTTGGACGTATTTTTTTAAGTATTGTTGAGCATGTAAAACAGATTTTCCTCTCCAACTTGTGTTTGTTAGACTTTGTTATTGGTTTTTAGTTAGATTGAATTACATTGGTGTTCTTCATTTAATTAGTTAATGTTATATGGATGTTTGATTAGTTTCAATCTTGTTCATTTTTTAGGTTAATATGGATTCAGATAGTGAGATTGATGTCAGAGCTTTTGACTTTCTCCAATCATCAGATGATGATGAACAACCACAACATTATATCCAATTATTGATGTCGGTTGGAAACAGGCGAACTAGGCAACCTCGTCGCAATTCAAATAAGTTAACGGGGGCGAGAATATGTTTTAGAACAATTACACGGACATCCCAAAAATTTGTTTGAAATGTGTCGTGCGCGACGAGACACGTTGAAGCAATTGTTCAATTAATTCGAGTCCATGACCTCGCCTTCTTCCGGGTTTCGGCGGAAGAATCTCTAATGATGTTCTTAAAACGATTTGCTCACTCGGATCGCAATAGAGATATAAAGATAGATTTTGTCATTCGGAGAGACAAACACACCATTTTGATAATATGCTTACCACTTTGTCTGCGTTAGCACCTGATGTTATAAAACTACCAAATATGAACATTGTCCCCCCAGAGATTCAACACAACCCTAAGTACTTGCCATGGTTTAAGGTACAATCTGACTCTGCTCATATACTACTAATATGACAAATAATTTTAAATTAATTGTAACTTACGCCTTATGTCTTTTAATAGGATTGTATTGGTGCACTAGACGGTACACACTTGATGGTTGTCCCACCTGCACATCAACAGACAGTCTACAGAGGAAGAAAACATTCGTGTACTCAAAATACAATGGCGGCGTGTAGTTTTGATATGCTATTCACTTATGTCAATACCGGATGGGAAGGATCAGCTGCTGATTCCAGAGTGTTAACTAAGATTTTAAGAAATCCAGATGACCCATTCGAGGCGCCACTCCCACCAAAATATTACCTTGTGGATTCCGGTTACAGCAACACGCAAGGCTTTTTGGCACCATTTCGTGGTCAGAGGTACCATATTCAACAGTTTAGAAACGGTGGCCAACCAACGGGACCACAAGAGTTATTCAATTATTATCATTCCTCACTGCGTAATTGCATAGAGAGGTGCTTTGGGGTCTTGAAAGCAAGGTTTAAAATTCTTAAGCATATGACCAATTATTGGATGCCAAGACAAAATATTATACCAATAGCTTGTTGTGTGATCCACAATTTAATTAAGATGCACGCGCGAGATGATCCTCTATTTAGGCAATATGAGGTCGATTTGCCCGTAGAAGATATTGAGGGAGAGGGAGAACAAGAAGGGCAACAGGAACAACAACATGGTATGGATGCACAAGAAGCAGAAACATCTGAAATGGATGGTCGGCAACAACGTAATTACATGGTTGATTTTAGGGATCATCTAGCTAATCAAATGTGGGATTCGTATAGGCGACAATAATTTAAGCTAATATATTGTAATTTCCATATTTTATTAATTATTTTATTAATTATTAGTGTTTTTATTTAGGATTCAATTATTATTTATTTAATAAATTAAATACCTATTACATGTTTTCAAAAATGAAACCAAACGCATTTTCAGTTTTTTTTAAAACTGAAATCAATCTCTAAATAAAACTACCAAACGCATTTTCAGAAATAATTCAAAAATGAAAATGAAAACGTTTTCATTTTCATTTTCATACAGAAAACAAAAACGTTTTGGAACCAATTCCAAACGCACCCAAAGCTTCCACCAATGTTAACTCTATACATCATCTGAAGACCGGTGTTGTTACTAAAGAGGTAAAGGGGCTTTTTATAACGTCTTTTAAAATTAAATATGTTTAATTATGATAAATTAAAAATTATTAGTGTATTTAATTTAATTTTCACAATTAATTAAAGAACTTTAAATTATTTTTAATATTTATGATTTCACCTCAAAATTTTTTAAAAATATACTTAAATTTTAATGCAATTTCATTTTTTCCATTTTTCTCTTTTCTTTTTTTTTTTCCTTTTCTTTTCTTTTTTTTTTTTTTTTTTTCTTCTTT
Organism: Morus alba; assembly: GCA_012066045.3. Taxonomy (NCBI): domain Eukaryota; kingdom Viridiplantae; phylum Streptophyta; class Magnoliopsida; order Rosales; family Moraceae; genus Morus; species Morus alba. The sequence goes on along the minus strand of CP050233.2, from coordinate 4,843,475 downwards.
TTCCTTTCCCTCTTTTCCTTTCCCTCTTTTCCTTTCCCGTGGCTGCAACCCCTCTCTCTCTTTCTTTCTTTTTTTCTTTTTCTTTTCTCTCTCTCCTCTGGTTTCTCTCACGCCAGCCATCTCTCTCTCTCTTTCTCTCCTTTTTTTCTTCCACGCCGGTTCTTCCTCTCTCTCTCTCTCTCTCTCTCTCTCTCTCTCTCTCTCTTGCTGGCCGAACTCAGAAGAAGAAAAAAAATGAAAATGAGAGAAACGAAGAAAAAATGAGCTTCAATCGTTTTGAGGTAAAAATTTCTTGAAAACCCACACTTGAATTTGAGTTATTGATTTGAGAATTTGAAATTTTAGTTAGATTTGAATAATTTTGAGTTAGGGTTTAGATTTGAATAATTGTTGTTAGAATTAAATGAAATTTGGGGGTTTTTAGTTATTAGACTTGTTTAATTGATTGAAAACTGGTTTTGATGATTTCTGGATAAGTTATTTTAAAATTGAACTTAAATTGCAGGTTTGACATTTTTCCTATTTATGCTGCTATGTTGCCGAAATTTCTTTAAAAACTTATTTTTAAGCTGAAATTAAATAGGAAACCAAACCCAATAATTAGATTTCAATCTTTAAAGAACCCACAAACTGATTATAAAATTGTTTGTGAAACGTGGATTTGAGTCAAGGCACACTAATAGGAAACAATTAACATGATTGAGTTTAATTCGTTTTAGGAATGAGAAATATATCCTAAGACATTACTTTTGTGATAAAGCTAGTGGAGAAGATCAAGTATTAAAGTTTTAAGGAAAGCGGAGGCTAGGAAAACGAAAGGGTAGCCCAGGTTTGATATCTGAGAGGTAGGATATTCTTGTCCATATCCTTGTTAGCCTCACTTTAAATGGTTTTGGCCAATGAAAATATTTTAGAACAAAACATGTTGAAAGAAAATGATTTTAAATGAATGGCATGAATAATGTTATTGAGTTTTCAATGATTTTTGGAATTGAGATTTTTAAAAGTATCATTTCTTAAAATGAAATATTTTAAGAAATGATAAAACACATGGTGACCTCAGATATTGGGATATGGGAATCGTATCCTTGGGGCGGACCCCGACACCTTCTTGTCATGTTGATCCACTTCTTGCCACTCTATGTTGTTTTTTTTCAAAAAAAAAAAAAAAAAATGGCTTCGGGTGTATGTCTTGATATTTTCATTATAAAATTGTATGATCGGTTTAGTATTTTACCACTTTACTATTTTATAAAATTGTATGTGAGTATTTCTCTTTTTACAAAAAAAAAATAAATGATGAACAGTTCCGGGTTTTATTTATGATGTCTTATAAATTATATCATACCGAGAGTACTTTTATTTACAATGTTTTATAAAATTGTATTTACTGATCAAGTTGGATTGAACGCGGAGATTGGTTTGTTTTGGATTTACACTTTTATGTTTTATGTATATAAACTGTATTTGGTCGACATTGTCCCGAACTTTGTACATGAAAATTACTACATGAAAAATTTGTGACACGTGATTATTGTTAAATTTTAGAAATACATTTATTTTTTCACAATGTTTTATAAAAAATTGTAAAAATGATATATTCAAAGTTCAAGAATTAACAATGTCATGTCTTTATAAATTGATTCTTAGTCTGAACTTAGTAAACCTTTATTTATAATGTTTTATAAAATAGTATGATCGGTTCAATTAAATTCCTTCATAAAGGATCTACATCTTTTAATTAATTTTATGTCTTTACTATGTAACTAATCAAATCATATCATAACATCTTATCAGTACTTTTATTTATGATGTTTTATAAATTATATCCTACTGGTCTTCCGCTCACTTTTATTATGTTTTCAATATTTTAAACCCCTCCTCTTTCTTCTCTCTCGATTTAGCGATTTAGATTTATGTGACATCTGGTTTGGATGTCAATGGATTGAACGGGATTTATTAGAGATTTAATTTTCTGTTTTTGCTACGATTCACATTTGTTTTGGATTTACACTTTTAAATCATCAAGAACTTTAGTTCATTATTATAATCGTATTTCTATCTCTGTTGATTTATGTATATAAACTGTAATGCATATTTCTTTTCTGTTGTTTCTTCTGTAATATAATAACCACTTTCTCATGTATTCATTGTTGATCGTTCTGGGTTGTAATTAACTTGTAATGATAACTTCTGTAAATTTAGTTCATGGGTGAATTTAGTTCTTTCTTTGTACATGAAAATTACTACATGAAAAATTTGTGACACGTGATTATTGTTAAATTTTAGAAATATCATTCATTAATTTTCATGTTAAGGACCAAAACTGTCAAACAATAAAAATTCAAGAATTAATATGTTAAAATTAAAAATTTAGACACCAAAAATGGCACTATATTCAAAGTTCAAGAATTAACAATGTCAATATAGCCTTTATAAATTGATTCTTAGTCTGAACTTAGCATAAACAGTGTATGAAATTCTAACTTCTGTAATGATCTAATTAAGTTTCAATCTAATACAAATCACACACGTGGCGAGCAACTTACCAACTAGATAACTGTTCAATTAACTTCCTTCATAAAGGATCTACATCTTTTAATTAATTTTTTCATCTCTCTCTCTCTCTCTCATGTTCACTGTGTCTCAAATTACTATTTATTCAAATTATTCACACAGAAAGAGCTGTAACTAATCAAATCATATCATAACATCTTATTATATGCACAAAAGAAATAGTTAAAAAGCAGTTTAAATTTTTTACATGATGTGATATAATATGATTAGTTAGAAAAATTTAAAATCACTTATTTTTTTTTTTAGACACTAAAATTAAATTTCATATCATGCATTTTGAATATATCCACAGAATTCCATCTCAGTCTTTCAAAAGGAACAGGAGCCAAGCTAAATTGTTGTCCCTTCAAAAATTTCACTTTCTCGATTCCAATTTATTAATGATGTCGCTATGCATAATAACGCATTAATAGCAGCATAATTATTCAATTAATTAGCATAAAACTATATAATGTCAGTTATTTTCTTATATTCTATTTGCACATTGATCCATACTTTTCAACAACTATTATGTTTTTTTAAAAGCAATATCACATATTAGCATGAAATCAAGAACTAAACTATTCTACACTAATTGTCGTAATCTAAATCAATCAACTCCCGATTACACGCAATAATCCAAAAAATCCGTTCTCATACAATATCAAATTAAGGATCTCTTGGTTCTGTTAACATTTACAATTCTTTCTTTCCCTTTCATAGTACCAACTAGTGCTACTAATGATAAGCTTGTTATATTAAAGCATAATTTCTCAACCAAAAATACTTATCAAGTGAGAGTTCTCTGAAAAGCAAAAATATGGCACCGCCGTGCATGGTGAAAGTAATGGAGATTTTCAGGGTGGCTCCGACACCAGACCTATCAGACTCCCCCGCCGGGCCTAAATCTCTGCCCCTCACTTTCTTTGACATTCTCTGGCTAAGGCTCCCACCAGTGCAACGCCTCTACTTTTACGGCATCTCTACCTCCAAAACTTCATTCTTCAATTCAATCATTCCAAAGCTCAAACACTCACTCTCTCTCACCCTCCACCACTACCTCCCTCTCGCTGGAACCCTAACTTGGCCTCAAAACTCCCCAAACCCTCGATCGACTACTCCGACGGTGACGGAGTTTTGCTGACGATAGCCGAGTCCGACATGGACTTCTATCACCTCTCCAGCAACGACGACTTCCGTCAAGCAACAGATTGCCATCCTCTCGTACCCCACCTCAAAGTGTCCCACGAAAGAACAGAAGTGATATCACTACAAGTCACTCTATTTCCCAACTCCGGCTTCTGCATCGGAATCACCGCCCACCATGCCGTTCTTGACGGCAAAACTTCAACGTCGTTCATGAAATCATGGGCTCAAATATGCAGATCACTTGGCGGAGAAGAGCAAGTAAGGCCTTTCTACGATAGAACAGTCGTTAAAGACCCGGCCGGGCTAGAAACGATTTACGCAAACGAGTGGCTAAAAGAAAACGGACCTAACAACAGAAGCCTAATGACATGGAATATCAATCTTTCCCCGGGCCTAGTTCGTGGCACGTTCGATTTGAGTCGAGAGAACGTAGACAAGTTGAAGAAATCAGCCATGAACAAGACAATTAATCAAGGACTAATACCACTTCATATGTCAACATTTTCGGTCACGTGCAGCTACACGTGGGTTTGTGTAGTAAAAGCGTTGGGAATAAGAGAAGAGAAGACACATCTTGGCTTCAACGTAGATTGTAGGTCTCGCCTGAAACCTGCTATTCCGGCGACGTACTTCGGGAACTGCATAAGCGGTCGGGGAGTGGTTATAGAGGCGGAAAATCTTTGGGGAGAAGATGGGATAAACTTTGCTTTGGAGGCGTTAAGTAAAGTTATAAACAGTTTAGATGATGGGGTTTTGAATGGGGCTGAGAATTTGGCTTCGATCATTATTGGTGCAAACGCGTAAAGTTGGTGATGTATTTTAGTCGTTTATAATTCAGTTTTGCTGGGTCGCCAAGGTTTTTTTATTTTTTGGATTACAGCGTATAATTATGACTATCTATGTAGTGAGTTTGACACTAAAAAATCATAAAGGAGGATAAATTTGGGTTTTGTTCTCTTTATTAAATCAATATTTTCTTTCTTTTCAAAGTAATAATCCTTTGATATTCTCTTTTGTAGTTCTTTTTTTTTGTCCTGGTTTCTTATGTTGTTTCCTACATCCTATTGTCGCGGTTTTCTTTTCTTTCATCATTTATAAGTATATAGCTGTCGTTTTCAACTCTCTAATCCTTTTGGACTGTTATTTCGTTCTCTTAAAGTTTCTAAATTTCTTATTTTTGTCGTTTGTTTTCATGTACCTAACATTTTGTCTTATAATTTTTAGTAGTAGCAAAAATAATAGAGTTGAAAAAAAAAATAATAGCTAAATTTAAAATTTTCTCATAATAGATTCACCCACTCTTCCACCATCCTATTAAACAAAAGTGGTAAGACGTTCTTCGAATTTTTTTAATTTAGCTCTAATGTCGTTGTCCTTTTTTCAAAGATTTTTCCTGATCCATTATTTTTTTTCGTTTTTTAAATCTTCTTTTAAAAAAATGTTGTTTTACTTGTTTCTTAGCCCAAAAAAAAAAATATTATGTTTTTTTTTTCTTGTCATTGCCAATATTTGTTACCTCGTTTTCAAATTTGATGTCATTTCTATTATTACTATCGTTTTTCTAATTCCTCTCTTTTATAGATTCTCCTTTTCTATGATAATATATTAGTTTTAATGTTCTTCCTGACATTAATTTAGTCGTCGTTTTCAGGCCTTGTGTTTGTTCAATTTTAGTGTCGTTTTTTTGTGTATTCTATTCCTGTCGTTTTTTTAAAATTTTTTGTTCTTCCGTTTTTTTTTAGCTCTACTATTTTTCTGTTTTATTTTTGTTGTTGTTTTACTGGCTCTGGTCGTTTACTAAATTTTCTAGCTCTTTTTTATTTGATCGTAATTTTTTTATTTTTTTTTCCCTTTAGTATTGTTGTCATTTTTAAAATTACATGTCATTTTATAGATGTGCTGTCATTTTATGGTACTTGCCGTTATTAGCCGTTGTGTCGTTTTTGAAATTTTATTTTGCTGTCGTTTTCAATTTTTGCACTTTTGTTGTTATTGCTGATGCATTTTATTTACTTCTACTTCTGACCTTTTCTGTTTTAACTTTTAACTCATTTATGATCTATTTAGTTTATAGATCTGAAAAAAAAAAAAAAAAAAAAAAAAAAAAAAAAAAAAAACTATATTTTTAAGTAAAGAACACTGTAGAAACAAGAATATAAAATTAACGTTAATCCTTAATATTTATTTTGCATTTTGTTGTCAATTCATAAACGCCGATCTATTCGAATCTCGATGCTCGATCACATAATATTATATATATGTGTGTAATATATAATTAATTTAAAAAGGCTCATCTGTTTGTATCTCGATGCTCGATCACAAAAGAGAATATATATGTGTATAATATATAATTAATTTAAAAAGGCTCATCTGTCAAGGTATTCTCCTTCTTTCTCTGTCGTTTGACCTTTTACCTTATTTCTCGTATGGCTGAAATCAAAAGTTAGTTCTTCTCTTCTCTTTTCTTCTTTATTTTGTTTATTTATTTATATATTTATTTATTTATTTGCTGATAAAATGCTAAAATCATGTGCGGTGCCCATTTTTTCAGTTTGTAATTAATGTTCTACCTTGCATTAAAGTTGGTAAACTCGCAGGAATAGTTTTCTATAATGGTAGTCAAACTTATCATTTCTTATGAGCATCATTAGAATCAAGAATAATATCTAAACCATAGATCTCGAATTATATATATATATATATATATATATATATATATATATATTACTTTTCTTTCTCATGAAATATACAAACGTAAGTAAAACACCGTCCTTCCGTGGTAAATACTTGAAAAGAAACACTGCGTAGATATTTCATGAGAAGGGGAATGCATACATATTCTTGCTTTCCTAATTGATTGATTTATTTTCATAAACTAATGGAAGCTGAGACGCGTGTAGAATAAAATAATTAAAACGTGTCTGGTTGTAATATTTCAAGCTTTATTATTCTAAAACAAAGATTAATATAAAGAGCATGACATCTGTGTATTTAAAATGTTCAGATTTAATAAAAGTAGGGTATATAGTTGACAATCCCAACACGTGATCCATGGGATCTTGCTACTGCTAGAAGACCCAAATATATATATATATATATATATATATATATATATATATATATAAGGCGAGTTACATACCTTTAATTAAAAGACTAAACAACTAAACATCATGGATAATACGTTCACAATTTGGAGCGAAAATTCCTGTACATAACAAAGTTAGTAAACATTGCTAATTTTCATTTCACGTCTGCCCAGTTATATATTTATTAGTTATCTATAATATTACCCCGAAAAAGATTATCCTAATGTTGAAGGGTCAATTACATGTCATATGATCTGGATTTTGGCATATATAATTCGCATTATCAACGCTTGCCATACAATACTATTAAGTTTGTAATTAAAATCTGTCAATATTGTATAATATATATTTGATGAAGCCACAGTATTTATATATTGATCATCGCATATATGACTTTCAAATTGTAGTATTGCCACCTAATTGCCATGGCCAAAATACTCGAGGTCTCCCATGTTCCTCCTTTCGCAGATTCATCCGATTCCCACTCGGACTTTTCTCCGCCGCTGACTTTCTGCGACACCTGCTGGTTCAAGTTCCCTCCGGTTGAGCGTCTCTTCTTCTACTCTCTCGCACAACCAAAACAAACTTTCTTAGACTCAACAATCCCAAAACTCAAAAACTCTCTCTCTAACTCTCCAACACTTCCTCCCTCTCGCCGGAAACCTAACTTGGCCTCGAGATTCACCCAAGCCCATCATCCTCTACACCCCAAACGATGGCGTTTCTCTCACCGTCGCCGAATCCAATGCCGCCGAAGACTTCGACTTTCTCTCCGGCGACCATCCCCGCGAAGCGGCGTTGTTTCACCCCTTCGTTCCGAATCTGAAAGTTACCGAAACAGGGGCTTCGGTGATATCCGTGCAAATCACTTTGTTTCCGAACAGAGGATTTTGCATCGGCGTGACGTGTCACCATGCCGTTCTTGACGGGAAATCCACGGCCATGTTCATGAAATCTTGGGCTTATATTTGCAGATCGGAGAAACCAGGTTCACTGCCGGATCAGCTAAAGCCTTTCTTTGACCGGTCTGTCATCAGAGACCCAGATGGGCTCGACATCTTTTACGTGAACCAGTGGTTGGCATCGACCAAACATATAGATCCAAATCCGTTCCAGTTTCGTCCCAGTCTAGACGTACCGTCAGATTTGGTCCGAGCCACTTTCGAGTTAACCCGTGCGGATATAGCCAAACTCAGGGAAAAGGTATTGTCCTCTTGGGACAAACAAGAAAAGCTCCACTTAACCTCTTTTGCTCTCACACTCTCCTACATGGCTGTCGGCATTCTCAAAGCCACAGAAGAAGATCATAAGTTAGCCACCAAAAAGCAGAAGGTCTACTTATTATTCGCGGTGGATTATCGGAACCGTCTGAGGCCGCCAGTCCCGGAGAACTACTTCGGGAATTGCGTCGGATTGCAGGAAAGCTACGAGGATTTGAGGGAGGTTTTCAAGGATATTCAAGCTGATCAAGACTCGTTGCCCGTAATGGCTGCAAAGGTCAGCGACCTGACGAAGAAGTTGGAGGAGGACGTGATGGAAGGAGCTGCTGAGAAATTTTCGAAGCGGCGGTCCGAGTTTGCTAAAGGGAATATGCGCGTTATCGCAGTGGCGGGGTCGCCGAGGCTCGGCGTTTACGATGTCGATTTCGGGTGGGGAAAGCCAAATAAGGTGGAGGTTGTGTCTATAGACAGAACCGGAGCTATTTCCATGGCGGAGTCTAGGGATGGAAGTGGAGGCATTGAGGTTGGTGTGGTTTTGAAGAAAAGTGAAATGGATGGTTTCACTTCTTTCTTTCTCGCCGGTTTAGAGACTCATGTCTTGTTTTTCACTCAAATCATTTGTCTAATTTCAATGTCTTCAATGATGTGTAATCAAACATATCATATCATATTATTTAAAAATATTTTACATTCACAGAATGATTTTCCAATGCTTGCTCATAAATAGATAACGTTATGATATATAATTGATTACACACTATTTGTGATACTTGAAACTACCCCTTTTGCCTAAGGTGACCGAAGAGAAAGGAAGTTTTTTCATCTTTTCAAGTGTTTGAGTTGAATTTTTATATGAGAAAATATTGTAACAAAAATGTTTGAGTTGTCAAATGATGCCACAACCAAGTTTTGCATTGGCAGTGGTGTACATCGATGATTGTGAACTGATGGATCTGTAATGGAGCCCACAAATTCTTTGTTAATAACGAGGCAAACCATTTTATTTAAAAATGGATCCAAGCAACTTCTCTGCCAATTAACTTCATCATAGATTATTAAAGGAATATCATAATACCAAAAGCAATTAGAATTACAGGAGGAGAAAATAACTTGAGCTGAAAAAGGAAAACACTGATGTGCTACTTTATTTCGTTCTTTAAAGTTTCCAACTTTCTAGTGTTTGCCGATTGCTTTCATGTTTCTAACATTTGGTTCCTATTACGTTATTGTTCTTATGTTAGTAAATTCATTTTTAGTTGATGTCGTTATAATTTTTTTCTACTGTTGTTGGTTCTCCTTGAAATGTTGTCTCCTTCAATTTTATTAATTTAGCTCTATTGTCGTTTATTATCATTATTTTTGTTGTTGTCGTTGTCGTTGTCGTTGTTATTGTTGCTGGTTTTGTTTTTAAGCTTTGGTCTTTTATGATTTTGTTGTTGTCACGCAGGTTCTTATTGTTCATTAAATTTTATAGCTCTTGAACTTGTTGTGGTTTAACATATTATCCTTGGAAGTTTTAATTTTAAAACCTCTAAAACTTGCTTAATTGTGCCAATTAAGCACATTTGGCAAACGCCTATTATAAAGATCCAACATTTGCCCAATGTGCTTTAACTGTCACAGGTAAGTAAGTTGAGTGAGTGCAATTTGCCAAACCACAACAAGTTCAGGGGCAAATATGATCACTCTTATAATTTCTTTCTTCAATTGTATTACTATTATTGTCGTTTTTAAATGAAGTGTCGTTCTAGGTATGTTGACATTGTGTCGATTTTGGAATTTTATTTTGTTGTCGTTTTGACGTTATTGCTGCGTTTGTTCGTGTTTTACCATTTTAATTTATTATCATCGTCTGTAATATTTTCCATTCTCTTGATCTTTTAAATTTGTCTTTCTTCCAGTGTTTTTCTTTTCGTAATTTCCTATTGTTCATCAACGCTGCATTATCTTTCAGTTTTATTTTCATTCACATGGCCAGTGTCGTTTCACTTGTTGCTTTTGTTTTCAGATGATAGTCGTGCATTGATGTGTCTGTCCTTTTCGCATATATTCGTTTACTTTGGACAAAGTCTATCAATAAATATCAGATATTTACTTGGGTCTTTTTTCTTTCCCGTTACCCTTTCATCTCGCACGATTATTGTAGCTCTTGAGTCAAATAGATTCTTTTTTTTTTAACATGTGCATATTATATTCTTTTAAAATATATATATATATATATGTACATATTATATTGTTAAGAAAAAAGTAAATGAAATAGCGTGGCTGCACTTTCGGCTTTTTCTCTTTCAACTCAATTATGATATGTTTATTTCATAGTATTTTAACATAATTTGTTTTTTTAATGAGAGAGAGCATTTGTAACATGAGGTGTAAACACAATCATTAATCCTTAATATTTTGCTAAGAAATTGTTTTTTTTAGGGGTTCATCAATCACGCGATGTAGGACTTTTTTAAAGAGAAAAAGATGAAAAACATTTGAATTTGTTATTTTTGCTGTTATTGCGATTTGAAAATTGAAAAACGTTCAATGATCTGTCGACAGTACTCGACAAGCTATGGTATTTTTGTTTGTGAACATATCCGTGGAATGTGGAACTTGAAGCTTAACAACATAAAAACATAATCAGAAATAAACATGTTATATACATAACTAAAATTAACAGATTTGTATAATTGATTCAGAAAGGCCAAAATATTTGTTTCTCGATCACAGAAGACTATTACATAGACGTATAATATATAAAAGGTGCGGCACGTTTCTATGACGAATTGATAAATCCAAATGAAAATATTGAATATTTTTTTGACGGTCATATGGTTTTTTTTTTTTTTTTTTTTTTTTAGGAAACGCGGCTCGATCAGTGCAAAAACAGACGGCATATATATATATATATATATATATATATATACACACACACACACTTGTTAATCCTTGATTGGGGATGATTTTGTCTGGTGGGAAGCTGGGAAATGTCCAAAATCCTCAGTTTCATCGACTATATATACGCGGTGTACAAAATTACGTTCCTCGTGTTAATCGATTGTACGGAGCGGACTAATAAGAGTGGAGAATTTTTAGGAATAATTAAAAAACATGCTATTGGTTTTGACAAAAAAATAATAATAATAATAATAATATTTTGATTATTGGTCCACCTAGTAACCGCATTGAAGTCCTCCTTTTCCTTTTTTATGGAAAACCTCATATTTTGATTACCTAGCATGATAGCTTTGTTAAATGCTTGTCCTAAATATAATATTTCCATCATTTTTTAGAATTAAGAATATAATATCTCAATCATAGATCTCAAATTATACATATTTTTCTTTCTCTATAAGGCCAGTCGGTCCTTTTAAAAATGATCTCAGTCCAACCCACACTACAAATTAATTTTAAGTGGGTTAAGTTGGGCGTGTTTTGAGTCAGGATGGGTTGTGTCATAAGTCTTAAATGGGCTGACCTATCTTGCTCATCTAAACATGTAATTTTTAATTTTTAAAAAAAAAATTAAACAAGTTAACAAATATAAAAATTTGAATAGTCAATGAAAATATGAAAATAAATATTTTATTTACGATTATCTCATTAAATAAAAATTTTTCTAAGAAAAATCTAGTGAGATAGATTAATAAGAAAAAAAAATACAATCAAAATAATTATACATAAGATGTTTATAAAATTATTAAAAAAACATAAAAATATTATGGACTTAGATGAACACAGTGGAGTCGGTCCATAATAAGCCTAAACAGATTTTTGGGTAGAACCAAATATAATTTTCATCATTTTTAGAATTAAGAATAACCTAAACTTGATCTACTTATAAGGCTTCAGTCCAACCCAACCACAAATTAATTTTAAGACGGTTAAGTTTTTTTTTTTTTTTGAGTCGTGATTTTTTAGGAAAATAGTGCAAAAACAGACGGCATATATAAAACATATATATATATATAACCAAATATATATATATATATATATAGACGAATCTAAAATATTAAAAAACGTTCCTCGTGTTAATCGATTGTATGGAGCGGACTATTTTTTTAGGAATAATTAAAAAACATGCTAAAAAAATTCTTTAATAATCTAAAATATGCCAATATGAAAAACTTAAGAAAGTAAATAGGCCAATTTTTAGTTATAGAAATTAATAGGCCATAACTTGTTAAGTTATTGTTCATAACCAGATAAGTTATGAACAAACTTGTCAAGTTATGGTTCATAACCGGACAAGTTATGGACAATTATGAATAATAACTTGTCAAGTTATGGTTTATAACTAGACAAGTTATGGACGAAAATAATAATTTAACCTATTTATTAACTTATGTAAACTATTAGCCTATTAATTTTAATTCATCTCAAATTTTAACATATTTTTCTTCTTTCTCCCGATTTTTTATGAGTCTACTGGCAACCCAAAAGTCGATATATGTCAGACCCGGCCCATTGCTGCATATTTTAGTATCACTTGTATTTGTTGGCCAAACAATATTAATAGTACTTCCCAATTCTAGTATTGTAAATTTACCATGGCCAAAACACTCGACATCTCCCATGTCCCTCCCTACTCAGATTCATCCAATTCCCTCTCCGACTTCTCTCTACCGCTGACTTTCTGCGATACCTGCTGGTTCAAGTTCCCTCCGGTCGAGCGTCTTTTCTTCTATTCTCTCCCACAACCAAAACAAACCTTCTTAAACTCAACAATCCCAAGACTCAAACGCTCTCTCTCTCTAACCCTCCAGCACTTCCTCCCTCTCGCCGGGAACCTAACGTGGCCTCGAGATTCCCCCAAGCCCATCATCCTCTACACCCCAAACGACGGCGTTTCTCTCACCGTCGCCGAATCCAACGCCGCCGAAGACTTCGACTTTCTCGCCGGCGACCATGCTCGCGAAGCAGCGTCGTTTCACCCCTTCATTCCGAATCTGAAAGTTTCCGAAACAGGGGCTTCGGTGATATCCCTGCAAATAACTCTGTTTCCGAACAGAGGATTTTGCATCGGCGTGACGTGTCACCACGCCGTTCTCGACGGGAAATCCACGACCATGTTCATGAAATCTTGGGCTCATATTTGCAGATCGGAGAAATCGAGTTTACCGCCGGAGCTAACGCCTTTCTACGACCGATCAGTCATCAGTGACCCAGATGGGCTCGACATGTTGTACGTGAACCAGTGGTTGGAGTTTACCAAATATAAAGACCCAAATCCGTTCCAGTTTCTGCCGAGTCTAGACGTGCCGTCGGACTTCGTTCGAGCCACTTTCGAGTTACGTCGACCCGACATAGCCAAACTCAGGGAAAAGGTATCGTCCTCTTGGAACAAAGCAGAAAAGCTCCACTTAACCTCTTTTGCTCTTACACTCTCCTACATGGCTGTCGGCATTCTCAAAGCCACAGAAGAAGATCATAAATTAGCCACCAAAAAGCAGAAGGCGTTCTTAGCCTTCTCGGTGGATTATCGGAACCGTCTGAGGCCGCCGGTCCCGGAGAACTACTTCGGGAATTGCGTAGGATGGCTAGTGAGCTACGAGGATTTGAGAGAGATTTTGAAGGATCAAGCTGATCAAGACGCTCTGACCGTCATGGCTGCGACGGTCAGCGACCTGATGAAGAAGTTGGAGGAAGATGTGATGGAAGGAGCGGCTGAGACTTTATCGAACGTGCTGGCGGCGTTGGCGGAAGGGATTCGCGGCTTCTCGGTGGCGGGGTCGCCGAGGTTCGGAGTTTACGGCGTCGATTTCGGGTGGGGAAAGCCAAAGAAGGTGGAGGTTGTGTCCATAGATAGAACTGCAGCTATTTCCATGGCGGAGTCTAGGGATGGAAATGGAGGGATTGAGGTTGGTGTGGTTTTGAAGAAAAGTGAAATGGATGTTTTCTCCTCTTTCTTTCTCGCTGGCTTAGAGACTCATGTGAAGGTTTGATTTTTTTTTTTTTTTTTTTTTCCCAAGAATACCAAAGAGAAAGGAGAGTTTTTTCATTATTTTTAATAAAAAAAATCATGTTTTCATTTTTTTTTTTTTAATTTGGTCGACGAGAATTAAGTAGGTATGAGGCTCCATTTGTGGGCAGTGGATTGCATGGAAATAATAAATGAATACATGATATATACATATATATATATATATATATATATATATGTATGTATGTGCGTAGTCTAGATACACATAGACAACTTTCGATGAACTTTCTATCTTTTTGATCTTTCCGCCGGACAAAGGGACAGAAAAGTAAAAATTTATGCCTACCAAGAGTTGAAAAAAAAAAAAAAAGGTAATGTTAATCTATCATTTAGACAGCAACATTTTAAATCATTGGGCTCTTTTTTCATATACGATGGGTGTTTATTTTCTTTCATTCTTTTTACTTGTATTAGCAAAAGTTCAATATAGTAATAATCTCCTAACAAGAAAATGTTAATGGATTTCTATAATATTTAACTAATAAACATAAATCTACATACCTTAATACTTTGATTTAAGTTATTGTCTTTAGTTTTTTTTTTTCACCTGAAGATCGAATAATCACACTTTTCATGAAAATGATGAATAAATTTTTCAGAGTAAAGTGGGAAGGAAAAAAGAGAGAGAGAAATAATAAGCAGAATAAAAGGACGCAAAAAAGATTCAAATCATTTATTTAATTTTTATTTTTAAGATATTGTCCAACTAACCGTATTGTGTCACATCATTAAAAAAAAAATTAAAATGCCTTTTAACTATTTTTTTCATATTTTAATATTTGAGCTTTAATGGTCTATTAGTTAGACAACAATTTAGGACATTAAAACTTAGACATATGGTCTAAATTTTTTTAAAAAATAATAATAATATTAAAAGAAATGAAAAGGGAAGCTGATGGTTTGGGATCCATGAATGGAAGAGGTATTTCAATAAAAAAAATATATTTAAAATAAAGAAATGGATTATGTCCTTTTATTTAACAGTTATATATATATATATATATATAAAATTCAATTCCTCAGTCAAATTAGTGTGCCAAGTCTTAGGTTTATTTAACCGGTTTTGATTAAAACACAAACTTTGAATTTGACTGAAAAAGGGTTTTGAAATTTGATTAGGAAATAACTTTAATTGGTTTCTAGAAGGAGATTGACTAATAATTATATTAAAGTAGATGATGTCATCGACCAAAATAATTGTTTAAATTTTAACAAGAGATTTACCGGTTTAATTTATGGAATAGAAATCAGTGGTGGCACTTGCCAGCTTGTGACTGGGTACCAGTTAAAATCTCATACAATGCAAAAGAGACTCAATCAACTATTTAACTTTGATGTCCATAATAATATCTACCAATCTAATCATATTTTATTATTTCAAATATTTCAAATGTCTTTTAACTAATTTTTTAGCAGGAGCCCCAACTTCTCAGTAATCACCACACAAGGGTGGCCACCTGAGGTCCACCCTTGCAGAATTGCCGCTCCACGGAGCCCCTAAGAGGTTTTTTTTTTTTTTTTTTTTAATTTTTTTAATACAAGACGGATTAAACCCGCAACTTCCCATTCAAACTTTATGATACCATTAGATTAAGAGGTTTTAGGTAATTTTTTTCAACTTTTGTTACTAATACTTAATTATAAGCAATTATATAATTTGTTAAACACAATTTGAGATTTAAAAAAATTGAAAAGATATTCTTAAAGATTCTTATTAGTGACGACATGTGAACCTATGACCCCATTACACACTTTGCGCACAACAATTAAATAAGTAGAAAATAATTAAACATAAATAATAAGAGATAGAACGATATTATTGTTTAATACCATTACATAAAATTTAAATTTGTGACTCTTTGGTATCATTGTACAGTTTTTTAAAAAAAATTTTGTTAACCATATTTAAAAATTAATCTGTTAAGGAACTTAAAAAAGCCCAAGCTTGTCATTACTCATTAACATTTCCGACCTGTCATTATCATAAAGATAAAAAATAAAAAAATAAGAACAATTATGACAATGAATCAACCTATTAATGAAAATGGACAGAATACTTATTATGAGTGCACAACAATTATCATAACAATAGGAAAATTTTGATAATAAAAATATAATAGTATCACATGATTTATTTTAGAGTGGCTTCAGCTCGCTGGCATGTTCCATCATTATTATATATCATGAAGATAAAGAAATAACCAGTTGTGGGTGTACAACAACAACAAAAACCATAAAGATTAAACTGTACTTTATGTAATTACTTTGATCTCATAAGCGATGCAAGATAGGTTCTTAATTTTTATGTTTTCTCTTTTGTTATAATGGCTGAGTATTGGTTTTCTGAGAAATGAGAAAGCCCATGTGATCCGTAATTATAAAGGAGAAAGAGGAAAATAGGCTAAGATTTGAGATGCATTAAAATTAATAGGCCAATAGTTTACATAAGTTAATAAATAGGTCAAATTATTGTTTTTGTCTATAACTTATCTGATTATGAACCATAACTTGACAAGTTATTATCCATAATTCACGGTTTTTGTCCATAACTTGTCTGACTATAAACTATAACTTGACAAATTTATCCATAACTTATCTGATTATGAACCATAACTTAACAAGTTATGACCTATTAATTTTTATAATTAAAAATTAACCTATATACTTTTTTAAACTTTTCATATTGACCTATTTTGTACTATTTCATTAATTATAATCCCATGAGTATTGCCCGGTGCCTTCAGTGTTTTGACTGCGGACTGCTTGGCTGTCCGGAAGGGCTTGCTCTTTGCAAAAGATGGTGGGCTTTCAGTTTCTGTGATGGAGTCTGATTCCTATTGATCAGTAATTCAATTCAACATGTTAATAATCCAGCTTCTTTAGTTGTGGAGGAGCCTATTTTAGCAGATGTTAGATTGTTTTTATATGATGTTGTTGGTGGTGGTTCATGCTATTTTGTTGCTCGTACTAGTAACAAAGCATCCCGCACATTAACACAATTTGCCTTCTCATTAGAGACACTAAATAGTATTGGTTGGAAGAATTTCCCGACCTTATTTCAAGTATTGTAAGTGCCTCTTCCGCTTAATGTTAATTCAAGTTTCAATTTTTTTTTAAAAAAAAAAAAACACGTATATTTTCTTATTTTTTATATCATCAAATGGAGGCTACAAATTAGATTTATACACAAATTTATACTTTTTCAAGGTCAACTCTCAATTTTAACCTTAAAAATACCCAAAAAAATATATTAATGCCTTCAAATAGAAAAATAAATGAAAAACTGAAAAAAAAAAAAAAACTAAAAAAAACTTTTAACTTATGGCTCTGACCTAAAAATATCCAAAATATAGTCAATATGGGTTTTATGTGTTTTTTAATTATTTATTCTTTTTTTTCAAATTTTTAAAGTTTTTAACTTCTTTTATGGTAAGGTATCAATTTGTGTATTAAATTTAGTTTGCGAAAATTGACATTTCATTAAAGATCTTTAATCGATGTCATAAATTAACTTAAATATCTTTTAAGTTTTCCAAAGTAGAATTTATTGTGATAACATTTCCTTCATCTTTTAAATATTGCTTCCAAAGAAAACGTAAATGACATCCATCTCTCAGCATATATATAAATAACGTTTTTACGTTATCATTATTACTTTTAACTAGGACTACCACCTACTTTATCTTTTCTTATATATATATATATATATATATATATATATTGGTTGTTATTATGAGTCATGACCGTTTGCAATAACGTGGATGCACTTTTTTTCCAACTTCTTTTCACTGAAACTTGGAGACCCTTACTATAAATTTCAACGCTTAAACTAAATAGAGATCCAAATTTTCATTTGAAGAAAATAGAGATCGAATTCCTAAAGTGTCATGGCACAACAAAACATCATAAAAATACTTGAGGTCTGTCCTGTCTCTCCCCTACCGTCCGATTCACCAAACTCGGCACGCACCGAGTTCTCCCTCCCTCTCACATTCCTTGACACATTTTGCTTCAAATTCCCACCTGTTCAATGCCTCTTCTTTTATAATCTCACTAATTCAGACCCATCTTTCATGGCTTCCACACTTTCCAAGCTAAAACACTCGCTCTCTCTCACCCTCCAATACTACCTTCCTCTCGCCGGAACCCTAACTTGGCCTCCAAATTCCCCGAAACCCAATGTTCTTTACAACCCCGGCGACTCCGTTTCGCTCACCGTGGCCGAGTCCACCGTTGAGTATTTCAGCCACGTTTCCGGCGACAATTTCCGTGAAGCGTCGGCGTATAATCCTTTTGTTCCCAAACTGCACGTGACCGAGACTTCGGCTTCCGTTATGGCACTGCAAATCACAATGTTTCCCAACAGCGGGATTTGCGTCGGAATCACCACCCACCATGCCTTTCTTGACGGGAAATCTACGACCATGTTCATGAAATCATGGGCTTACGTTTGTAGAGAAAACCCGCCATTATCACCCGAGTTTATGCCTTTCTACGACAGAGATGTTGTCAAGGACGACATTGGGCTCGACATGGTGTACTTAAACCGATGGTTGGAGAAAACTAAATCCAAACAGAAAGTGTTTGAACATTGGTCAGAAACACATGTACAATCTGACTTGGTACGAGGTAATTTCCAGCTGACACGTGGCGACATAGAAAACCTCAAGAAACGGGTATCCAGAATCAACAAAACCTCAACACTTCAAAAACTGAGCTCGTTTGTTGTTACGAGTGCTCATGTTTTAACGTGCATGGTCAGAGCAACCTCCTCGGAAGAGGATCGTAGACACAAGGTTTACTTCGTCGTCGGCGTAGACTACCGAACTCGTTTGGATCCACCGGTACCGTTGAACTATTTCGGTAACTGTGTTGGTTCTCATTTGGGTTATGTGCAGGTGAGAGACTGCTTTGAAGAAGACGGTTTGGCCATTGTTGCGGGGAAGATAAGTTGTTTGGTAAAAGGTTTAGAGAAGGGAGTTCTTGAAGGAGCAAAGGACAGGCTTTCGAAATGGGATTCGCTGGAACCAGGAGCACATGTGATTTCGATAACTTGGTCGCCAAAGTTTGGAGTTTATGGGATAGATTTCTGTTTTGGAAGGCCTAAGAAGATTGAAATCGCGTCTATACATAGAAACGCAATTTCTTTGGTGGAGTATAGAGATGGAAATGGAGGTGTTGATGTTGGTTTGGTTTTAAAGGAGCATGAAATTGATATCTTTGCTTCTCTTTTTCGTATTAATATATCCTGAGGTTCGTGTACAATAAATGTTTGGCTATATTTCTAGCTTAATATATGCCAACTCGATGTGCATGTACATGGAAGCATATTCCTGATCGGCTTATACATGGAAGAGAGTAATTATATAAGTATAAGAAATAAGGAAAATGAGGTTGGCCGTCCTTTTAGCCTTTTCTGTTTGAACACAATTAATTGATTGAATGTTGCGCGTGATTGCCCTTTTTTTAATTATGTTTTGCATTTTTTTTTTTTTTGTTGAAAATGTATGTGCTTGCAGATAATGATTTTGATAGTGCCCTATTTCAATGATGATCGTGTAATTAAATTGGTGACAAAAAAATACATTCGATGAAAAATTTTCAATATCCATAATATTCTAATCATGACATAAATCTCTAAATTACCCAATTCTTAATCTCATAAATGTGACAAAAAGTTAGAGACAAAATGATAAAATAGAGAACTTAGAACATTGCAATAGTTTTTAAGTTAGGAGGGTAAATTATCAAAATTAAAAGTTTAAGAGCCAAGTTGTTAAATCCTACAAGTTCAGAGGCAAATTTTTAAAACACCTCAAATATTTTAAAAGATCGCCTTTTTTTTTTTTTTTTTTTTTTTTAACTTCAAGTGAGGGATTCGAGTTTTACACTTTGCGGTGAAATCAATTGTGAAATTACAGTTTGATTATGTCTTTGAAAGGACCAACGTTACCACACAATATATATCAATTTTAATCTTAAGATTTTTTCAAGTAAGAAAAATCCATAGAAGCACTGCTACTAATAGCATATGGGCTTTATATTAAAATCTCATACTACTGGATCCACATTCTATTAGCAGGTGATACTCAACATTATTGGTCCACTATAATATTGTTCTTTAAATAAGAGATCAAAATAAGATTCGGTGAAAATTTCAAAACCATTTACAAGAATAATCTTAAAAATCAATAGTGCTACATGGTAGCATCACTCACAAATAGATTGCAGGTCTTGTTGTCGTTGTGCATATTTCAATAATTATGCTCATACCAATCATAGTGATTACATTTTCCTCTTTCGTGCCAGGACAATATGCAATGCGTACATAAGTGGCTATCTAGAGACAACAACGGTAGATATCTGGAAAGACTATTTTTAATTTTTTTTTTTTTTCATTTATCTATTTTGATTTGGTTATGTTTTTTTTTCCTGGTACGGTTTTGTATCTAAAATTTTAGGCTCATATACGTTTCTGGAAATTATGAATTAGATAAATCTGCCACAGGGTGTTAAGTTTTTCTTTTTTTTTTTTTTTTTTTTTTCAAGTGGTTCTGTCACACCCTCCTTCTAAATACACACCCCTTATAATTTTGAAAAGATTAAATTTACTTTTTTACACACTCCTATTATTTCAAGACTATCCCTAACTATTTTCATAACATTATTAATTCTTGATCATTTAAATTTTCTTTTCACACCTACCATTTTATTTTAATTTATTATCTCTATAATTTTTTAAGTTTTCGGAATGAAGCACTTATTCATACATAATTATAATAATATTTTTTAACAATAAAGAACATAAACATGAGATAATTATTATATCAATTGAGGTATTGATAAAAAAGACAAAATAATAATAAAATAAAATAAAATAAAAAAAAACGAATTCAAAAGAGCATAAGAAAACCGAGAACAACACTGATAAGCCATGATTTCATGGAAAGAGAGCTGCGGGAACATGAGACAACAGTGCAATGGCCACTCAGAAGAACAGCCCCACAGGCGGTTAATAGGAATGCTGAGTTTTGCCTGGAAGTTGGGAGCGAGAGGAGGGGATCTCTAAGGAAACGAGTGGAATAAGGAGATAAATAGGAATAAGAAAGAAAGGGAAGGGCATCGATTCGGTAGCTCACCATTTCTGTACTTAGACGAGCTTGGCCTCTAGGGGAGTGCAAGGGGTCACTCGAACACCCCACATCCTTGTATTTCTCAGTTTTCTTGCAATCCCAGTCTAATTACAGAGTTCACTCATTCATATCAGCTGCCTAGCATATGTTTCCTACTTGAATTTGTTGTGTGGTCTTATCAGACACTTTAAGAAAAAAAATCCACTTTTTTTAAAAAAATAAATAAATGATTAGCCATTAAAAAGACAAAATGATTAAAAAAACATAAACATAAAAAGGAAAAAACTTAATTAAACTTAATTAAACTACAAATTGCAAAGAAATTAAACTTAATTCTCATCCAATTTTTTTAATAATCATTAAAAGATAAAAATTAGGGCTCTACTATAGTTTCAAAATAGCAATAATTTATAATTTAGAATATAATAATTACGGTATGTTGAAAGAAAAAAAAACTATATAATTAATTTCCTTTTTATTATAAAATTTAATTATGTAATTAAGTCTATCATATAATTGTCTTTTTTTTTGTCATTTTATGTAAGTGCCTTTTTGTCATTAGAAATTTTGATATGAAGGGGAGTGTGTAGAGTAAAAAGGGGTGTTATACAAGATAGGGCTACATAAAAGAGGTTCTAATAACACAAGAGTAATGTTATACAAGAGGGTCCTCAATGCTTCAAGAAAAAAAAAGTATTTTGAAAGTGAAAATTAATTTATAGTTTACTTACTGAGTTGTAGCTTATTTAGTTCTTGTGGTGCATGTGTAAGCTCCATAATTGAAGTTCCAATTATTTGAGCAAGAATAGTCCAACATCCCATGAAGAGTTTAGAAATATTAAGATTTGAAATTTGTAATCCTAAAAATTTTTTGTTCAAATATTATTTATGTAATATGTAGCTATTATTTTTCCATTATGCAGTATATTTTATATATTATAATTAATTTTGCTTTAACGCTGGCAAAATTTTTAGCTCATAGTTTTAGAGGGTCGTTATGCATAGTTATATATCATATGAGTCATTTAATCATGTGCTAAAAGTCCTCAATTTAATGTGTCAATATTTTACTCAAACTTAAGTAAACACATGATCTATCTCGTCTAGTTTTTAACATGAACGATAAGGAGTTAACTACCACCATTACTCCCACAAAATAAATCAAACTCGAGCTTAAGATATTTTAAAGTCTCGTTCGAGAGATAAAAAAGTGAATTCATGTTAAATAAAATATTATAACATATTAAAATAAGATTTGATGGAAATTTCACATTGATTCTAAAGAATAATCCTAATAATAGATTACAACTGTCATATAGTTATTGTGGCTCAGTTCGATTTATTAATTAAAATTATAACTCAAATTTTTGATATAATATTTTTTTTTTCATAAAAATTTAAATTTAATTTTTTTTATTATAATATTTTTTTTTTACATAAATTTATTTTTTAATTTAAATTTTTAACTCGAATGAACGAAACAGCCTTAAAACTTCATCTTTCATGACGTAAGACAGTACGTATATAAGTCGCCAAAAGGCATGGGTTGGAAGAAATGTAGACCATACAAAGTGCCGTGAGATATACATACTCAAGTTTGATTTTTATTTTTATTTTTTTCCTTTTGGAAACAGATATTACTATATTTCCACCTTTTTTTATTTCTTTTGAGAGCATTATTTATTGCATAACATTTATCAATATTGGTATCTATAACTAAACCTAATAAACACCAGCGCGACCAAGTCCACATTTCTCTCTCATTTTGCAATGGCCAAAACACTCGAGATCACTCATGTCTACCCTTCCACTGATTCATCCAATTCCCTCTCCGACTTCTCTCTGCCGTTAACTTTCTGCGATACCATGTGGTTCAAAGCCTCTCCAGTTGAGCGTCTCTTCTTCTACTCTCTCCCACAACCAAAACAAACTTTCATAAACTCAACAATCCCAAAACTCAAAAACTCTCTCTCTCAAACCCTCCAACACTTTCTCCCTCTCGCCGGAAACCTAACTTGGCCTATAGACTCTCCCAAGCCCATCATTCTCTACACCCCAAACGACGGCGTTTCTCTCACCGTCGCCGAATCCAACGCCGCCAATAAAGATGAAGACTTTGACTTCCTCTCCGGAAACCAAGCGCGCAGAGCGGCGTCGTTTCATCCCCTCGTTCCGAAGCTGAAAGTTTCCGAAACAGGGGCTTCGGTGATATCCCTGCAAATAACTCTGTTTCCGAATAGAGGAATTTGTATCGGCGTGACGTGTCACCACGCCGTTCTCGACGGGAAATCCACGACCATGTTCATGAAATCTTGGGCTTATTTTTGCAGATCGGAAAAACAGGATTTATCGCCGGAGCTCACGCCTTTCTACGACCGGTCAGTCATCATGGACCCAGATGGGCTCGACATGCTGTATTTGAACAATTGGCTTGCATTATCTAAGATGTCTAATCCCAGAGATGACCCAAATCTGTTCCAGTTTTTCCCCACTTCGGAGTTATCATCCAACTTAGTCCGAGGTACTTTTGAGTTAACTAAATCAGACATATTCAAACTCCGGCAAAAGGTGTTATCCACTTGGGAAAAACTAGAACCCACAATTAGAGCAACAAAACCCCATTTGAGCTCCTTTGTTGTCACGTTCGCCTACGCGTTAGTCTGCATTCTAAAGGTCGACAAAGAAGAAGATGAGGAAACAAATAAAAAGAAGACTATCTTCGGGTTCTCGGCCGATCTCCGGAGCCGTCTGCCGCCGGTTCCGGAGAACTACTTCGGGAACTGCGTCGGGGTCCTTGGAAGCTTCGAGGACGCCAGAGAGCTTTTGAAGGAAGAAGACGCGTTCACCGCCGCGGCGGTGAAGACCGGCGAGCTGATAAAGGAGCTGGAGAAGAAGGATGTCATGGAAGGAGCGAGGGAGAACCTGACGAGAATGGTTTCGGGGTTGTTGGAAGTGGCACGTGCCGTCGGAGTGGCGGGATCGCCGAGGTTCGGCGTTTACGGCACCGATTTCGGGTGGGGAAAGCCCAAGAAGGTGGAGATTGTGTCTGTGGACAGGAACGGAGCTATTGCCATGGCGGAATCGAGGGATGGAAATGGAGGCATTGAGATTGGTGTGGTTTTGAATAAGCAGGAAATGGACGTTTTCTCTTCTCTATTTCTCTCTGGCGTAGAAAGTGCATGACGCTTAAAAATAAAAACAAAAATAAAATAAGAATCTGTGAAGATAAGGCGCAGCTGAAAAATATCTTTTATGGTTCGGGAGGACTTCTAGATAGATAGCACAACCATCAAGTATCACGTGTGTGTATGTGTGTGTGTGTGTGTGTGTGTGTGTGTGTGTGTGTGTGTGTGTGTGTGTGTATTACTTTATTTACATATTCCCTTTTTTTTTTTCTTTTCTTTTTGGAACGACAAATGCAATTTATTTTTGGGATAATTTCAATAATAACAGTCCTCAATAAATTATTATTAATTTTAAGATCACTTTTATATACTTTCATAATTAGTATCATCATGTCAATAAAAATGGGACCAGATCATTTTTACTTGAATTAAATTGACAATTGTGCCCTAATTCATTTTTGAAGCCTTGAATATATTTTGAAGCCTTTTATAATTCAAATATTCAAAGTAGGGAAATGAGGAGGAGAAAGAACGCTGGTGTGCACAGAGACCAAGAAACCCCAACGACCACCACCGTCTACCACCTTGAGAACCAACGAACCCACGACAGTGAGAACTCACGCAATCACGCAATAAGAACCGACGAACCTTCGCTAGCGAAATCAACGCCTAAACATCTTCGTCAGAGAAAAACAAATCTAGGAAACCTCACCCTCTTTGCCGGAGAAATCAACCACGAAACAGACGAGGTAAATGGCAGATTCCGAAACAAAGGTGAAAACTTTGTTGGCTTTTCTTCTTTAATTATTTTTTTCTTAGGTATTTATTGTTTTTTTTTCTTTTACCATTTTTTGTCATCTTAGAAGAAAAAAAGCTTTGGAGGAGGAGATAAAACTAGATATGGTCAGTTATTTAAAATTTTTGATTGTCATTGGATTGTCATTTTGCTCCTTATTTAGTCTGTGACTCTGCCTGAAGGTCGGTCATATCATTATGACCGCTTGGTAATTACATTATAACCACTCATAAGACAGACACAGTGTGCGGTCATAGTACTATGACCGAAGGTCATAATTCTATGACCGCCCATCAAGCAGGCAGGTTCATAGTGCGATTGCCTGAATGATGAGCTTACGGTCATAACATTATGACCCTTGGTCATAGTACTGACCGCACAATTGTCAGACTCTTAGTGTGTCAGTCATAATACTTTGGTTATAGGCAGTCATCAGTCATAACACTTATAACCGTCGGTCATAATACTATGATTGCACAATGGTCAGACCCTTAGTGTGTCTGTCATAATACTTTGGTTAACAACTTTGTTTGCTTTCTTGTTTTTTTTTTGTATTTATTGTTTTTTTTTTACCATTTTTTGTCATCTTAGAAGAAAAGAAAGACTTTAGAGGAAGAGATATCATTGATTAGTACACAGGGGGAAGAGGAGGAAGATAAAGCAGATATTAAAAAGGTCAGTTGTGTTGATGGGGACCAATATCTCCTTCATTTCACAACTGACGTATCTCAAAGCACGGTCCCAATATCCATTGTATTTGATGAAGACGTTCAATCCAGCAGCCATTCCTAAATAATTTCAAAAATAATAACTATTAATCAACATGCAATTACTCCTAGTCGTCATCGAGCTATTAGAAATGGTCAGTCATAACACTGTGTAATGGTCGGTCATAAGACAGTCATAGTGTGCCAGTCATAATACTATGGGTCATTTCAGTCATAATATTATGACCAGATGGTCATATAACTATGATTGCCTTATGGTCGGTCATAATACTATGGCCAGACTATGACCGGCTATTTTGACTCATACTTTTATAATTGGACTCATAGACAATGGCTCATACTGTTATGACTGACTGGTCATAGTATTATGACCGAACATATAACACTATGAGTCATAATACTATGACTCCCATAGTGAACTATGTCTTTGACGTATTGGTCATTACAATCAGTTTACATATCAGTTATAAACCATCTAAAATCTCAAATTGACAAAGGATATTTTCAATTCCAATCACATTAAGTTCAACCCAGTTTCTTTTTCAAGTTCTATATACTAAGTCTCTCGAAAAATAAATTTAAAAAGACAAAAACAAAAGAAAAACAAAAAAAAATTGTGTACCAACCTCAATGTGGTGCACAACCAGAGTATTGGTGACAACAGAATGAGGGCATAGGGAAGAGAGAGACTAAGTAGAAAGAAAGGCCAAACTTGAGAAAGAGAGAGAGAGAGAGAGAGAGAGAGAGAGAGAGAGAGAGAGAGAGAGAGAGAGAGAGAGAGAGAGACAAAAACGGGGTGTAGAGAGAGAGAATGGGCAGGAGAGAGTTGTGAGTCTCTTTGAGGTACTTTTAAATAATAATTTTGACTTAAGTGGCATAGAAGTCATTTTACCTCACACTGCTAACATGATAATGCTAGTTGTAAAAGTATACAAAAATAATGCTAAAATTAATAATAATTTATTCATGAGTGTTGTTATTGAAATTAACCTTTTATTCTTTCCCATATATTATGCATCAAACTCTAACTAGTATTTCTAACCAGCACGAATATAACAATTGCTTGGAGCTTGCTTCCTATAATTGGGACCTTTTTTTTTTTTTTTTTTTTTTTTTTTTTTTTTTGCAAGCTCTTTTGTTCTAAACTTAAGATAAATATATAACATTTTTTTATTTATTTCGAACAAGTCAAGAAACTTTTTAGTATGCTATCATATTCATCACGTTTTCCTCTTTCAAATCAAGCGCGGTAATAAAGTCCCAAAGTTTTACATATACAATATTTTATGATCATGGAAAATAATTTCATAAGAAAATAAAATATAACGGACTTTTTATAATTTCATAAGATGAACAGAGAACTCTATTTCTTACTTTCTTCTCTTATTTATTTTCTAGGTATTTCTACATTGAAGAATAAACGGAAAAATAAGTAACAAAACAATAATCAACTATCATTTTCTAAAGAATTTAAGGGCTCGTTCACTTCGCTGATTCGAGTTTTTAATTCGAATTGAGATTTGATTTTATGAGAGAGCTTTTTACTATAGCAAAAAAGTTAGATGTGATTGTTTGTGAGAACTTTTTACTGTAGCAAAACTCAAATTCTAAACTCGAATAAGCGAAATGAACGGGGTAATTGATTGAAGAGGGGAAAAAAAGATGTAAAGCATTAATTATCAAGTACAACACATGCAAAATGGAAAGCCGTATAAAATTTTTCCCATGCTAAGTTACAATAAGGGTCAGTTTAGTAGTCCTATAGATTTAAAAAAAAATTACTTTTAACTGTATTAAACAAAAAAATAATTATTATAAAAAGCAGTTGAGTATTTAATAAACTGTAATTATATAAGTATTGTTAAATAATTATCAGTTATAATTACTTTATGTATTAATTTAAGATTATTAATTACAGTCATCTTAACTATCCATAATAATTCAACCTTACAATTTACCAAATACTATTGCACTGCTTTTAGAACCAGCGATACATGTATAATTACAGGTTATTAAACGCTCAGTTGCTTTTTATAACAGCTATTTTTTTCAGCATAGTTAAAAACAATTTGTTTTAAAATCAACAACATTATCAAACTGACCCTTCGGTAGTAGATTCTTCAAAAAAAAAAATTTAAAAATCACTTTTTATGATTTTTTTCAAACACTATTATCAACTTTTAATGGCTAGAGAAGTGATTTTAAACTCTAAGAAACACTACCAAACGCACCTTAAATTGCAATTTCATTAATTTCATAACTAAACATCAATTTTTTAGCGCTTTAAATCACGTGTTGCTCATATGTCTGATCAATAAAAGAACAAATAATAATAAATTGAGACAAAATACTTTAATTTTAAAAAAATTTAAATAAAATTGCAAATTATTCCTTTCTATGACCCTTTATGTCATCTCTTCCTTTACTCACAATCTGAGTGTCAATATTGTCCTCCTACATTACATTTTAATAACGAATTATATTATCCACACGTAATTAAAACCATTAAAAAATTAATGTTCTGTTGTTGACGTGTGTACCAAAGTTGTTATCTACAATTAGTTGAGTTGTAAAAAAATTGAAGTTCTGTGTCGCTTTGATTGATAAAAGCGCAATAAGACAATTTCTATTTTCTGGCATATGTCAATTCAGTTTTTTTTTTTTTTTTTTTTTTTTCGGAAAACACCTCGTGTATCCTTTCTTCAACAATCATAAATTCTCTTCACTTCACCTATTTAAGTTTAAAATTTAAGTTCTATTACGGTAAAAAATTCTAAAAAATAATCATATTTAATTTTTTTATTATAGTAAAAAAATTTTCACACAAAATTACATCTCAACTTAAATTATAAATTTAAATTAACGAAGTGAACGGCCCATAATGTTTTTCTATTTTGGTATATAATACGTCACGCCATACGTGAGTCGTAACCAATTGACTCGCCCCTCCATCATGGGTAATTAAGATCGATATACTACATATTAGCCCATAATTAGATAATGTATTATTATCAGGTTTTCAAGGGAAACACAAATGTCCAAAATATTTTTCCTTTCCATAACGTTTGATAATTTATTAATTCCACATTAGTCTTGTACTAATTATCATAAAGACATAAACTAATCACATTTATTCGTCCTCAAACCTTTTTTTTTTTTTTTTTTTAAAAAGGTTCCGTAAAGAAAAAAACAATTGGTATGATTGGTTTCGTTTTGATATAAAAGTACGACGAGCTTCGTGGTTTTTATATACATAATTCTTTGAATCACTGACCACAAGCCACTTATCCTCTTTCACTTTCACTATTACTCCAATGGCGAAAACACTCGAGATTGTTCGTGTCTATCCTTCAACAGATTCATCTGATTCCTTCTCCGACTTCTCTCTGCCGTTGACTTTCTACGATACCTGCTGGTTCAAGTTCCCTCCGGTCGAGCGTCTCTTCTTCTACTCTCTCCCACAACCAAAACAAACTTTCTTAGACTCAACAATCCCAAAGCTCAAACACGCTCTCTCTCTAACTCTCCAACACTTTCTCCCTCTCGCCGGAAACCCTAACTTGGCCTCGAGATTCCCCAAGCCCATCATTCTCTACACCCCAAATGACGGCGTTTCTCTCACCGTCGCCGAATCCAACGCCGCCGAGAAAGATGAAGACTTTGATTTCCTCTCCGGTAACCAGGCCCGCAAAGCGGCGTCGTTTCATCCCCTCGTTCCGAAGCTGAAAGTTTCCGAAACAGGGGCTTCGGTGATATCCCTGCAAATAACTCTGTTTCCGAACAGAGGATTTTGCATCGGCTTGGCGTGCCACCACGCCGTTCTCGACGGAAATCCATGATCATGTTCATGAAATCGTGGGCTCATTTTTGCAGATCGGAGAAACCGGATTTACCGCCGGAGCTAACGCCTTTCTACGACCGGTCAGTCATCAACGACCAGCATGGGCTTGACATGCTGTACTTAAACAATTGGCTTTCTTTATCCAAGATACCTAATCCTAAAGATGACCCAAATCTGTTCCAGTTTTTCTCCTTTATGGACGTCCCGTCGGACTTTGTTCGAGTCACTTTTGAGTTAACCAGAGCGGACATAACAAAACTCCGGCAAAAGGTATTATCCACGTGGGAAAAACTAGGACTCACAGAACTCCATTTAAGCTCCTTTGTTCTCACGTTTGCTCACACTTTAGTGTGCATGTTGAAACTCAAAGAAACCGACGTCGAAAACCAGGACACAAAAAGAAAGGCCACGACCTTCGGGTTCACGGTGGATTGCCGGAGCCGTTTGAGGCCTCCGGTGCCGGAGAACTACTTCGGGAACTGCATCGGGTTTGCGCTGGACTATAAGGACAAGAGAGGGGTTCTGAAGGAGGAAGACCCGGTAGCCGCCATGGCCTCGGAGATTGGCGAGATGGTAAGGGAGTTTGAGAAAGTCGGTGTGTTGGAAAAGGCGTTGGAGGTCGAACGGAATTTTTTTTACGATTTTGTCGAAGGAGGTTTTTGTTATCGGAGTGGCGGGGTCGCCGAGATTTGGTGTTTACGGCATCGATTTCGGGTGGGGAAAGCCACAGAAGGTGGAGATTGTGTCCATAGATAGAACCGGAGCTATTTCCTTGGCGGAATCTAGGGATGGAAGTGGAGGCGTTGAGGTTGGTCTCGTTTTGAAGAAGAGTGAAACGGATGTTTTCTCTTCCTCTTTCTCGCCTGATTAGAGACTCATCATGTCTAAAAAGTTGTTTTACTCTCTCAAGTTAGTTTTCACCATTTGATTTTCTTACCAAGGGAAATAATTAGCGACTTTTTCGGTGTGTTTGTCACAGTACGCAGTCTTATCTTATTGTTATCCTACTTCTCAGCTTATCACCAACCAAAAGCTGCCATGCAGTGGAAAACGATCATTCATGTAATAGAAAGTGATGCTGATCAACATTTTATCGTGGTACGTAATTTTGAAGTGAAAGTTTAATTCACGAATTTAAAATTATTTTTAATTATAATATATTGTGAATTATGATTTGCCTTAGAATAGGAATGTTCGAATGTTCATACTAAATACTTAAAAAGTCTTAAGTACTTATCAGCTTATCACCAGTCATACGCTGACAAAACATATAATGGAAAAAGATTATTCACAAAACACACCCACATGGTCATTTATGAGACATGTCGGTGAAAATTAGCTGCGCGGAGATATATTTGACATGCGCACGTAATGCGGATTTTTGTCAGCAAACATTTATATGCTTGCGTGACAAAATGACCACAAGTCACTGCAAACTGCTGCATCACATATATATATATAGTTATATATTAGTATGAGAAATATTAGTATGATTTTTTTTGATATTTTATACATTAATTATTTGATATTTAAATTTTATTAATATGATATGTTATTATTTAAATAAAAAATAAGATTATAAAATTTACGTATCAAATAATAAATATAAAAAGTGATAAAAAAATGACGTTAACGTATTAATATACCATTAATGCAGTCTGTTTTGAATATAAAATATGATGTGAAGAGATACTATAGAATGTTGAAATGGACCGCCGTTGATCACTGTTTAATGCAACATATAAATCATATGAACAGAAGTAAAAATTTGAAAATACTTAAACATATCTAAAATTTAGAATAATTCACTCTCAAAATATGAGAGCTATATATTCATTATGATTCGATTATTTTACTATATGAAATGATGAAAAAGATATAAGGAGCTTAAGTACAGAAAATAGTCTCGAGATTGATAATGATCAAGAAAAAACGTTAGATACGTTTAGAACTCATTTTAAAATAATTTTATTTTTTTATGAAAATAAAAATAAAGACGTTTTTAATCTTAAACAGAAATTATTTTTAAAAATGTATTTGATAATTTTATCAATAGATTATTTTTAGTATAAAAAATTTATTAATATCTCTCTCTCTTTTTTTTTGTTCAAGCGATGAGAAAATAAAAAAAAAAAAATAATTAAAAATTATTTTTTATTTCTCTTTATTTTAAATTAAATTAAAAAATTATTTTTATTTTTTATTTTTATTATGTCAAATGTTATTTTAAAAATATTTTTATTTTTTTAAAAAAATATATATATGAAAAATAAAAATAGAGTCAATCTAAGGCCGTTGTATTTTCGCTGTTTTTCTTGATTTGAAATATCTTCAAAGTGGAAAATTGGCACTAAGAAATTATTACCTGACCCTGAAGTCAATAAAGCTTTCATAAGCTGAGAAGCAAAAAGACAAAGAAGATATATATAGGTGTGTAAATATCTGTAGACAGCATAAAATATCCAAATGCATATAATGAGTAGTTTCCTTGACCGATCTCTTGATTATTAGATGCTTGACATGTGGAGAGCCAAGATTACTCGAGGGCAAATTCCAACTCTAACAACTACAGATTTCATCTAAATTACATATAAAATTAAATTAAAAGAATGCTATGAACAGTATTATTGCCTTTTTATCCCCACGATTTGTTCAGATGTTTTTTTTTTTTTAATTTCCGCTATGTCATTTTTGACGTTAAATTACTATTTTGTCTTTTAGGTCAGTTTATTGTGCTTTAATTTGTTATGACTGTTTTGGTCATTCACACTGAGTGAATATGTTTTTGCCTTTTTCATTTGTGTCATTCTACAACCTTCTGATATTATCTCTCTTTCTTCATTTCTGGAACCATTTTTTTCTCTTATGTTCGTTTGTTTCTGCAACCATCTATATATATATATATATATATATATATATTTTTTTGCAAGCAGATTGAGTGTTTTTTTCTCTTCTTTTTCGTTTGTTGATGGAGCAAGTTTTCTCTGTTCTGTATTTTTATTTCTGTAATAGTTAAGATCGTTTTTTTTTTTTTTCATTTTTGGACTATATTTCTTTGTTTCTCATATTCTTTTCTTCTGCAACCTTCTAGATATGTTGTTTTTCCATTTGTGTACCAGATTTATTTGTTTTCCGTCTTCTATCTATTTGCATATATATTTTTTTTTTTTTTACTTTTTTTATTTTATTTTGGTTGAACATGAATGGTCGTTTTTCCTTTCTTTATGCCGTTTGTTTTTGGGTCTTTGATTTAGTTGATTTTTTTTTTTTTTATTCGGTTTCATAGATTTGCTCATTTGTTTCAGATCTACATTCTTAATCATTGTATTTCTTTGCTGTTTGGTCGTTTACTTCATATCTATATTTTTACACCTTATTTTTTTGATCTGTTTGTTCTATCTTTCTTGGTTTTCTGGGTTTCGATTTTTCGTTCATTTTTTCAGTCATTCTTCTCATCTTTGTTTTTATGATTTTTGTGGATATTTTGGGTTTTGTTATTTTGTTTATGATTTTTTAGTTATTTATTTTTTGGCAGGTATCTTTGTGAAAAAAAATTTACTTTTTTTTTTTTCAGAATTTCAATATTTTTTTCTCCTGTTATTTATATTTTTCATCTATGTTTTTGTTTACTATCTTTAAATTTCTGCATGTTTGTTTAAGTTGTATTTTTGAATTTGAGCCATTATCTAATAATTATCGTCATCTAAATGTATTAACATTTCTTTCCTCCCCACACGGAGGAAACGCTCAAGAAACAGAACAGCATTGTATTTTATTTTGTACAATTTGTATATATATGTGTAAATATGTTCGTACAAATTTTATATTTATTATATAAAACAATATTGTATAATATATGTGTATATATAAATACATTTTAAATATATCTATTATATAATAAAATATTGTATTCCCCAGCAACCCGCCGGAATACAGGCTCGTTTCATCTAAATTACATAAAAAATTAAATTACAAGAATCAAATAGAGTGGCCACCCACTCTTATAGTTGTATGTGACTCTACTCTTATTAGGGGTGTAAATCAAGGGTAGGGTTGAGTCGAAAAAATGAATCTATTCACCTAGTTCGGGTTTAGAAAATTTTGAGTCTCGAGACTCTCTTAAATTTACAAACTCGTGACGTTTCGGGTGACCTCGGGTAGGGTAGGGTTACTCAGGTTATTCTGGTTGGTGAAAGCAGATAATTAATAAAAAAACAATTAGAATATTTCAATTAGATTGGTACCCTTCTAACATGTAAAATAATCCATATAAAATAAACAATTTAATTCAGAATAAATAAATCATATAAAGATTAATAGTCCATATAAAAATAGTCACAAAATAGGACATGAAATAAAAATTAGTCCATTCTAACATATCACATATAAAAGCAAACATATCACATATCAACTAGTCTCTTTTTTGTTTACATTTTCTCACATAGCAAACCATAAAAAGCAAACATATCACATTTTCTCATATCACATAAAAGCAAACATATCACATATCACAAGCAACACATGAATTCCAAACCATTCTCTAACTAACCTTTATGTTTTCAATTACTTTCTCCTCTTCCTGAATTCCAAACCAGAAACCAAAATCTTCAAAGTCTTCACTCTTCTTTCATCTTCCTCAGCTGGAAATAAACAAGTAGAAACAAAAAGATCCACTCACGAGTCACGAGCAGAGCCAGAACTGGAACCAAAAAATGACAACAAAACAGTGAAAAACGACTGAAATGACAACTTGCAGTCAGTTATGGACGACTGAAATTTTGGAACTCCAAACCGGTGAACACAATAAAGTTTATTTCTTTCTCATGCTTGACAATCTGGTGGACAAAGTTTGGAGTCCAACACACATACGGTGAAAAAACAAAAAAACAGGCAGATTGACAATCTGGTGACAATCCATCAATCAAGCAAAAAAACATCAATTAATACAGTGACAATCCATACGGTGACAATGTGATAAGTTGATAACACACATGAATCAAGCAAAAAAACACTTACGGTGACTGGCGACGGCGACTCGCGTGCGATTGCGACGGCTGGGACTAGCGGTGGCGAGTGGTGACTGGGAGGCTGGGATCAAGGGCGGCGATTTTAGTCCCGGAAGGGCGACATGACCGGGAGGTCAGGATCAAGGTGGCGAGTGGCGACTAGGATGCTGGGACTGGCGGCGGTGAGTGGCGATCGAAAGCCGATCGGGTGGGTGGGAGCCGGAGGAAGGAAAAATGAAATGGAAGTCGGAACTCGAAGAGAAGAAGAGTGAAGGATTAGGATTTTTGAGTTTTTACTCACTCACACGGAAACGATACAAATTAGAGTGTCACCACACAATCACATAACTGATAAGACATTACTCTTTCTCACACTCTCAGTAAGTGGCCGGGTCGGGGCAACTCGGGTGAGCAGTTGCCCCACCCGCGGCCCAACCCGCAAATTGCGGATTGGGCCTATTATAAACTGAAAATAAAAATAAATAAAAATAAAAAATAACCCAACATTTTCGGGTAGACTCGGGTAGGGTCGGACGTGTTTGTCGGGTTCGGGTTCAATTCTTACACCCCTAACTCTTATTCGGAGTTGCTCACAAAATTCGTGGTCTGCTCAATCTACGCAACGCAAATTTACCGGTCATATTAAATTGTGTCGACATCAAGTGTTTTGTTTTAATAACCTGTTGAAATAATCCCAATCTAAAAGTCTTAAAATGATTTGTAATCACCAAATTCGAACTTATATGTATAATTTATATAGTACATATATACATTTTTTTAGTAATTTTCACAAGTGATCAGATTAAATATTGGGGCCCTTTCTTTAGAATAACCTAATTTCTTATAGTTGCAAGAATAAAGAATCCAAAGAAACTTTAAGACATAAAATTGATTTATCATATAATTAGAACTTAATTTATGATAAGATGGATTAAGAGGCCTTGTTAGATTTGTTTTTGGGCTTTATTTTATGGGCTTAGTAATCAATTTATTTACCCTAATATCTCTTCCGCACCTTTTAAAAGGCACCTTTTGCATTTATGAGGAGATACGACAATACATTTTAGGGAGAAAGAGAAATATAAGTTAAAATTTGAGATGAATTAAAATTAATAGGTCAATAGTTTACATAAGTTAATAAATAGGCTAAATTATTATTTTTATCCATAATTTGTCTAGTTATGAACCATAACTTGACAAGTTATTATTCATAATTGTCCATAACTTATCCAGTTATCTACTATAACTTGATAAGTTTGTCCATAACTTATCTAGTTATGAACCATAACTTGACAAATTATGACCTATTAATTTCTATAACTAAAAATTAGCCTATATATTTTTTCTTAAGTTTTTCATATTAGCCTATTTTCTACTACTTCCCTTATCATATAGCAAATTCTTGTTTTCTATCTTCTTCGCCTTCTTTCTTCTTCCTTCTTCCGGAAACCTCGCTTCATGGTATCAAAGCCCTAGATCCATGGCAACTCCTGCAACCTCAGCTCCTCCTGCAACCCAGCTCCTCCTGCAACCACCATACATTCCTCCTCTTCCATAGCAAATCAGAGTTCACCAAATCAAACCACTCCTCCACAAAGAAATTTCAATCTAAACCAAACCTCAATCCCCAGATCCAACCTCCAAATGCCTCTGTATTCTGCTGCAAACACTATTCCCACATTCTTTCCCTAAAACACCCAAATCCGATTCCAACCAAACTATCCTCCTACCTTCCCTCAATATCTTCCTATTTAACCCGCTAATTTTCCTCCTCCGCCTATGAATCACCCTCATCGTGAAGCTCAACTTTGACAACTATTTAGTTTGGAAAAATCAACTATCGAACGTGATAATTGCAAATGGTATGGAGGGGCTTTTATTAATGGGACTCAAAGAACCCCACTCATTTTCTTGATCTAAATCAATAGCAGAGTAATCCTCAATTTTTACTTTGGGGCAGGTATAATCGTCTCTTACTGAGTTGGATTTATGCTTCCATTTCTGAAGATGTTATGTCTCAGATTGTTCTTTTTGATACGGCTCAAGAAATTTGGCAAAGTCTGGCTCAAATGTATGCATCTGTTGCTTTCTCTCGGGTTACTGAGTTAAGGACTCAGCTCCAGACCTTAAGAAAAGATGGCTTGTCTGCCGCCGAATATGTTCAGAAGATTAGGAAAATTTGCAACTGTTTGGCATCTATTGGGCACCTGGTGTCTAGAAAAGATCACCTGATTTATTTCTTCAATGGTTTTGATCAAGAGTATAACCCATTTGTTGAGTCGGTGAGTAATCGCTCAGATTCACCGCCTATTGAGCGATTCACAGCCTATTCTTCAATTTTGAGGCTCGACTTGCTCGACAACACGCCACTACTCAACTTTAGCTCCTTCAAGCCAATGTTGCTACCACTTTTCCCATACCCACTTCAAAGACTTCTCAGCCCCGTCCTTATCAATATTCTAATAGAGCTCCTCACAAGCCGTTCTACAATGTTTCACCTCAACTTGGTTTACTCGGCAAACCACTAAGTTCCCCATTGATTGGTCGCTCTAAACAAATACTAGGAGTACCTTTTAGGTCATCTCCTTGCCAGATATGTAGTAAAGATAATCATACTGCCTATACTTGTTATCAGTAGACTAATGTGAGCTATAAACCACCAGCTATGAAGGCCTTCAATGTCACTGCATCCTCAGAAACAAAGCTTGGTTATGCGAATCCATTCCTTGATCCAACCACTACAAACACTGTTCAGGACCAATCCTGGTATCTAGACTCTGGGGCTACACACCACTTCACTCCAGATGCTTCATTGCTGCAAGATGCTGAGCCATACCATGGGACTGATCATGCTGTGGTGGGAAATGGTAAAACTCTTGCAATCTTGAATGTTGGGCATGCTTGTATTCCGTCTTCACTGCATAAACCATTACGCTTATCTCGAGTCTTACACACACTTGCATTATCTTCAAAGCTAGTCAGTGTCAATCAATTATGTCGTGATAACTAGGTATTTGTTGAGTTTCACCCTGATTTTTTCTTTGTCAAGGATCAGGTTTCCAAGCAAATTCTCCTTCGGGGCAAACTTAACAATGGTCTTTACACTATTTCCTCTTCCAAGTCCTCACCAACCTCTTCAATCCAACCTTCATGCTTGCTCCATCAATTGTCTCATGATCTCTGCACTCTCGTTTGGGACACCCCCGCCTCCCCATAGTGCATAGGATTTTACAATCTTGTAATCTTTTAAGTTCTAAGCAATCTCAACTTTCCTTTTGTAATTCTCAGAAAATGGCTAAAAGCCATCGTTTACCTTTCGTTTTGTCAAACTCAAGAGCAATGAAATCCTTTGAATTAATTCATACTGATTTGTGGGGTGCTAGTCATGTTCAATCAATTACTGGTGTTCATTATTTTGTGTTGTTTATTGATGATCATACACACTTCACTTGCCTTTATTTACTAAAAACAAAAGATGAAGCTTATACAGCTTTCCTTCAGTTTAAAGCTTTAGTGGAAGCTCAATTTAATTCAAAAATTAAACGAGTTCAATCGGATTTAGGGGGGTGAGGTTCAAAAATTGTCAACATTTCTTGTCAACCTTGGTATTCTCCACCAACTCTCTTGTCCAGCTACACCAGAAAATGGGAGGATCAAACGAAAACAATGTCATGTTGTCAAGACTGGTTTGACCTTTATGGCTCATTCTAGCATGCCTTTAGCATATTGGCTTTATGCATTTCAAACGGCTGTCTATCTAATTAATCGAATGCCTACCTTGGTTCTACATCATAAGTCCCCTTATGAACTCTTACATAACAAAATGCTACTTTACAATTCCTCGCGTGTATTTGGCTGCTCTTGTTTCCTATTTATCTGCCCTTTCAATGCTCACAAATTACAATACCGATATGTGGAGTGTGTGTTTCTAGGATATAGCTCACAACATAGGGTTTATGTGTGTCTTCATTACAATTCCAGTAAAATATATGTCTCTCGCCATGTGGTGTTTAATGAGTCATCTTTTCCTTTCAAATCCTTTTCCTCTCAGGCTAGCCCCGCTATGACGATTGAGTTTTTTACTTCATTTGCTTCCTTTTTACCTTATTTCCCTACCTCTACTCCTACATCTTCTCCCTATCCTATCCCTGCTAGTCCTCCACTCCCTACTCCTTTCTCGTCTCCCACCTCGATCGTCTCTACTCAGTTTCTTTCTTCCCCTTCCCATTCTTCTACTCATTCTTCCTTTCCCCATGGTCCTTCTCCTCATTCTCCTACTTTATCTAATAGTCCTCAACATGCTCTACCACCTTCATTTGCTTCAGATATGTTTACTGCTTTGCCTGATATTCAATTGCATAAGCCCCCATCCCCTTCTAATGTGCATCTCATGACTACAAGAGTGAAAAAAGGCAAGTTTCAACCAAAAGCCTTCCAAGTAGGCCTTAGTGAGCCTACCGGTTATAAGCAAGCCTTTCACCATCCAGAATCGATTGGTGCTATGAATGCTGAGTACAATGCACTAGTTCCAAATAACACATGGTCTCTTGTACCCCCAAGTCACACCATCATTGGTTGTAAATGGGTATATAAAATCAAGTTAAAACCCGATCGTACTATGGATCGTTATAAGACACGCTTGCTTGTGAAAGGCTTTAATCGGACTAAAGGTCTTGACTATTTTGAGACTTTCAGTCCAGTTGTTAAGCCCACCACCATCCGCGTTGTTCTTACCATTGCTGTATCTAGAGGTTGGTCCATTCGCCAGTTGTGCAAAACGCTTTCCTTCATGGTGATCTCATTGAAGAGGTTTATATGCAGCAACCGCCCAATTTTATTGATTCCTCTAATCCTACCGCTGTGTGCTGTCTCCATAAATCTCTTTATGGGCTTAAACAGTCTCCTCGCACCTGGTATACCAAGCTTAGCACTGCTTTACTTCAATGGGGGTTCACTACTTCGCTTGTTGATACATCCATGTTCTATTTTTATGGTCCTAAGGGCTCCCTAACTATGCTAGTTTATGTGGATGATATTCTTCTTACTGGCAGTGCTGACTCTCTCATTCATGATTTGATTTTATATTTATAGTCGCACTTTGCCATCAAAGATCTCGGGCTCTTACATTATTTCTTGGGCATTGAAGTTACTTGTCATGCTGATACAATTCATTTATGCCAAGAAAAATATATTCAAGATCTTTTATCCAAGGCTGCCCTGCTTAATGCTAAACCTATGACAACACCTATGGCTTCTGGCCCGGTTCTTTCATCTCAAGATGGTTTGCCTTTGGCTGAGTCTACCGGCTACCGTAGCATTGTTGGAGCCTTACAATATTATACCATTACTCGCCCGGATATTAGCTTTGCTGTTAATAAAGCTTGTCAGTTTCTCCATCGTCCCTCCGACTGCCATTGGCAAGCTGTGAAACGAATCCTTTGTTACCTCAAAGCCACTCCATCCCATGGTTTGTTACTACAACGGTCCCCTGAGATCTCTCTTCAATGTTTCACGGATGCCGATTGGGCTTCTTGCCCTGATGATCGTAAGAGTACTGGTGGCTACTGTGTTTACCTTGGTCACTGCCTTGTTTCTTGGTCCTCCTCTAAACAAAAGGTGGTCTCTCGCTCCAATACTAAGTCCGAATACCGGGCTCTTGCCAATGCTGCTGCCGAAATCAGTTGGCTTGAGTCTCTTTTCCATGAGCTGCTCATTATTCAAGCTTCCGTTCCCACTTTTTTTGTGGTAATCTTAGCACAACATATCTTGCAGCTAATCCCATTATGCATGCACGGACTAAACATGTTGAAGTTGACCATCACTTTGTTCATGATCGTGTGGTCAAGGGTTCCTTATTGGTGCAAAGACGTTCCCTCCCCTTACCAGATTGTTGATGTGTTTACTAAGCCTCTTCCTCACAAAGAGTTCCTAGCTTTTTCGTTCCAAGCTCACTGTCCTCGTTCGGCCTCGTGCACTAGCGGGGGATGATAAGATAATAGGCCTTGTTAGATTTGTTTTTGGGCTTTATTTTATGGGCTTAGTAATCAATTTATTTACCCTAATATATGTTCTGCAGCCCTAATATAAAAGGCACCTTTTGCATTTCTGAGGAGATACGACAATACATTTTAGGGAGAAGGAGGAAAATATGCCAAAATTTGAGATGAATTAAAATTAATAGGTCAATAGTTTACATAAGTTAATAAATAGGCCAAATTATTATTTTTGTCAATAACTTGTCTGATTATGAACCATAACTTGACAAGTTATTATTCATAATTGTCCATAACTTGTCCGGTTATGAACCATAACTTGACAAGTTTGTTCATAACTTATCTGGTTATGAACCATAACTTAACAAGTTATGGCCTATTAATTTCTATAACTAAAAATTGGCCTATTTTCTTTCTTAAGCTTTTCATATTGGTCTATTTTCTACTATTTCCCTGCATTTTATCATATAGCAAATTCTTGTTTTCTGTCTTCTTCATCTTCTTTTTTCTTCTTTCTTCCAGAAACTCGTTTAATTTATACATTATCAGGTAAATAATTATTTAAATGGGAACAAATTTAGACTTGACGAAAATAGATTTATGTTTTGGTTATTGGTTATTTTTGTAATACAAGCAAAAAAAAAAAAAAAACTATTTATTAGAGTGGATGACTTCACAGTTATTGCACTTTTCCTATATTTATTGTGGAAAAGTTAATAAGATTTATAGAAAATAATATACTTTTAAATGTTTTAAAACTGAATAGTATATTATTTATTTATTTATTTATATATTTAAATTTGGTTGAGCGTTCGGCCTCGTTCATTTCGCTGATTCGAGTTTAAAATTCGAGTTTTGCTACAGTAAAAGGCTCTCACAAATAATCACATCTAACTTTTTTGCTACAGTAAAAAGCTCTAACATAAAATCAAATCTAAAGTCAAATAAAAAACTCGAATCAACGAACTAAACGGGTTCTACACCTCACCATAAAAATAAAAATAAAATTAAAAAAAAAAACCTAAGCTTGATGACATCAACAAATAACTAAAATTAATCATTGATAATATAAATAACCATCAAAACATATTTTCAAATCGTTATCAAAAAAATTCTAATGCAACAATTTAACCTGAACATTTAAAAAAAAAAAATCATAAAACAAGCTTATCACACAAAATCGACCTAAAATAAAATATTCTCACAAATAATTGGAGAAGGTGGAAGGACGGAGGAGGAGCAACGACCTGAGGACGGTGCGACAGTGGTAGGGATGGCTGCAAAGAGAAAGCAAAGA
The DNA here is from genome assembly GCA_012066045.3 of Morus alba. NCBI lineage: Eukaryota > Viridiplantae > Streptophyta > Magnoliopsida > Rosales > Moraceae > Morus > Morus alba. The sequence continues at coordinate 4,801,574 of CP050233.2, read as the reverse complement.
GGGGAAAAGGTGAAAAGAAATAAAGTAGGAAGAAGACAAATGGGCTTCTCCGTGATGAATAAATAGATGGACTTTTCAACGGTATGTTGTCATAGTAACCCTCGTGTCATCGGTAAACGAGTTCAAATTAACAGTATTTTAATTAAGATATTAGACAGAGAATTCATATCACGATTTGAATTATAATTTATAATTTATTATAATATATTTTTTAAAAAAAATATACAGTAAATTAAAAATAATTTTAATTTTATTATTTTAATTTATGAACTAAACGTCTCTTAAAATTAATAGAACGTTTAGAAGAGAGATTTAAATATTAATTTAAATTATAATTTGTGACTCATAAAAAATACACGTAAAACAAAAATAATTTTAAATTTATAAACTAAACGTCTTTTAAATTTTAAATTAACTCAAACTTATAGCGACAATATATTATTTTAATTTTAATTACAAAATAAACGTTTAGGAAAAAAATAACGTCCATGTAGAAAAGGTTTAAAGATGACACTGAACTGTTAATATTTTTAAAAATAGCGTCCATATTGACTTGAGCTTCTCGAGGATTCCATCGACGCACTCTCGCCGGCACTCCATTGCACCATCTTCGCCAAAGAAGCATAATGTGATGCATGGAGGCGTTAGAATTGGGAATTTCTTTTACGTGATTAGGGTGTTTTCTTAGATATTAATTTCTTTAGTGCTTTTTGTTTATTAAAGGTATTTTAATTAATTATTTTGTTATTTAAAGCTGTGTTGACTAAGAAAAAGTGCACATTTATTTATTAAATTTTACGACTAGTTGCGTAATTGTACTTTATAGTTTCCATTGTTTCTCATTTTATAGTTCCATTTTCCGAAAATACGGAGGTACTATTTAAATTTGAGAAATATGTTTTAATTTTATTCCACCAAAAAGATAAAAATGCCAAAAGGTGTCTCACAGATGGTCATATTTTTTATATTTAAATAATATATTTGTAGTTTCTTAAAATATAGTGATAAATTGAGGAAAAAAACTAAAAAATATATGATCTTTTGTAATAAATTGTCTAAATTTTATAAAATTAGGGACGTTGGATCTTTTTTTTTTTTTTTTTTTAATTTGCTAACTTAGCGGTTTAAGTATTGAGTGACTTATCATTGTCATTGGTTAACTTTAATTTATCTCTAATTTAATAATTAATCAAAATACATTAGTAATTAACTGACCTTTTTTTTTTTTTTTACAAATTACAGGTTCATTAATTATAAATTATTGATAAATTAATAATAAATAAATCAATTATTAATTGACCATTGATTATGATAGAAAACGATCATTTTTTTAAATAAAGAAAGTTTGGTCATTTATCTAAAAAATAAAGGCCTTGTTGTTTTTACAATATAAATATTTTTGTTATAGTGTTTTTTAGCAAAAAAAATTAAAATTTTTTTACTATAATATTTTTTTCTCACATAAAAAAATTTAAGTTGTGAAAAAACACACTTAAAAGGTTCAGCTATTTATTAAAAAAGCTGGTTAAAAGACGGCCAATTACCTAATTTTCATTTAATGTAATAACTAATTGAGACTTCTTTTGATGTTTTTTTTTTTTTAATGACACCGGTTTTTATGTTTATCAGCTGTTAAATTTATATTAAATTTGATAAAAAATTATATTGCATTAAAAAAAGTAATACAAATCTAATAAATGATAAATAAAAAACACTTAGGTCTCGTTCACTTCACGAATTTAAGTTTTCAATTCGAATTGAGATGTAATATTTTTTGAGAGTTTTTCACTCTAATAAAAAAAGTTAATTATGATATTTTTTAAAAAAAATTACTATAAAAATTTAAAATTAAAAACTCAAATAAATAAAATAAACGATGTTTTATATATTCTAAAAAAAAGAAACACGAGATAAATTTCCTAACTAATTAACACCTTTTTTTTTAGGGATTACGGTAATACGGATTATCACTTGACTTTTAGAAGTGTGTATATATTTATCGCAATAAAAAGTAAAGACCCCCCTAAAAAATAAAAATTAAAGAAAAATATAAAAATAACCCCAAACAAAACACAGGTGACAGGCCACAGTAAACCACCAAGTGCTGGAGATACATTCATAGGACACAGGTAGCTTTCCGACTCTCCCTGTTACGTGCGCTCTCTCTCTCTCTCTCTCTCTCTCATACTCTCTCTGCGTGCTCCGGCGAATTTTCCGTACAATCTATCCGTTTCCGTACAATCTCGCCGTTTCATTCTCTCAGTCTATTTCTCGCCATAACATTCGCATTCAAAGGTAATCTCTTGACGTTAATATCTCGCATTATTGCAGTTTGTGTATTTGTCGAATGGCTTCTTTAGCCCTCTTCAGTTTGTTGATTTTTTGAGTGATGTTTTAGGAAAATTAACATTAGTATTTTCTTTTTCTGATTTTTTTTTCGGGTTAATATTTTGTGCTGTTTCGAGTTTCTACTATCAGGCATTGCTCTGGTTCTTAAATTGGGTTTTGCTCGTTCTTATTATATTTGACTTACCGATAAATTTGTAGTTTTTGTGGGGATTTTGGTTAGCTTGTATTTTTGAGGTGGATTGGATTTAGGGTTTTAGATTTTTGAGTTTTGCTCTGCTTTTGATCCAACAATTGAGTAATGCTTGATTAAGGGATTTTGAGAGTTTATTGTGTTATAGATTTGGGATGCTTTTTCTTCTTCTCAGCTAGCTATGATAGATATTTCTCGGTTCATGCTTTAATTAATTATCTATTAATCCTTAATGTTTTTAGGGTTTCCTCTTTTTTCCCACTTTTTTCTGTTTTCTATTTTTCAATGTGGGTAGATAATGTGAAAACAGCAAAAGCTATGTTCTTTTTTCTTTCAATGCTGCTTCAAACAACTCCAAAAATTAGCATGTTTCAGTTCCTTTGTTCTTTAGCATTGTTCTGTGGCGTGTAAGATGATTTAGGGTTGGTGAATAAAGACAATCTTAAAAGGCTATGAGATTTATGTTAGGTTTCTTTGTCTTTCTTGCCGACTGGGGATCTGGGTTTTCACACGTCTCTGATTCTGTTTATGTTTCCAGTTTTTTAAGGTATTTGTGGTGTATGAGACAATAATGTTTTGTTTCTGGGTTTTTGTTTTTTTACAGAATGGCCTTGCAGACAGCAAGTCCTCCAACGGCCCCTAGTGCCCAAGTTGTCGGAAACGCTTTTGTTGAGCAGTATTACCATATTCTTCACCACTCTCCAGAGCTGGTTTATAGATTTTATCAGGATTCAAGTGTGCTAAGCCGGCCCGACGCCAATGGTGTGATGACATCGGTGACCACTATGCAAGTAAGCTTCTCATTGGTTTACTTCATGATCTTTTCTCTGCAAAGTGTTTTTTTTTTTTTTTTTTTTTAATTACTATTCTGGTCAACTTGTTTGGCTGGCTGTTTGGATAAATTTGGGATTGCAAGTGTTCATATTAAAGGCTTAATAATTCCTCAATCCTGATTCAATGTTTTCCCGAATCAAAAGTATCTAAAATTGGTTCTAGATTTTGACGTTAACTGCAGCTAAAACATTATTGCTTTGTTTTTGTTGGAGCAGGATATCAACGAGAAGATTCTTTCATTCGATTACAAGGAGTATAAGGCTGAGATAGAAACAGCCGATGCTCAGAAGTCTTACAAAGATGGGGTGACTGTGCTAGTAACTGGATCTTTGACGGGCAAGGATAACTTGAAAAGGAAATTTGCACAATCATTTTTCCTTGCCCCACAAGACAACGGATACTTTGTCTTAAATGATGTCTTTAGGTACGTAGAAGATGGAGAAATATTGGAGAATCGTCCAGTGAATGGAGTTGATGATGCCACAAAAGTCCCCATAACTGTAGACCCTGGTAAGTTAGCCTTTTTGTTTTGGCCACTATATCCAGGTAATATCTGAAATCTTTTTAAGCTTCTGGAATGTTGTTTGCAGAGCCAACTCATGTTCCTGATCCTCCTACACCAGATCCTGTAACTGTTCATCAAGAATTGGATAAAAATATTGTCGAGAAAGGCTATGATGCATTAGAGAATGAGAGACAATTTGTTCACGAAGAAGCATCAGTTGTGGAACCCCCATCTCATTCACATGGGAATGACATGCCCGTGGAAGTTGAATCAGTTTCTATGATGATCCCAGAGGATGCTCCAAAGAAGTCATATGCATCAATCGTGAGTTGCCGGCACAGTGAATTTTCATCTGAAAGAGTTTGTGTGTTTGCTTGAATTATAGTTTGGTATGTGTCATTGTAGGTAAAAGTAGCAAAAGGGAGTCCGGGACTGACTAAAATTTATGTGCCAACTAATACAGCAAAATTGGCTCCTAAGAAAACTGAGAATCAGTCTCACGGGTCAGCAGTGCCTGCGTCAGTGCCAGAAGCATCAGCACCAAGTAGCACCAGCACTCCAGAGAGTAGCAATGACAATGAGGAAGGTACTTAAATTGTTTTTTCTTTCATAGACGATCATTTTCCTGATTTTTGATCATGCAAAATAAAGCAACAAAACAATAATCAACTATCATTTTATGATCATATAATATTTTATGTAATAAAGTCCCAAAGTTTTACATATACAATATTTTATGATCATGCAAAATAATTTCATAAGAAAATAAAATATAACGGACTTTTTATAATTTCATAAGATGAACAGAGAACTCTATTTCTTACTTTCTTCTCTTATTTATTTTCTAGGTATTTCTACATTGAAGATAAACGGAAAAATAAGTAACAAAACAATAATCAACTATCATTTTCTAAAGAATTTAATTGATTGACGAGGGGGAAAAAAGATGTAAAGCATTAATTATCAAGTACAACACATGCAAAATGGGAAGCCGTATAAAATTTTTCCCATGCTAAGTTACAATAAGGGTCAGTTTAGTAGTCCTATAGATTTTTAAAAAAAAAAAGTACTTTTAACTGTATTAATGTAACGCCCTCTAGAATTAAACATGTTTAATTATGCTAAACTGTGGATTATTAGTGTGCCTAATTTGATTTTCACAATTAATAAAGGGACTTTAAGTTATTTTTAGTAATTAAAATTTCACCCCAAAGATTTTTAGAAAATACACTTAAAATTTAATACATTTTTCTTTTTCCATTTTTCTTTTTTCTTCTTTTTCTTTCCTTTTCTTTTTCTTTTTCTTTTTTTTTCTTTTCTTTTTCTTCTTTTCCTCCCTTCCTTCCCTTCCGCCAAAGACCCCCTCTCTCCTTTTTTTTTTTTTTTTTTTTTCTTCTTTTCTTCCCTGGTTCTCCCACGCACGCCCACCTCTCTCTCTCTTTCTCTATTTTTCTTCACGCCGCCACCTCCTTCCTCCGGGATCTCTCTCTCTCACGGCTTCCTCTCTCTTTCCTTGCTCTCTCTTTTCTCTCGGTTTCTCTCTCTCTCTCTCGGCGGTTTGGCCGGAAGCACAAAAAAAAAAAAAAAAAAAAACGAAAATTGGGAGAAACCGAGAGAAACAAAGCTTCATCAACTAAATTGAGGTAAAACCCTTTGAAACCCACTCTTTGATTCAATTATAAGCTTGAGAAAGTTTGATTTTGGTTAGATTTGAATAAATTTGAGTTAGGGTTTGGATTTGAACAATTATTGTTGAAATTGGATGAAATTTGGGGATTTTCGGTTATTGGACTTGTTTAATTGATTAGAAACCCATTTTGATGGATTCTCGGATATATATATTGAAATTGATTTGAATTGTAGGTTTGGCATTTTTCCTATTTATGCCGGCATCTTTCAAAATTTCCCTAGAAACTTGTTTTAAAAATCGAAATTAAATAGGAAAACCAAACCTATGGATTGGATTCTAAATTTTAAAGAACCCTAAATGGAATTAAAAAGTCATTGTGAAACTTGGATTTGAGTAAAGGCACACTAATAGGAAACAATTAAACATGATTGACCTTAATTCGTTTTAGGAATGAGAAATACTTCCTAAGATATTGCTTTTGTGATAAAGCTAGTGGAGAAGTCAATCATTAAGGCTTAAGGAAAGCGGAGGCTAGGAGAACTCAAGACTAGCCCGTGTTTGGTATCCAACAGTAGGATATTCTTGTCCATATCCTTGTTAGCCTCATTTTAAATGATTTTGGCCTATGAAAATGTTTTAGAACAAAACATGTTTAAAGAGAAAATGATTTTAAAGGAAATAGCATGAATAATGCTATTAAGTTTTCCAATGATTTTGAATGAGATTTCAAAGCGTATCATTTCTTAAAATGAAACATTTAAGGAATGATACAAATGCATGATGGCCTCGAGAGATCGGGATGTGGGAATCGCATCCTTGGGGCAGTCCCGAAACCCGCATCGGATCCGCTTCTTGTTTAGTGGAACTATGGCTCGCACTTTTACGAGATAGACATTTTACCGCTTCTTGATTAGTGGTATGATGAGTGTACATTTTCATTATATAGACATATTCTACTATGTGAGTGTTTCCTTTTTCAAAAAAAAAAAAAAGGGATGATCGGTTCAGTGTACATCTTCGGACCGTGAGTGCCTTTTATTTTAAATGCTTTATAAAATTATATCCCATTGGGCCTTTCGCTCACCTTTTCCCATTTATAAATGTATTAAACCCCTCCGTGATGCGGGGAGTAGGGGCGGAATAGGTAGCTTTCACCGGTGTCGTGGACTTGATTTCGGAAGCAAAGAGTTGTATTCCTCTATCTTTATTTTCGTGCATGTATAAGAGATTATGGATTGTAAACTTAAATGTTGCTAGATTGTGGTTGATGTCACACTTACTTATATTATATTCATGTATGCTAAACACCGTGGGAATTCGACATGGTACCAAAGGACGTGGTTTTAAACCGGTTTGGTTGGAAATTCCACCACCGCTCTTGAAATTAAATCTCTTTGTATCGAAGGGGGACTCGTTTTGAAAATACCGGATGTTTTGGATTTGAATGAAATTAAAATTTTTGCTAATCTCTTTTTAAACAGTTTAAGTTTCTAAACGAGCCTCCACGTCACCAACCCCTTTGGGGGCGTGACAAGACTTGGTATCGAGCCCTTGGTTTAGAACCTTAGGGTTTGGAATTATGCATACATGAATGACATCGAAACCACTAAAACAGTCTAGCTTTCTTTTCGGATAAGAGAATGTCCGCCACAGAAAACCTAATCCACCGCGATGCCGAATGAGCAATTTATGGAAGCCATGTCGCCGCCTTTCAAGGGATGGCTACTAGAGCTCAAAATGAACGTCCCGTGGAGGATGTAAAAAAAGACTATTTCCGTGAGTACCGGGCGTAGCTCGATACACCGTATTCACTAACGGTGGACCCGAGGAAGCCGAGTATTGGTTTGACTCGGTGTATAAGCATCCGAGTACCATGGGGTGCCGAATGAATATTGGGTGGAGTTTGCAACTTTCAAGTTTGAAGGTCTTGCGGTGCATGGTGGAAGCATATCCGGCGAATGAAAGATGTAGAGGGATGACTTGGGAACAATTCAAGCGCTCTTTAATGAGCAATTCTTTCCTCCAAGTTATCGAGATGAAAAGGCCATGGAGTTCATGGGCCTCTGACAGGAGAGACATGACAAGGAGTATGAAGCTAAGTTCAATGGATCGTCCCGTTTTGCTCCTTCCTTGATTGAACCGGAGCGCATGAAGTGCTTAAAGTTTGAAAGAGGTCTTAAAGGTGTTATCCGGAGATCAGTGGTAGCTTTAAGGCATCGAGTCTCTGATGGACCAAGTTGCGTGCCCATCTCACATGAGCAGAGCACATCGCCTTCCTCCAAGATCGAGCAACTTCGGGAAAAACTTGAGAGGACCTCAAAGGAATAACAAAGGGTCGTGATCAAGGGCAAGGTAGTGGAGGAGTGCCTAGTGGGTAGCAGTGGCTCTTGGAAGTGGAAGAGTGGACCCTATGGCTTCAAATGCCACCATTGTGGGGAACTGGGGCATATCAAGAGAACTCCGTCTCTCGAGGAGGCCAACAGGTGAACCAACAGGCCCGGCAACTGGCGAGAATCAAGGGGGGCATTGCTCCTGAGTCAAGATGTGACTTCCACAGTTCACGCCTTTTATCGCCCCGTTTCACGCTGAGATGCCAATTCCTCCCGTGACCGTCCTCGAGTCACGAACTACTCTTATTTCCGCCACAGACTTAGTGTCGCACAGCCTACCCCACCGCGAAGATGCAGGCTGGAAACCAGAGGCCTAACAACAACGAAAGAGGAAAAGGGAAAGCACCGGGCGTATGCATACCATGGCCGGGGAAGTTCGAGCTCATGCCGGAAACCCAACGTCGAGGGTATGGTACCTATCTCACATTCTTTTGCACGAGTTTTGTTCGAATCGGTGCTACGACTCTTTGTTTCCACTTTTTTGTGAAAATATTGGGTTTGAAACCCGATGACTTAGAGACCCCAATGTCCATAAACTCTCCAATCGGGATGTATGGAGGTGACTAGCATATGTAGGTCGTGTGTGATCACGATTGGAAGCGAGAAATTAAAGGCAGATTTGATAATCCTTCCCATGAATCAATTTGATGTGGTGCTTGGAATGGATTGGTTATCAAGATATGGGGCGATTGTTGATTGCCACCGTATGAGAGTTACTTTGACTACCCGGGCCTCGCACGATAGTAACGTGTCGTGGAGGCATTAACCCGCCATCAAGAGCGACTATCGAGGTATAGTGTCGGAGGACGACGGAATTTAGCTTGTTTCTCATTCCTTTCGGCATTAGAGGGTGAATCCGCATCGCCGGGAGAATGTTGAGGTCCCCGTGGTCGATGAATATACGGATGTATTCCCCGATGAGTTGCCCGGTTTACCACCGATCGAGAGATCGAGTTTTGCATCGACTTACTTCCGGAGACGGCCCGATTTCTATTGCTCCATATCGAATGGCGCTGCGAGATGAAAGAGCTAAGGAAACAAATGAGAGTTGATGTAAAATGGATTCATCAGAACAAAGACTTCTCCGGGGTGCACCTGTCTTGTTCGCAAAAAGCACGACGGATCCCTTCTTGTGCATAGACTAAACAGCTTGAATAGAGTTACCGTGAAGAACAAGTACCCATTGCCGAGGATCGATGAGTTGTTTGATCAATTAGGAGGATCACGGTACTACTCAAAAATCGACTTGAGATCCGGGTATCATCGGGTTGAAGATTAGGGAAGATGATATTCCAAAAACAAATTTTCAGGACTCGTTATGGGCACTATGAGTTCTTAGTAATGCCTTTTGATTGACGAATGCTCCCCGCCGCTTTTATGGACTTGATGAATCGAGTCTTCCGCCCATATTTAGACCCGGGTTTGTGATAGTCTTTATTGATGACATCCTCGTTTATTCAAAGACTTGGGAAGAGCACGAGCAACATTTGAGGATCGTTCTCCGGACTCTTCGAGAACACCAACTTTATGCAAAGAAGGAGAAATGTGATTTCTGGGCCGATGTGTCAAGTTCCTTGGACATGTTATATCCGGACAAGGAATTTCAAAGGATCCCGCAAAGATTGAAACGGTGCTACAATGGGAACGATCAAGAACGAAATAAATTCAAGCTTCCTAGGACTTGCGGGTATTATCGACGATTTGTAAAGGATTTCTAGTATTGTTTGCTCAATGACTCCGGTTGACTAAAAAGGAAGTCGTTTGAATGGGATGCCGATTGTGAACATGCATTCCAAGAACCGAGGACTAGACTAACCAAAGGCGCCCGATTCTCGACGATTCCTAATAGCGATGAGCCGTCACGAGGTGTATTCCGATGCATCAAGACGAGGGCTTGGGTGTGTTCTTATGCAAAATGGACATGTGGTGGCCTATGCATCTCGTCAATCAAGCCACATGAATGTAACTACCCCACGCATGACCCGGAGTTAGCAAAGCAGTGATTTTTGCTCTCAAGATATGGAGATGCTACCTCTATGGAGTAAAATTCCAAATCTTCTCCGATCATAAGAGTTTGAAGTATCTGCTCACTCGTAAGGACTTAAATCCGAGACAAAGAAGATGGATGGAATACATGGAGGACTATGACTTCACCTTGCAAGATCATCCCGAAAAGCCAACGTGGTAGCAGATGCTCTCGAGAGAAAGACCCTGTGAATCCTAGCATCTTTGGCATTGGAAGATTGGAAGGAGTGAAATCGTAGGTGATTATGATCTTCAAGATTATGAGGATTCTAATCAAGCTATGGTGTACAACTTGGTTTCAACGCCAATCCTTATACAACAAGTCAAGGTAACCAATGGCAAGATTCGCATCTTCGTGAATTTGGACTCGAGTTCGTAATGGAGAAAAACTTGACGAATGGAATATTCAGGAGATGGAACGCCTACTTCAAGAATCGCCTTTGCCGCTCCTCAAGTGGATGAGATAAAGAAGATGATCCTTCATGAAGCTCACAAATCGAGGTTTGCTATTCACCCCGGGAGTACCAAGATGTATCAAGACCTCAAAAGACAATATTGGTGGAGAGGCATGAAGAAGGATGTCCGCCAATACGTGTCGAATGTGCGACTTGTCTTCGAGTCAAGGTGAACATCGAAACCCGCCGAGAACTACATGCCTCTTCCCTGCTCCCTGGATGGAAATGGGAGCACATTACGATGGATTTTCTAATGGGATTGCCGAGGACCGAACATCGACATGATGCCATATGGGTCGTTGTGGATAGGTTAACGAAGTCCGCCAAGACTTCATTCCCTTTCGTATGACTTATTCCGGAAAGTTCTAGCGAGTTGTATCCGAGCACGTTGTCGACTTCACGGAGTTCCATTGTTCATCACATCGACCGTGACACTCGCTTCAATGCCGATATTGGAGAAGTTTCCAAGAAGCCATGGAACCGAAATAATTTCAAGACCGCTTTTCATCCTCGGGACCGATGGACAATCCGAGAGAGTTATTCAGATTTTGGAGGACATGCTTCAAGGCTTGCATTCTAGATTTTAGTGGAAACCGAAGAAGCATCTTCATTTAGCCGAGTTTGCATACAACAACAGCTTATCGAGTAGCATTGGGATGGCCCCATTCGAAGCGCCAGGTATGGCGTAACCTTGTAGATCGCCATTTGTTGGCTTGAGTCAAGATCGATCGACCCTTGGACCGGATGTTATCCAAGAAAATAATGAAAAGATAGCCGTGATTCGGGAACGACTATTAACGGCTCGTAGTCGCCAAAAGAGTTATCTTGACAAGAGGCGAAGACCCTTAGAGTTCTCGGAGGGGGTGATTTTGTCTTGTTGAAAGTCTCTCCACGCAAAGGTGTTACTCGTTTTGGTGTGAAAGGGAAACTCGCGCCGAGGTACATCGGGCCATTTCAAATCACACAACGAGTCGGGTGTCGTTGTTACCGCCTTGATCTTCCTCCGGTGTCTCACGTGCACAATGTGTTCCATGTTTCAATGCTTGAAAGTGTCAACTCGATCCGTAAGCCATTGTGCAATGATGCGACGTGCCGATCCAATATGACACGACTTACGAGGAAGTGCCCATCCAAATTCTTGATCGGAAGATGAAAAGCCTACGCCAACGCGAGATACCGTTAGTGAAGGTGTTGTGGCGGCACCATGGCATTGAAGAAGCAACGTGGGAGTTGGAGACGACGATGCGAGAACGATATCCGTATCTCTTCATATCGTGAGGTAAATTTCAATTTCAGGGACGAAATTTCTTAAGGGGGGTAGAATGTAACGCCCTCTAGAATTAAACATGTTTAATTATGCTAAACTGTGGATTATTAGTGTGCCTAATTTGATTTTCACAATTAATAAAGGGACTTTAAGTTATTTTTAGTAATTAAAATTTCACCCCAAAGATTTTTAGAAAATACACTTAAAATTTAATACATTTTTCTTTTTCCATTTTTCTTTTTTTTTCTTTTTCTTTCCTTTTCTTTTTCTTTTTCTTTTTTTTTCTTTTCTTTTTCTTCTTTTCCTCCCTTCCTTCCCGCAAAATGCCCAAGACACCCCTCTCTCTCCTTTTTTTTTTTTTTTTTTTCTTTTCTTTTTTTCTTCCCTGGTTCTCCCCCACGCACGCCCACTCCTCTCTCTCTCTTTTTCTCCATTTTTCTTCACGCCGCCACCTCCTTCCTCCGGGATCTCTCTCTCTCACGGCTTCCTCTCTCTTTTCCTTGCTCTCTTTTCTCTCGGTTTCTCTCTCTCTCTCTCGTTTTGGCCGGAAGCACACAAAAAAAAAAAAAAAACGAAAAAACGGGAGAAAACCGAGAGAAACAAAGCTTCATCAACTAAATTGAGGTAAAACCCTTTGAAACCCACTCTTTGATTCGAATTATAAGCTTGAGAAAGTTTGATTTTGGTTAGATTTGAATAAATTTGAGTTAGGGTTTGGATTTGAACAATTATTGTTGAAATTGGATGAAATTTGGGGATTTTCGGTTATTGGACTTGTTTAATTGATTAGAAACCCATTTTGATGGATTCTCGAGATATATATATTGAAATTGATTTGAATTGCGGGTTTGGCATTTTTCCTATTTATATTGGCATCTGCTGTCAAATTTCCTAGAAACTTGTTTTAAAACCGAAATTAAATAGGAAAACCAAACCTATGGATTGGATTCTAAATTTTAAAGAACCCTAAATGGAATTAAAAAGTCATTGTGAAACTTGGATTTGAGTAAAGGCACACTAATAGGAAACAATTAAACATGATTGACCTTAATTCGTTTTAGGAATGAGAAATACTTCCTAAGATATTGCTTTTGTGATAAAGCTAGTGGAGAAGTCAATCATTAAGGCTTAAGGAAAGCGGAGGCTAGGAGAACCCAAGACTAGCCCAGTTTGGTATCCAACAGTAGGATATTCTTGTCCATATCCTTGTTAGCCTCATTTTAAATGATTTTGGCCTATGAAAATGTTTTAGAACAAAACATGTTTAAAGAGAAAATGATTTTAAAGGAAATAGCATGAATAATGCTATTAAGTTTTCCAATGATTTTGAATGAGATTTCAAAAGCGTATCATTTCTTAAAATGAAACATTTAAGGAATGATACAAATGCATGATGGCCTCGAGAGATCGGGATGTGGGAATCGCATCCTTGGGGCGGTGTCCCAAACCCGTCTTTGGATCCGCTTCTTGTTTAGTGGAACTATGGCTCTGCACTTTTACGAGATAGACATTTTACCGCTTCTTGATTAGTGGTATGATGAGTCATACATTTTCATTATATAGACATATTCTACTATGTGAGTGTTTCCTTTTTTTTTAAAAAAAAAGGGATGATCGGTTCGAGTGTACATCTTCGGACCGTGAGTGCCTTTATTTTAAATGCTTTATAAAATTATATCCCATCGGGCCTTTTCGCTCACCTTTTCCTGCTTATAAAATGTATTAAACCCCTCCGTGATGCGGGGGAGTAGGGCGGAATAGGTAGCTTTCACCGGTGTCGTGGACTTGATTTCGGAAGCAAAGAGTTGTATTCCTCTATCTTTATTTTCGTGCATGTATAAGAGATTATGGATTGTAAACTTAAATGTTGCTAGATTGTGGTTGATGTCACACTTACTTATATTATATTCATGTATGCTAAACACACGTGGAATTCTATTACATGGTACCAAAGGACGTGGTTTTAAACCGGTTTGGTTGGAAATTCTACCACCGCTCTTGAAATTAAATCTCTCTTGTATCGGGGGGGACTCGTTTGGAAATACCGGATGTTTTGGATTTGAATGAAATTAAAATTTTTGCTAATCTCTCTTTTAAACAGGTTTAAGTTTCTAAACGAGCCTCCACGTCACCAACCCCGGTTTCGGGGGCGTGACAATTAAACAAAAAAATAGTTGTTATAAAAAGCAATTGAATATTTGATAAACTGTAATAATACAAGTATTGCTAAATAATTATCAATTATAATTACTTTATGTATTTATTTAAGATTATTAATTACGGTCATCTTAACTATCCACAATAATTCAACCTTACAATTTATCAAATATTATTGCACTGCTTTTAGAACCAGCAATACATGTATAATTACAGCTTATTAAACACTTAGGTGCTTTTTATAATAACTACTTTTTCTTTCAACATAGTTAAAAATAATTTATTTTAAAATCAACAACATTATCAAACTGGCCCTTCGGTAGTAGATTCTTAAAAAAAAAAAATTAAAAATCACTTTTTATGATTTTTTTCAAATACTATTATCAACTTTTAATGGCTAAAGAAGTAATTTTAAACTCTAAAAAATACTATCAAACGCACCTTAAATTGCAATTTCATTAATTTCATAACTAAACATCAATTTTTTAGCGCTTTAAATCACGTGTTGCTCATATGTCTGATCAATAAAAGAACAAATAATAATAAATTGAGACAAAATACTTTAATTTTTAAAAAATTTAAATAAAATTGCAAATTATTCCTTTCTATGACCCTTTATGTCATCTCCTCCTTTACTCACAATCTGAGTGTCAATATTGTCCTCCTACATTACATTTTAATAACGAATTATATTATCCACACGTAATTAAAACCATTAAAAAATTAATGTTCTGTTGTTGACGTGTGTACCAAAGTTATCATCTACAATTAGTTGAGTTGTAAAAAAATTGAAGTTCTGTGTCACTTTGATTGATAAAAGCGCAATAAGACAATTTCTATTTTCTGGCATATGTCAATTCAGTTTTTTTTTTTTTTTTTTTTTTTCAGAAAACACCTCGTGTATCCTTTCTTCAACGATCATGAATTCTGTTCACTTCACCTATTTAAATTTAAATTTTAAATTTTATTACAGTAAAAAATTTTAAAAAATAGTTACATTTAATTTTTTTATTATAATAAAAAATTCTCACATAAAATCACATCTCAACTTAAATTATAAACTCAAATTAACAAAGTGAACGGCCATGATGTTTCTCTATTTTGGTATATAATACGTCACGCCATACGTGAGTCGTAACCAATTGACTCGCCCCTCCATCATGGGTAATTAAGATCGATATACTATATATTAGCCCATAATTAGATAATGTATTATTATCAGGTTTTCAAGGGAAACACAAATGTCCAAAATATTTTTCCTTTCCATAACGTTTGATAATTTATTAATTCCACACTAGTCTTGTACTAATTATCATAAAGACATAAACTAATCACATTTATTCGTCCTCAAACCTTTTTTTTTTTTTTTTAAAAAAAAGGTTCCGTAAAGAAAAAAACAATTGGTATGATTGGTTTCGTTTTGATATAAAAGTACGACGAGCTTCATGGTTTTTATATACATAATTCTTTGAATCACTGACCACAAGCCACTTATCCTCTTTCACTTTCACTATTACTCCAATGGCGAAAACACTCGAGATTGTTCGTGTCTATCCTTCAACAGATTCATCTGATTCCTTCTCCGACTTCTCTCTGCCGTTGACTTTCTACGATACCTGCTGGTTCAAGTTCCCTCCGGTCGAGCGTCTCTTCTTCTACTCTCTCCCACAACCAAAACAAACTTTCTTAGACTCAACAATCCCAAAGCTCAAACACGCTCTCTCTCTAACTCTCCAACACTTTCTCCCTCTCGCCGGAAACCTAACTTGGCCTCGAGATTCCCCCAAGCCCATCATTCTCTACACCCCAAATGACGGCGTTTCTCTCACCGTCGCCGAATCCAACGCCGCCGAGAAAGATGAAGACTTTGATTTCCTCTCCGGTAACCAGGCCCGCAAAGCGGCGTCGTTTCATCCCCTCGTTCCGAAGCTGAAAGTTTCCGAAACAGGGGCTTCGGTGATATCCCTGCAAATAACTCTGTTTCCGAACAGAGGATTTTGCATCGGCTTGGCGTGCCACCACGCCGTTCTCGACGGGAAATCCATGATCATGTTCATGAAATCGTGGGCTCATTTTTGCAGATCGGAGAAACCGGATTTACCGCCGGAGCTAACGCCTTTCTACGACCGGTCAGTCATCAACGACCAGCATGGGCTTGACATGCTGTACTTAAACAATTGGCTTTCTTTATCCAAGATACCTAATCCTAAAGATGACCCAAATCTGTTCCAGTTTTTCTCCTTTATGGACGTCCCGTCGGACTTTGTTCGAGTCACTTTTGAGTTAACCAGAGCGGACATAACAAAACTCCGGCAAAAGGTATTATCCACGTGGGAAAAACTAGGACTCACAGACCTCCATTTAAGCTCCTTTGTTCTCACGTTTGCTCACACTTTAGTGTGCATGTTGAAACTCAAAGAAACCGACGTCGAAAACCAGGACACAAAAAGAAAGGCCACGACCTTCGGGTTCACGGTGGATTGCCGGAGCCGTTTGAGGCCTCCGGTGCCGGAGAACTACTTCGGGAACTGCATCGGGTTTGCGCTGGACTATAAGGACAAGAGAGGGGTTCTGAAGGAGGAAGACCCGGTAGCCGCCATGGCCTCGGAGATTGGCGAGATGGTAAGGGAGTTTGAGAAAGTCGGTGTGTTGGAAAAGGCGTTGGAGGTCGAACGGAATTTTTTTACGATTTTGTCGAAGGAGGTTTTTGTTATCGGAGTGGCGGGGTCGCCGAGATTTGGTGTTTACGGCATCGATTTCGGGTGGGGAAAGCCACAGAAGGTGGAGATTGTGTCCATAGATAGAACCGGAGCTATTTCCTTGGCGGAATCTAGGGATGGAAGTGGAGGCGTTGAGGTTGGTCTCGTTTTGAAGAAGAGTGAAACGGATGTTTTCTCTTCCCTCTTTCTCGCCTGATTAGAGACTCATCATGTCTAAAAGTTGTTTTACTCTCTCAAGTTAGTTTTCACCATTTGATTTTCTTACCAAGGGAAATAATTAGCGACTTTTTCGGTGTGTTTGTCACAGTACGCAGTCTTATCTTATTGTTGTCCTACTTCTCAGCTTATCACCAACCAAAAGCTGCCATGCAGTGGAAAACGATCATTCATGTAATAGAAAGTGATGCTGATCAACATTTTATCGTGGTACGTAATTTTGAAGTGAAAGTTTAATTCACGAATTTAAAATTATTTTTAATTATAATATATTATGAATTATGATTTGCCTTAGAATAGGAATGTTCGAATGTTCATACTAAATACTTAAAAAGTCTTAAGTACTTATCAGCTTATCACCAGTCATACGCTGACAAAACATATAATGGAAAAAGATTATTCACAAAACACACCCACATGGTCATTTATGAGACATGTCGGTGAAAATTAGCTGCGCGGAGATATATTTGACATGCGCACGTAATGCGGATTTTTGTCGGCAAACATTTATATGCTTGCGTGACAAAATAACCACAAGTCACTGCAAACTGCTGCATCATATATATATATATATATAGTTATATATTAGTATGAGAAATATTAGTATGATTTTTTTTTGATATTTTATACATTAATTATTTGATATTTAAATTTTATTAATATGATATGTTATTATTTAAATAAAAAATAAGATTATAAAATTTACGTATCAAATAATAAATATAAAAAGTGATAAAAAAATGACGTTAACGTATTAATATACCATTAATGCAGTCTGTTTTGAATATAAAATATGATGTGAAGAGATACTATAGAATGTTGAAATGGACCGCCGTTGATCACTGTTTAATGCAACATATAAATCATATGAACAGAAGTAAAAATTTGAAAATACTTAAACATATCTAAAATTTAGAATAATTCACTCTCAAAATATGAGAGCTATATATTCATTATGATTCGATTATTTTACTATATGAAATGATGAAAAAGATATAAGGAGCTTAAGTACAGAAAATAGTCTCGGAGATTGATAATGATCGAAGAAAACGTTAGATACGTTTAGAACTCATTTTAAAATAATTTTATTTTTTATATGAAAATAAAAATAAAGACGTTTTTAATCTTAAACAGAAATTATTTTTAAAAATGTATTTGATAATTTTATCAATAGATTATTTTTAGTATAAAAAAATTTATTAATATCTCTGTCTCTTTCTTTTTGTTCAAGCGATGAGAAAATAAAAATAAAAAATAATTAAAAATTATTTTTTATTTCTCTTTTATTTTAAATTAAATTAAAAAATTATTTTTATTTTTTATTTTTATTATGTCAAATGTTATTTTAAAAATATTTTTATTTTTTTTAAAAAATATATATATGAAAAATAAAAAAATAGAGTCAATCTAAGGCCGTTGTATTTTCGCTGTTTTTTTCTTGATTTGAAATATCTTCAAAGTGGAAAATTGGCACTAAGAAATTATTACCTGACCCTGAAGTCAATAAAGCTTTCATAAGCTGAGAAGCAAAAAGACAAAGAAGATATATATAGGTGTGTAAATATCTGTAGACAGCATAAAATATCCAAATGCATATAATGAGTAGTTTCCTTGACCGATCTCTTGATTATTAGATGCTTGACATGTGGAGAGCCAAGATTACTCGAGGGCAAATTCCAACTCTAACAACTACAGATTTCATCTAAATTACATATAAAATTAAATTAAAAGAATGCTATGAACAGTATTATTGCCTTTTTATCCCCACGATTTGTTCAGATGTTTTTTTTTTTTTAATTTCCGCTATGTCATTTTTGACGTTAAATTACTATTTTGTCTTTTAGGTCAGTTTATTGTGCTTTAATTTGTTATGACTGTTTTGGTCATTCACACTGAGTGAATATGTTTTTGCCTTTTTCATTTGTGTCATTCTACAACCTTCTGATATTATCTCTCTTTCTTCATTTCTGGAACCATTTTTTTTCTCTTATGTTCGTTTGTTTCTGCAACCATCTATATATATATATATATATATATATATATTTTCTTTGCAAGCAGATTGAGTGTTTTTTTCTCTTCTTTTTCGTTTGTTGATGGAGCAAGTTTTCTCTGTTCTGTATTTTTATTTCTGTAATAGTTAAGATCGTTTTTTTTTTTCATTTTTGGACTATATTTCTTTGTTTCTCATATTCTTTTCTTCTGCAACCTTCTAGATATGTTGTTTTTCCATTTGTGTACCAGATTTATTTGTTTTCCGTCTTCTATCTATTTGCATATATATTTTTTTATTTTTTACTTTTTTTTATTTTATTTTGGTTGAACATGAATGGTCGTTTTTCCTTTCTTTATGCCGTTTGTTTTTTGGGTCTTTGATTTAGTTGATTTTTTTTTTATTCGGTTTCATAGATTTGCTCATTTGTTTCAGATCTACATTCTTAATCATTGTATTTCTTTGCTGTTTGGTCGTTTACTTCATATCTATATTTTTACACCTTATTTTTTTGATCTGTTTGTTCTATCTTTCTTGGTTTTCTGGGTTTCGATTTTTCGTTCATTTTTTCAGTCATTCTTCTCATCTTTGTTTTTATGATTTTTGTGGATATTTTGGGTTTTGTTATTTTGTTTATGATTTTTAGTTATTTATTTTTTGGCAGGTATCTTTGTGAAAAAAAAATTTTTTTTTTTTTTTTTTTTCAGAATTTCAATATTTTTTCTCCTGTTATTTATATTTTTCATCTATGTTTTTGTTTACTATCTTTAAATTTCTGCATGTTTGTTTAAGTTGTATTTTTTTGAATTTGAGCCATTATCTAATAATTATCGTCATCTAAATGTATTAACATTTCTTTCCTCCCCACACGGAGGAAACGCTCAAGAAACAGAACAGCATTGTATTTTATTTTGTACAATTTGTATATATATGTGTAAATATGTTCGTACAAATTTTATATTTATTATATAAAACAATATTGTATAATATATGTGTATATATAAATACATTTTAAATATATCTATTATATAATAAAATATTGTATTCCCCAGCAACCCGCCGGAATACAGGCTCGTTTCATCTAAATTACATAAAAAATTAAATTACAAGAATCAAATAGAGTGGCCACCCACTCTTATAGTTGTATGTGACTCTACTCTTATTAGGGGTGTAAATCAAGGGTAGGGTTGAGTCGAAAAAATGAATCTATTCACCTAGTTCGGGTTTAGAAAATTTTGAGTCTCGAGACTCTCTTAAATTTACAAACTCGTGACGTTTCGGGTGACCTCGGGTAGGGTAGGGTTACTCAGGTTATTCTGGTTGGTGAAAGCAGATAATTAATAAAAAAACAATTAGAATATTTCAATTAGATTGGTACCCTTCTAACATGTAAAATAATCCATATAAAATAAACAATTTAATTCAGAATAAATAAATCATATAAAGATTAATAGTCCATATAAAAATAGTCACAAAATAGGACATGAAATAAAAATTAGTCCATTCTAACATATCACATATAAAAGCAAACATATCACATATCAACTAGTCTCTTTTTTGTTTACATTTTCTCACATAGCAAACCATAAAAGCAAACATATCACATTTTCTCATATCACATAAAAGCAAACATATCACATATCACAAGCAACACATGAATTCCAAACCATTCTCTAACTAACCTTTATGTTTTCAATTACTTTCTCCTCTTCCTGAATTCCAAACCAGAAACCAAAATCTTCAAAGTCTTCACTCTTCTTTCATCTTCCTCAGTTGGAAATAAACAAGTAGAAACAAAAAGATCCACTCACGAGTCACGAGCAGAGCCAGGACTGGAACCAAAAAATGACAACAAAACAAAGTTGAAAACGATCGAAATGACAACTTGCGATCGATTATGGACGATCAAATTTTGGAACTCCAAACCGGTGAACACAATAAAGTTTATTTCTTTCTCATGCTTGACAATCTAGTGGACAAAGTTTGGAGTCCAACACACATACGGTGAAAAAACAAAAAAACAGGCAGATTGACAATCTGGGTGACAATCCATCAATCAAGCAAAACATCAATTAATGTCTGGTGACAATCCATACGGTGACAATGTGATAAGTTGATAACACACATGAATCAAGCAAAAACACTTACGGTGGATCGGGCGACGGCGACTTCGCGATTGCGACGGCTGGGACTAGCGGTGGCGAGTGGTGACTGGGAGGCTGGGACTGGCGGCGGCGACTCGAGTCCCAGCGGCGACTCGCGACTGGGAGGCTGTGACTGGCGGTGGCGAGTGGCGACTAGGATGCTGGGACTGGCGGCGGTGAGTGGCGACTGTAGTGCCGACTGGGTGGGTGGGAGCCGGGAGGAAGGAAAAATGAAATGGAAGTCGGAACTCGGAAGAGAAGAAGAGTGAAGGATTAGGGATTTTTGAGTTTTTACTCTCACTCACACGGTAAACGACACAAATTAGAGTGTCACTCACACAATCACATAACTGATAAGACATTACTCTTTCTCACACTCTCAGTAAGTGGCCGGGTCGGGGCAACTCGGGTGAGCAGTTGCCCCACCCGCGGCCCAACCCGCAAATTGCGGATTGGGCCTATTATAAACTGAAAATAAAAAAAATAAAAATAAAAAATAACCCAACATTTTCGGGTAGACTCGGGTAGGGTCGGACGTGTTTGTCGGGTTCGGGTTCAATTCTTACACCCCTAACTCTTATTCGGAGTTGCTCACAAAATTAAGGTCTCGCTCAATCTACGCAACGCAAATTTACCGGTCATATTAAATTGTGTCGACATCAAGTGTTTTGTTTTAGTAACCTGTTGAAATAATCCCAATCTAAAAGTCTTAAAATGATTTGTAATCACCAAATTCGAACTTATATGTATAATTTATATAGTACATATATACATTTTTTTTTAGTAATTTTCACAAGTGATCGATTAAATATTGGGGCCCTTTCTTTAGAATAACCTAATTTCTTATAGTTGCAAGAATAAAGAATCCAAAGAAACTTTAAGACATAAAATTGATTTATCATATAATTAGAACTTAATTTATGATAAGATGGATTAAGAGGCCTTGTTAGATTTGTTTTTGGGCTTTATTTTATGGGCTTAGTAATCAATTTATTTACCCTAATATCTCTTCTGCAGCCTTAAAAGGCACCTTTTGCATTTATGAGGAGATACGACAATACATTTTAGGGAGAAAGAGAAATATAAGTTAAAATTTGAGATGAATTAAAATTAATAGGTCAATAGTTTACATAAGTTAATAAATAGGCTAAATTATTATTTTTATCCATAATTTGTCTAGTTATGAACCATAACTTGACAAGTTATTATTCATAATTGTCCATAACTTATCCAGTTATCTACTATAACTTGATAAGTTTGTCCATAACTTATCTAGTTATGAACCATAACTTGACAAATTATGACCTATTAATTTCTATAACTAAAAATTAGCCTATATATTTTCTTAAGTTTTTCATATTAGCCTATTTTCTACTACTTCCCTTATCATATAGCAAATTCTTGTTTTCTATCTTCTTCGTCTTCTTTCTTCTTCCTTCTTCCGGAAACTCGTTCATGGTATCAAAGCCCTAGATCCATGGCAACTCCTGCAACCTCAACTCCTCCTGCAACCCAGCTCCTCCTGCAACCACCATACATTCCTCCTCTTCCATAGCAAATCAGAGTTCACCAAATCAAACCACTCCTCCACAAAGAAATTTCAATCTAAACCAAACCTCAATCCCCAGATCCAACCTCCAAATGCCTCTGTATTCTGCTGCAAACACTATTCCCACATTCTTTCCCTAAAACACCCAAATCCGATTCCAACCAAACTATCCTCCTACCTTCCCTCAATATCTTCCTATTTAACCTGCTAATTTTCCTCCTCCGTCTATGAATCACCCCTTACTGTGAAGCTCAACTTTGACAACTATTTAGTTTGGAAAAATCAACTACTGAACGTGATAATTGCAAATGGTATGGAGGGCTTTATTAATGGGACTCAGCAACCCCCAGCTCATTTTCTTGATCTAAATCAATAGCAGAGTAATCCTCAATTTTTACTTTGGGGCAGGTATAATCGTCTCTTACTGAGTTGGATTTATGCTTCCATTTCTGAAGATGTTATGTCTCAGATTGTTCTTTTTGATACGGCTCAAGAAATTTGGCAAAGTCTGGCTCAAATGTATGCATCTGTTGCTTTCTCTCGGGTTACTGAGTTAAGGACTCAGCTCCAGACCTTAAGAAAAGATGGCTTGTCTGCCGCCGAATATGTTCAGAAGATTAGGAAAATTTGCAACTGTTTGGCATCTATTGGGCACCTGGTGTCTAGAAAAGATCACCTGATTTATTTCTTCAATGGTTTTGATCAAGAGTATAACCCATTTGTTGAGTCGGTGAGTAATCGCTCAGATTCACCGCCTATTGAGCAGATTCACAGCCTATTCTTCAATTTTGAGGCTCGACTTGCTCGACAACACGCCACTACTCAGCTTAGCTCCCTTCAAGCCAATGTTGCTACCACTTTTCCCATACCCACTTCAAAGACTTCTCAGCCCCGTCCTTATCAATATTCTAATAGAGCTCCTCACAAGCCGTTCTACAATGTTTCACCTCAACTTGGTTTACTCGGCAAACCACTAAGTTCCCCATTGATTGGTCGCTCTAAACAAATACTAGGAGTACCTTTTAGGTCATCTCCTTGCCAGATATGTAGTAAAGATAATCATCACGCCTATACTTGTTATCGGTAGACTAATGTGAGCTATAAACCACCAGCTATGAAGGCCTTCAATGTCACTTTGCATCCTCGTAAACAAAGCTTGGTTATGCGAATCCATTCCTTGATCCAACCACTACAAACACTTGGGGGGACCAATCACGGTATCTAGACTCGGGGCTACACACCACTTCACTCCGGATGCTTCATTCTTTGCAAGATCTTTGAGCCATACCATGGGACCCGATCATCTTTGTGGTGGGAAATGGTAAAACTCTTGCAATCTTGAATGTTGGGCATGCTTGTATTCCGTCTTCACTGCATAAACCATTACGCTTATCTCGAGTCTTACACACACTTGCATTATCTTCAAAGCTAGTCAGTGTCAATCAATTATGTCGTGATAACTAGGTATTTGTTGAGTTTCACCCTGATTTTTTCTTTGTCAAGGATCAGGTTTCCAAGCAAATTCTCCTTCGGGGCAAACTTAACAATGGTCTTTACACTATTTCCTCTTCCAAGTCCTCACCAACCTCTTCAATCCAACCTTCATGCTTGCTCCATCAATTGTCTCATGATCTCTGGCACTCTCGTTTGGGACACCCTGCCTCTCCCATAGTGCATAGGATTTTACAATCTTGTAATCTTTTAAGTTCTAAGCAATCTCAACTTTCCTTTTGTAATTCCTGTAAAATGGCTAAAAGCCATCGTTTACCTTTCGTTTTGTCAAACTCAAGAGCAATGAAATCCTTTGAATTAATTCATACTGATTTGTGGGGTGCTAGTCATGTTCAATCAATTACTGGTGTTCATTATTTTGTGTTGTTTATTGATGATCATACACACTTCACTTGCCTTTATTTACTAAAAACAAAAGATGAAGCTTATACAGCTTTCCTTCAGTTTAAAGCTTTAGTGGAAGCTCAATTTAATTCAAAAATTAAACGAGTTCAATCGGATTTAGGGGGGTGAGGTTCAAAAATTGTCAACATTTCTTGTCAACCTTGGTATTCTCCACCAACTCTCTTGTCCAGCTACACCAGAAAATGGGAGGATCAAACGAAAACAATGTCATGTTGTCAAGACTGGTTTGACCTTTATGGCTCATTCTAGCATGCCTTTAGCATATTGGCTTTATGCATTTCAAACGGCTGTCTATCTAATTAATCGAATGCCTACCTTGGTTCTACAT
The DNA here is from genome assembly GCA_012066045.3 of Morus alba. Lineage (NCBI taxonomy): Eukaryota > Viridiplantae > Streptophyta > Magnoliopsida > Rosales > Moraceae > Morus > Morus alba. The sequence continues at coordinate 4,776,908 of CP050233.2, read as the reverse complement.
CATAAGTCCCCTTATGAACTCTTACATAACAAAATGCTACTTTACAATTCCTCGCGTGTATTTGGCTGCTCTTGTTTCCTATTTATCTGCCCTTTCAATGCTCACAAATTACAATACCGATATGTGGAGTGTGTGTTTCTAGGATATAGCTCACAACATAGGGTTTATGTGTGTCTTCATTACAATTCCAGTAAAATATATGTCTCTCGCCATGTGGTGTTTAATGAGTCATCTTTTCCTTTCAAATCCTTTTCCTCTCAGGCTAGCCCCGCTATGACGATTGAGTTTTTTACTTCATTTGCTTCCTTTTTACCTTATTTCCCTACCTCTACTCCTACATCTTCTCCCTATCCTATCCCTGCTAGTCCTCCACTCCCTACTCCTTTCTCGTCTCCCACCTCGATCGTCTCTACTCAGTTTCTTTCTTCCCCTTCCCATTCTTCTACTCATTCTTCCTTTCCCCATGGTCCTTCTCCTCATTCTCCTACTTTATCTAATAGTCCTCAACATGCTCTACCACCTTCATTTGCTTCAGATATGTTTACTGCTTTGCCTGATATTCAATTGCATAAGCCCCCATCCCCTTCTAATGTGCATCTCATGACTACAAGAGTGAAAAAAGGCAAGTTTCAACCAAAAGCCTTCCAAGTAGGCCTTAGTGAGCCTACCGGTTATAAGCAAGCCTCTCACCATCCGGAATCGATTGGTGCTATGAATGCTGAGTACAATGCACTAGTTCCAAATAACACATGGTCTCTTGTACCCCCAAGTCACACCATCATTGGTTGTAAATGGGTATATAAAATCAAGTTAAAACCCGATCGTACTATGGATCGTTATAAGACACGCTTGCTTGTGAAAGGCTTTAATCAGACTAAAGGTCTTGACTATTTTGAGACTTTCAGTCCAGTTGTTAAGCCCACCACCATCCGCGTTGTTCTTACCATTGCTGTATCTAGAGGTTGGTCCATTCGCCAGTTGTGCAAAACGCTTTCCTTCATGGTGATCTCATTGAAGAGGTTTATATGCAGCAACCGCCCAATTTTATTGATTCCTCTAATCCTACCGCTGTGTGCTGTCTCCATAAATCTCTTTATGGGCTTAAATATCTCCTCAAGACTTTGGTATACCAAGCTTAGCAATCGCTTTACTTCAATGGGGTTCACTACTTTTGTTGATACATCCATGTTCTATTTTTATGGTCCTAAGGGCTCCCTAACTATGCTAGTTTATGTGGATGATATTCTTCTTCTTCGGCGGTCTTGACTCTCTCATTCATGATTTGATTTTATATTTATAGTCGCACTTTGCCATCAAAGATCTCGGGCTCTTACATTATTTCTTGGGCATTGAAGTTACTTGTCATGTCGATACAATTCATTTATGCCAAGAAAAATATATTCAAGATCTTTTATCCAAGGTCGCCCTCGCTTAATGCTAAACCTATGACAACACCTATGGCTTCGGCCCGGTTCTTTCATCTCAAGATGGTTTGCCTTTGGGTCGAGTCTACCACTGCCACCGTAGCATTGTTGGAGCCTTACAATATTATACCATTACTCCTTGGGATATTAGCTTTGTTTGTTAATAAAGCTTGTCGGTTTCTCCATCGTCCCTCCGATTGCCATTGGCAAGTCAGTGAACGAATCCTTTGTTACCTCAAAGCCACTCCATCCCATGGTTTGTTACTACAACGGTCCCCTGAGATCTCTCTTCAATGTTTCACGAATGCCGATTGGGCTTCTTGCCCTGATGATCGTAAGAGTACTGGTGGCTACTGTGTTTACCTTGGTCACTGCCTTGTTTCTTGGTCCTCCTCTAAACAAAAGGTGGTCTCTCGCTCCAATACTAAGTCCGAATACCGGGCTCTTGCCAATGCTGCTGCCGAAATGAGTTGGCTTGAGTCTCTTTTTCATGAGCTGCTCATTATTCAAGCTTCCGTTCCCACTTTTTTTGTGGTAATCTTAGCACAACATATCTTGCAGCTAATCCCATTATGCATGCACGGACTAAACATGTTGAAGTTGACCATCACTTTGTTCATGATCGTGTGGTCAAGGGTTCCTTATTGGTGCAGCACGTTCCCTCCCCTTACCAGATTGTTGATGTGTTTACTAAGCCTCTTCCTCACAAAGAGTTCCTAGCTTTTCGTTCCAAGCTCACTGTCCTCGTTCGGCCTGTGCACTAGCAGGGGGATGATAAGATAATAGGCCTTGTTAGATTTGTTTTTGGGCTTTATTTTATGGGCTTAGTAATCAATTTATTTACCCTAATATATGTTCTGCAGCCCTAATATAAAAGGCACCTTTTGCATTTCTGAGGAGATACGACAATACATTTTAGGGAGAAGGAGGAAAATATGCCAAAATTTGAGATGAATTAAAATTAATAGGTCAATAGTTTACATAAGTTAATAAATAGGCCAAATTATTATTTTTGTCAATAACTTGTCTGATTATGAACCATAACTTGACAAGTTATTATTCATAATTGTCCATAACTTGTCCGGTTATGAACCATAACTTGACAAGTTTGTTCATAACTTATCTGGTTATGAACCATAACTTAACAAGTTGTGGCCTATTAATTTCTATAACTAAAAATTGGCATATTTTCTTTCTTAAGCTTTTCATATTGGTCTATTTTCTACTATTTCCCTACATTTTATCATATAGCAAATTCTTGTTTTCTGTCTTCTTCATCTTCTTTTTTCTTCTTTCTTCCAGAAACTCGTTTAATTTATACATTATCAGGTAAATAATTATTTAAGTGGGAACAAATTTAGACTTGACGAAAATAGATTTATGTTTTGGTTATTGGTTATTTTTGTAATACAAGCAAAAAAAAAAAAAAAAAAAAAAAAAAAAAAAAAACTATTTATTAGAGTGGATGACTTCATAGTTATTGCACTTTTCCTATATTTATTGTGGAAAAGTTAATAAGATTTATAGAAAATAATATACTTTTAAATGTTTTAAAACTGAATAGTATATTATTTATTTATTTATTTATATATTTAAATTTGGTTGAGCGCCTACTCGCTCATTTCATTTGATTCGAGTTTAAAATTCGAGTTTTGCTTCTGAAGAAAAGGCTCTTATAAATAATCACATCTAACTTTTTTGCTACAGTAAAAAGCTCTAACATAAAATCAAATCTAAAGTCAAATTAAAAACTCGAATCAACGAACTAAACGGGTTCTACACCTCACCATAAAAATAAAAATAAAATTAAAAAAAAAAACCTAAGCTTGATGACATCAACAAATAACTAAAATTAATCATTGATAATATAAATAACCATCAAAACATATTTTCAAATCGTTATCAAAAAAATTCTAATGCAACAATTTAACCTGAACATTTAAAAAAAAAAATCATAAAACAAGCTTATCACACAAAATCGACCTAAAATAAAATATTCTCACAAATAATTGGAGAAGGTGGAAGGACGGAGGAGGAGCAACGGCCTGAGGACGGTGCGACAGTGGTAGGGATGGCTGCAAAGAGAAAGCAAAGAGGGGAAAAGGTGAAAAGAAATAAAGTAGGAAGAAGACAAATGGGCTTCTCCGTGATGAATAAATAGATGGACTTTTCAACGTTATGTTGTCATAATAACCCTCGTGTCATCGGTAAACGAGTTCAAATTAACAGTATTTTAATTAAGATATTAGGCAGAGAATTCATATCACGATTTAAATTATAATTTATAATTTATTATAATATATTTTTTAAAAAAAATATACAGTAAATTAAAAATAATTTTAATTTTATTATTTTAATTTATGAACTAAACGTCTCTTAAAATTAATAGAACGTTTAGAAAAAAGATTTAAATATTAATTTAAATTATAATTTGTGACTCATAAAAAATACACATAAAATAAAAATAATTTTAAATTTATAAACTAAACGTCTTTTAAATTTTAAATTAACTCAAACTTATAGCAACAATATATTATTTTAATTTTAATTACAAAATAAACGTTTAGGAAAAAAATAACGTCCATGTAGAAAAGGTTTAAAGATGACACTGAACTGTTAATATTTTTAAAAATAGCGTCCATATTGACTTGAGCTTCTCGAGGATTCCATCGACGCACTCTCGCCGTCACTCCATTGCACCATCTTCGCCAAAGAAGCATAATGTGATGCATGGAGGCGTTAGAATTGGGAATTTCTTTTACGTGATTAGGGTGTTTTCTTAGATATTAATTTCTTTAGTGCTTTTTGTTTATTAAAGGTATTTTAATTAATTATTTTGTTATTTAAAGCTGTGTTGACTAAGAAAAAGTGCACATTTATTTATTAAATTTTACGACTAGTTGCGTAATTGTACTTTATAGTTTCCATTGTTTCTCATTTTATAGTTCCATTTTCCGAAAATACGGAGGTACTATTTAAATTTGAGAAATATGTTTTAATTTTATTCCACCGAAAAGACAAAAATGCCAAAAGGTGTCTCACAGATGGTCATATTTTTTATATTTAAATAATATATATGTAGTTTCTTAAAATATAGTGATAAATTGAGAAAAAAAATAACTAAAAAATATATATGATCTTTTGTAATAAATTGTCTAAATTTTATAAAATTAGGGACGTTGGATCTTTTTTTTTTTTTTTTAATTTGCTAACTTAGCGGTTTAAGTATTGAGTGACTTATCATTGTCATTGGTTAACTTTAATTTATCTCTAATTTAATAATTAATCAAAATACATTAGTAATTAACTGACTTTTTTTTTTTTACAAATTACGGGTTCATTAATTATAAATTATTGATAAATTAATAATAAATAAATCAATTATTAATTGACCATTGATTATGATAGAAAACGATCATTTTTTAAATAAAGAAAGTTTGGTCATTTATCTAAAAAATAAAGGCCTTGTTGTTTTTACAAAATAAATATTTTTGTTATAGTGTATTTTAGCAAAAAAATTAAAATTTTTTTACTATAATATTTTTTTCTTACATAAAAAAATTTAAGTTGTAAAAAAACACACTTAAAAAGTTCAGCTATTTATTAAAAAAGTTGGTTAAAAGACGGCCAATTACCTAATTTTCATTTAATGTAATAACTAATTGAGACTTTTTCTGATATTTCTATTTTTTTTTTAATGACCGGTTTTTTATGTTTATCAACAGTCAGATTTATATTAAATTTGATAAAAAAATTAGATTAAATTAAAAAAAGTAATACAAATCTAATAAATGATAAATAAAAAATACTTAGGTCTTGTTCACTTCGCGGATTCAAGTTTTTAATTTGAGTTGAGATGTAATATTTTTTAAGAGTTTTTCATTATAATAAAAAAAATTAATTATGATATTTTTTAAAAAAAATTTTATTATAAAAATTTAAAATTAAAAACTCAAATAAATAAAATAAATGATATTTTATATATTCTAAAAAAAAAAAACACGAGATAAATTTCCTAACTAATTAACACCTTTTTTTTTTTTTTTTTTTATTACGGTAATACGGATTATCACTTGACTTTTAGAAGTGTGTATATATTTATCGCAATAAAAAGTAAAGACCCCCCTAAAAAATAAAAATTAAAGAAAAATATAAAAATAACCCCAAACAAAACACAGGTGACAGGCCACAGTAAACCACCAAGTGCTGGAGATACATTCATAGGACACAGGTAGCTTTCCGACTCTCCCTGTTACGTGCGCTCTCTCTCTCTCTCTCTCTCTCTCTCTCTCTCTCTGTGCTCCGGCGAATTTTCCGTACAATCTATCCGTTTCCGTACAATCTCGCCGTTTCATTCTCTCAGTCTATTTCTCGCCATAACATTCGCATTCAAAGGTAATCTCTTGACGTTAATATCTCGCATTATTGCAGTTTGTGTATTTGTCGAATGGCTTCTTTAGCCCTCTTCAGTTTGTTGATTTTTTGAGTGATGTTTTAGGAAAATTAACATTAGTATTTTCTTTTTCTGATTTTTTTCGGGTTAATATTTTGTGCTGTTTCGAGTTTCTACTATCAGGCATTGCTCTGGTTCTTAAATTGGGTTTTGCTCGTTCTTATTATATTTGACTTACCGATAAATTTGTAGTTTTTGTGGGGGATTTTGGTTAGCTTGTATTTTTGAGGTGGATTGGATTTAGGGTTTTAGATTTTTGAGTTTTGCTCTGCTTTTGATCCAACAATTGAGTAATGCTTGATTAAGGGATTTTGAGAGTTTATTGTGTTATAGATTTGGGATGCTTTTTCTTCTTCTCAGCTAGCTATGATAGATATTTCTCGGTTCATGCTTTAATTAATTATCTATTAATCCTTAATGTTTTTAGGGTTTCCTCTTTTTCCCACTTTTTTTTCTGTTTTCTATTTTTCAATGTGGGTAGATAATGTGAAAACAGCAAAAGCTATGTTCTTTTTTTTTCAATGCTGCTTCAAACAACTCCAAAAATTAGCATGTTTCAGTTCCTTTGTTCTTTAGCATTGTTCTGTGGCGTGTAAGATGATTTAGGGTTGGTGAATAAAGACAATCTTAAAAGGCTATGAGATTTATGTTAGGTTTCTTTGTCTTTCTTGCCGACTGGGGATCTGGGTTTTCACACGTCTCTGATTCTGTTTATGTTTCCAGTTTTTTAAGGTATTTGTGGTGTATGAGACAATAATGTTTTGTTTCTGGGTTTTTTTTTTTTTTAAAGAATGGCCTTGCAGACAGCAAGTCCTCCAACGGCCCCTAGTGCCCAAGTTGTCGGAAACGCTTTTGTTGAGCAGTATTACCATATTCTTCACCACTCTCCAGAGCTGGTTTATAGATTTTATCAGGATTCAAGTGTGCTAAGCCGGCCCGACGCCAATGGTGTGATGACATCGGTGACCACTATGCAAGTAAGCTTCTCATTGGTTTACTTCATGATCTTTTCTCTGCAAAGTGTTTTTTTTTTTTTTAATTACTATTCTGGTCAACTTGTTTGGCTGGCTGTTTGGATAAATTTGGGATTGCAAGTGTTCATATTAAAGGCTTAATAATTCCTCAATCCTGATTCAATGTTTTCCGAATCAAAAGTATCTAAAATTGGTTCTAGATTTTGACGTTAACTGCAGCTAAAACATTATTGCTTTGTTTTTGTTGGAGCAGGATATCAACGAGAAGATTCTTTCATTCGATTACAAGGAGTATAAGGCTGAGATAGAAACAGCCGATGCTCAGAAGTCTTACAAAGATGGGGTGACTGTGCTAGTAACTGGATCTTTGACGGGCAAGGATAACTTGAAAAGGAAATTTGCACAATCATTTTTCCTTGCCCCACAAGACAACGGATACTTTGTCTTAAATGATGTCTTTAGGTACGTAGAAGATGGAGAAATATTGGAGAATCGTCCAGTGAATGGAGTTGATGATGCCACAAAAGTCCCCATAACTGTAGACCCTGGTAAGTTAGCCTTTTTGTTTTGGCCACTATATCCAGGTAATATCTGAAATCTTTTTAAGCTTCTGGAATGTTGTTTGCAGAGCCAACTCATGTTCCTGATCCTCCTACACCAGATCCTGTAACTGTTCATCAAGAATTGGATAAAAATATTGTCGAGAAAGGCTATGATGCATTAGAGAATGAGAGACAATTTGTTCACGAAGAAGCATCAGTTGTGGAACCCCCATCTCATTCACATGGGAATGACATGCCCGTGGAAGTTGAATCAGTTTCTATGATGATCCCAGAGGATGCTCCAAAGAAGTCATATGCATCAATCGTGAGTTGCCGGCACAGTGAATTTTCATCTGAAAGAGTTTGTGTGTTTGCTTGAATTATAGTTTGGTATGTGTCATTGTAGGTAAAAGTAGCAAAAGGGAGTCCGGGACTGACTAAAATTTATGTGCCAACTAATACAGCAAAATTGGCTCCTAAGAAAACTGAGAATCAGTCTCACGGGTCAGCAGTGCCTGCGTCAGTGCCAGAAGCATCAGCACCAAGTAGCACCAGCACTCCAGAGAGTAGCAATGACAATGAGGAAGGTACTTAAATTGTTTTTTCTTTCATAGACGATCATTTTCCTGATTTTTGTTTTTGTTCATATTCTTGTTCCTGAAAAAGTAAATTTATTGTCTCCTTTATTTGGTTTAACTGAAACTTTTTCATCTGTAATGATCATTTAGGACTTCGGATGATTAGTATTGCGGTTGATTAATGAGAAAGATATATTAACAAAGGAAAATGCAAGCTTGTTATTTTGAATCTAATACATCATTCAATTCCTTGTAGTTGAGGGGCATTCTATTTACATAAAGAATCTGCCCTTTTCTGTGACGGCTGCTCAGCTCGAGGCAGAATTCAAGAAATTTGGACCAATAAAGCCAGATGGCGTGCAAGTCAGAAATAATAAGGTTTGTCTCTGAGACATTACTTTCGCAGAACATGATCTGCGTTCTTTGACCAAATTTTTTTCATCCTCTTGTGTTTTGTCTTGGCAGCAACAAGGATACTGTTTTGGCTTTGTCGAATTTCAGTTGTTGAGCTCCATGGATAGCGCACTTCAGGTGTGTTCACGTGTTGATTGATTATAATTAAACTCTTTTGAATTTCTTAAGGTGGTGAGCTATTTTTTCCTACTGGAACCACCATTCACTTGTTCCTGATCAAATTGCTACATTCTGATATGAGGCACAAGACACGTACGAGTGAAACTGAGTTGCCATCTTCAAAAAGGATTTTTAATCCGTATTACTGTAGCTTTAACTGTCAATCCCTACCCTTTTGTTTGAAAGCTTCACGAGTGATTTATATTGAAATTGAGTTTCAGGCTTCACCAATCACTATTGGCGGGCGTCAGGCTGTTGTTGAGATTAAAAGAACTACCAACCGAGGTAAGTTGTGTACAAATATTTGAATTCTCCTTTACCAACGATGCATTGATGTTAAATAATTTCATTATTAAAAAAAGATTAATAAGTTTGAAAATTGAAGAATCAACTTTTCATTGTGATAATATTGCAGTTGGTAGTAATGGAAGAGGGGGTAGGTTCTCCCCGGGGAGGGGAGGGTTCCGGAGTGACAGCTTTAGGGGTCATGGGAATTATGCCGGTGGACGGAGCTTTGGCAGAAACGAGTATAATAACAGAGGTGAGTTCTCTGGTCGAGTTTGGAGTTCGGCAGGGCGCGGTGGAGATGTTTATCAGCAAGGGAGAGGAAGAAGTGGCCGTCCAAGCGGTCCAAAGCACAATGTTGCTGGTTCTACATGAGACTTTTCCTGTTGATTTTTTTTTTTTTTTTTTTTTCTCGTGGAAGTTTCCTTTTTTTTTTTTGAGGGATTTTCTTTCATGGCTATTTAATCCTCAGTTTTACAAGAAAGTAAAACCGATGGACTTTCGACTTTGGAAATTACGAGGCATCTTCTTTTGCCGTAGCTCTAGGAGTTCTATCCATTTGAGAGTTTTGGCACCTTTTTCCTCAAATGTAGCTTTGCGTAGATACTTGAGCTCATCCTTTAGCTTCATTGGTATTTATGAAAATGCATAGTCGTAGCGTTCAGTGGATACTGGAATGACCCTGTCTGTTTGTTAGTTTTTATTATTATTATTATTATTGGGTCTGGCAATATTTTATTAATCTCCAAATGCTTTTTTTTTTTTTTTTTTTTTTTAAAATCTAGTCCAACCTCTACGTCCCCTTCTCATCATTATAGATATGCTACTAAGTTATATATAACATAATGTTAGTCGTAACTGGTAAGTCTTAACTACGTTATGGTTTTTTTTTTTTTTTTTTGCTTAATACGTGGTGGTTTCGGATTACAGTGATCTTATGCAACTCTCAGTTTAAAAAAAAAAAAAAAAAAAAAAAAAAATTAATCAAAGCCGAACATGAAATCGTGACTATGCTTTCAGCAAACAAGGGATGAGAATAAAGGTTGGTTAATTCTGCAGATTACCTGTTTACACAATGAAAGGAGGAATAATAAAAATATCAATGTGTGAGGAAAAGTGAAAATAAAGCATGTAATCTAATTTATTTGACAATAATATCCTTTACATATAATTTAATTTATAATAATTTAAAAAGACGGAATGTGATTAGAATTAAAATAAATATTTGACAAATTATTTGTTTTGTTAAAAAAAAAAAAAGAATTTTTTTGGTAGAATTTGTCCCTTTTAAATATATTTTTAAAGGTCTGATATATGGTTCTAGTTGTTTCGTGCGTTGACATTGACATAAAATCTTGATTTATAAATTGAGATTTTTTTTAATTTTCTCTTTTTTTAAGAATATTGATATTTTTTATTTATCAGTCGTTAAATTTATATTAAATTTTATTAAAAGTCAAAATATATTAAAAAAATAATACACATTTGACAGTTAATAAACAAAAAAATATTCATGTTTTTAAAAAAGAAAAAAAAACCAAATAAATTTCTTAATAAATAATCACCCGTAATTAAAAAGATAAGATCATACTGTAAAAGTTCCTTAAATGAATTAAAAATAATATATTTGATGAAAAATGTTTGGTTAGGGGATTCGTCTCTCGATTCGAATCATGATTCGTGGTTCGCTACAGTGATTTCTCTCACAAAAAATACACGTAAATTGAAAATGGTTCAAATCACATGATTTGAATCCTTGAACCAAACGTCTAAGTGATGTTTGGTAGAAGAATTCGTTTTCTGATTTGAATCATGATTCGTGATTCGTTATAATATTTTTTTCATAAAAAATACACATAAATTAAAAATAATTATAATCATATAATTTTAATTTATAAACTAAATAAATTTTTATTTATTTTAATTGAATTAAAATTTCACTGTTCATAAAAATAAGTGAAATCTAATATAATGAATCTATCATTTTATGAGTATGGAATTATATCCCATCGAGAAAAATATCTTTTTCGTACGATAATTGATGAATTAACAACTTTTTTTCCTCTCCAATCTCCATGGACGATATGAAAGACCTCGATTGTCTTTTCAATTCTTCAAAAGGAATTTCTCCTCCCCTTTTCAATATCCTATCAAATCAAACATGAGCTTAATTTAATAGTAAATAAATAATATTCTCTGACATGGCGCGTGCGTACGGCAATCATTTTCTTGACTCAGTGCCCTCTATCTCTAATGCAAATTGCAAATCTTCTAATAATATCTTCTTCCGCGACACCTCAGCCCTTTCAAATTGCAATTTGATTGACTGCTCCGCTGTCTCTTTCGTAATCATCTCGTGACACGTATTCCTTTATGTACCACCTTCTACGTGGCGCTAAACCAGATCACTAAAACTCTGGCAAAAAGCAGTTTTTTTTTCACAATAAAATAGTGCAACTTGTCCCACTTGGAGTTGGACTCCCGTTGCCCGATTTTCCCCCTTTGCTTCGTCTTCAGTTGTCTTGTCTAGTTTCCTAATTTTTGCTAATGGGTTGTTTTTTCTAGTTGGCTAGTTCTATCTTTTTTTCTGTCGTTTTTTTTTTATTAGAGTCAGTTTTTATTATTAGATCTTATTAAAGTCTTATTATATTAAAAAAATATATTTTATAATTTAAATTAAAATTTTAAGTTGTGTATTTAAAAAAAATTTGTGTTAAATTTAAATTTTTATAAAAAAATATTATAATAATAAAATTTAAATTGTAACTTAAATTGTAAAAATAATAATGTTATATAAATTTTTGATATAAATATAACAGTTGAAAACAAAGATTTTCAATAATTTATTCTTTGATGAAATACAAAAAAAACTTTTTTTTTCTTTTCTGTTGAAAAAAATATATGTGTATGTTATCTCACATAAAAAGTATATGAGAATGTGAAATGATTTATATGTATAGAAAAACCCAATATTTAATAGGTTAATCTTTTAGGTCAAATTAGACTCTTAAAATATGTTGAATCAATTTCACATGTGGTGTCTCTTCAACACTTTCTTTTTTAAACGTTTTGATTGAAGTTTTGTTTTGTCATTGGTCATTAATAATAGATAAATAGTAAAAAATAAGTCAATATGAAAAATTTAAAAAAATATATAGGTCAATTTTTAGTTATAGAAATTAATAAGCCATAACTTGTCAAGTTATAGTTTATAATCAAATAAGTTATGGATAAACTTGTCAAGTTTTGGTTCATAACTAGATAAGTTATAAATAATTATAAATAATAACTTATCAAGTTATGATTCATAACCAGACAAATTATAAACAAAAATAATAATTTAACATATTTATTAATTTACGTAAATTATTGACCCATTATCTTAAATCTTGATCTATTTCTCTCTTTCTCTCTTAATAATAATATAAGAAGATTTTAAGGGCAATATCAGAATACCCACTATTTGTTTTGCGTAGGATTAAGCTTTCTTATATCATATCATACTCGAGCATCAGCGCAATCACGTGAATAAGCTGATCTCTTACTTTATATCAAAGATTCAGCGCAATCAAAGAGAAATTAACTTATAAATACATACATGTTATGATGTGGGGATTGTCCTCTTTTTGTTATTAGAAGTTACTTAAAATATACGATCGAATACGAGGACACCTGTATTAGACGTTTTTTATTTCCTAGTTGATGGATTCATTTGTTTTCTTCTGAAAATTTCAACATCAGATTGTTTGAAAGTACAAATACAAAAAAACAATTTCTGATGAGGATAAAGGGACTAAAAATTAGCTATCGACATCCATGATGCATTTTTTAAATATGAGAATTTTTATTTGATGGAGGATAAAAAGTACAATATTGATATATATATATATATTTTTGCTGCAAACACTATTGATAATGTTTAGATCAAATAAGAATAACACAACAAAAAAAAATGCATATTTTGACTCAATTTATCTATCTAATTTTTAGTATTTTAATTGATGTCTAACGTTTAAATTATAACTCGTCTTTTAATAGATGTAAATATTAAAATAACAAAAAATTAATTAAAAGATATTTTAAAATTTTTAAATAATATGATATAATTTAATTAATTAGACATTAAATGAACACAAAATTGAATAGGTACTTTGAATCCTCCATATTTAACGATTCAAAAATACCATTTATTAAAGTATTTCATAAAATATATCAAATTATTTGATGTCTTATAGTTGGATCATTAGGACACCACAGAGAAAAACCAAACGTAATTTTCTCACCCACCTTCAGTCATTTTCCTAATTTTCTAGTCAAAAACCACTAATTTTTTAAATTACCGATATGCTCCTTTTGATACCTGTCAAGTCCTACTAGCGAGTACTCTATTACCACCCACTCTCGCGAGTCACAGCACGACACATACGCATCTCAATTGAATAGAGAAAGGACCATCGGAAAGGCTGACACAAATCCCAACGCCTCGCCACGTGTCGAGACGCCACTCCATCTCTGCGTCCAGCCCCGGAGAATCCAGCTTCTCTCCAACAACAGGAGAGAGAGAGAAAGAGAGAGACAGTCGCCTCTTTACGAGGCCCAGCTTTTACGCAACACGTGGCAGTTCCTTAGAGTTCCACATTGATGGGACGATACGTGTTATCGTAACCTAATCCGATGAACTGGCTTTGGCCTTTGGGGCTTTCGCATAATTAAATCGAAAGGTGTGACGACACTTGTTTGGTCGTTTCCTCGAGATCTGGTTTTCTTTCTTTATATTCGCCACGTGGGTTTACGGAAGCTCTTCGGTCTACCACGTGTCTGTTCTCTACGGGTTGCTGTGACAAGGGCCTTTCCGTAATTTCATCAGCAACGAAATATTTCCGTTTCTTTTTCTTTTCCTTTCTTTTCAATGCCGCTTCTCGTTATATTCTCTCGATTTCGTATTGCGCTTCTTTTTTCTTTCTTTTTTTTTTCCTCTTTCCATTTCCATTCTCTATTTTCGTTCTGGTTTAATGGATAATGTTTCCTTTTGTTTCGCGGGGAACTTCCTGCAGAGAAAGCGCGAGAAAATGTAGGATTTTTTTGTGCTCTGTTTTGGCGCTGAAAGATGAATATTAAGATGAGTTATTGACTGTTGGGTTTTGGAATTCTCTGCTTTCTGTGACTTGCTCACTTTCCGAGCAAAGGTTTTTTTATCTGGGCAAATCTGAATTTCGAATCTTATAATTTTTCAATGTCGCAAGCAGAAGAAGAAGAAGAAGGCGTAAACAGAGCAACCCAAGAGTTTGTCTCAATCCAGATGAGCAATTTCTCGGCAGATCTGTTACAGAAACTGGTCTCCAGAACCCATTTCTCGGAGAAACTCAAAGAAGAAGAAGAAGCAGACGAGGAAGAGATTGAGCTAAGCCTGGGGCTGTCGTTGAACGGCCGATTTGGGGTAGACCCGGCCAGAGCCAAAAACGGGAACAAGTTCTCGCTAAAACGTTCGTCTTCAATACCGGACTTCGCCACAAGCCAAGGCGAGTCGGAATGTCATGTGACGACGGCGGCGAGGTGTCACGTGGGGCTGGCGAGGACGTGCTCGCTCCCGACGGAGACGGAGGAGGAGTGGCGGAAGAGGAAGGAGTTGCAGAGCCTGAGGAGGATGGAGGCCAAGAGGAAGAGGTCGGAGAAGCAGAGGAATTCCATTTCCAAGGCCGTACGAACGTCTGGTCGAGCTGACCTTGAATCCAATAATAATGGTGGCGATAAAGATAATGGCTTGCCACCCCAAGCGGCGTCGTTTCAGGGCTCAACTGGGTCTCACGGAAGTGGTTCTTCTGGGGTTTCTGAATCCGATTGTCGGGCCTCTCAAGGTTTTATAGTCTTATTTCTTCAAATTGATTTTTTTTTTCCCTTTTCAGTAACTCTTTTATCATTTGTGTGTTAAAAGACTTGTTAGTATTTTATGTGTTTTGGTTATTTCTGATATTTATAACGTTGAAAGGTTTTAACTTTAAAGCCTTTTTGTACTTTGAGAAGCGCTATCATCTCGTCTTCATTCATCTTTGTTATGCTTTGATATACTCTTATTCTGATTCCCCCCTCTCCTTATCTATGAGGTGTTGGGGTGTATGTGGTTATGATTCTTTACTTTTGAAAGTTTGTTTTTCTTCTTTTTTTTTTTTTTTTTTTTTTTTTTTTAAGTTTTATTGACTTAAATTCCTTTAACAAATTGCTCGGACTTGGAATCTAACATGTTATGCTATAGGATAATACATTAAACCGAAGGGAGAAGTAGAACTTACTTAAAATATATATATATATATATATATTTTTTTTTTTTTGAAGATATGACTCATTTTCTCTGAGTGCCTTTGGTGTCGAATGAAGAATCAAAATGAACCCCAAACACTAGAAGAACTAACGAGATTGTTATTAAGAATCTTTGTAAGAGAGCGGCGTAGAGAATGATGTTTTCATTTTTGGGGTAATTTAGTAGCCGCATTATGCCATTATCCTTCGATAGGACAAGCTTGATATGTTACAATGCCTCAATTCCAAACTTAAGTCCTTAACACATAATAAATCATCTAATTTCAAAGGGTACATGTGATAAGGCTTCTGTTTTGGATAGTTTACAAATTTTCTCAACACAAATCCACTTGGAACATCAAAAACATTGCATCGTTTTTGTGCTATCGTTACACTTTTGTCTGTTTCATTTTTCTTTTTGGCATTCATTTCCTCGAGATTCTTACGCGGTGACACTGATACCAGGTTATGCAAGAGTGCCCAAATGCCCCGAAATAAGAAGCCCGACCGGCGTTCAGTCCTTGCAAGAGAGCGAGCAAAAACTCACGGTCACTCACCGCAGTTCAATAACCAGACTGACATCAGGCGATTTCAATGCATTGGCAACAGAAAGTCAATCGAATAAGTCTACATTCACCAAGAACGGAACCAAAGAAGTAGCAAGGAACGTGTTGGAGGACATGCCGTGTGTGTCTACGACAGGACTTGGCCCGAATGGGAAAAGAATAGAGGGTTTTCTTTACAGGTATAGGAAGGGTGAGGAAGTGAGAATTGTGTGTGTGTGTCACGGCAGCTTTCTGTCTCCGGCCGAGTTTGTTAAACATGCCGGTGGGGGTGATGTCGCACACCCGCTCAAGCATATAGTTGTTAATCCTGCTTCCTTTTTTTAGTACTAGTTTTAGTGACAATCCTCGACAGAATGTCAAGAAAAGGGATTGATTTCATGAGTTCTTCTCTTTCATTTAGTTTTTCTTGTTTGGAACTGGGCACTTGTATTGAGTCGTTTTTTATTTTGCATGAAGGCTCTCGTTGGAGGGTCGATTTGATTACAGTAAATACGAGGCAAGCCCTTCCTTTTTTTAATTGATTTTTTTCTTTTTCAATTGTTGTATTTTTTTTTTTCAATTCATTTATTTGGGTTTTGTTTGTTTGTTTTTTTTTTTTTCCTTTGCATTTGCCATGATGAATGAGGCAGTTCACTTTGAAGCCAACTGAACTGTACTAAGTAGGATGTTTGCTAGATTTTACTTTTGCTCAAATTGTAAACGCTGCAATGTTATTTTCACGATTTATACTGTCATCCTTTTATGTTTTTTAAAATATTCTTTACTCAGAAATTGTAATTCTAAATTTATATTCTCAAATAGACATACTTATATCTAATTGAATTAAAGAGAGAACTTGATAAATACAATATAAACATAGGGCAACATAAGTTTATAAGAAACTTACGTAATCCAAGGAGAATTCTTTGAATCAATTCATTTCCATGTTTTCATACCCCCAAAAAAAAAAAAAAAAAAGAAACGAAAAAGATATTAGAAGCAATAAAATTAAGATTATATTTATAAGAAAAATTAAAAATACGCATAAATAATCTTTACAAAATAAAAGTGAAACATTTCTATGTTCATTATTTTTCAACATCTTTTTACAAAAAAAAAAAAAAAAAAAAAAAAAAAAAAAATGCCAAAACACTTATTTTATCTCTGTCACATTATATTTTGCTAAAAGCACAATTCACAACAAATATTGTAACAGCACGATCAAACTACTTCAATCATTGATATCATGATTGAGAATTGAGAGAAGTGAAACAACTAAAGTTTGATTTTGTTAGAATCTCAAGAGTTTTGGAGGGTCGAAGATGCATTGATTCAGATGGAATTAATATTATCAAGTGCCTTTGATGGGAGATATAGAGAGGTGAAAGGATGGAAGTGTGAAGGGAGGATTGTGAAAATTGTTTCTAACAATTAGAAAGGATTATTATTATCCATTATCTTGTTTGGTGTTAGAAAGGAAGGATTACAATTAGAAATTCATATTTTAGTAGAAATAACAATCAGATTTGTTTTACATTGTCCGGCCAATATATTGTACAGTATTGGATCCATATTGGTTCGTTTGAAACTGGGACTATTCTTGAGTAACAAAGGTTAGGCTTTTCGGTTCTATTGGTGTGTCCTGAAATCATAGACTGAGGCAGCTAATAGTCAATCTCCGACTCAAATTTTTTATTTTTAAAAAACCCCCACTAAAAATTTAAAAATTAATCTTTATAGTCTTATTAAATTTTTGTTTTAGTTATTAGCTCCCACTGACAAAAATTTCTAGCTTTGTCAATGCCCGAAACATTTCAATGGAAGTGCAATTGTGTTCTTTTAAGAAAAGAGACAAATATTTTTTAGAGGACATGAATCTAAATTGTTACTTTTTATACTTAATTAAAATCTTTTTTAGTTAAATAATTATATAAATGGAACGAGTAAAAATCCAGATAAGCAATTTTCTCTTGTTTTTTCTCCTTCAGCTCCAGCCCAATCAGTAGGAAAATAGGTTTTGGTGGGCCACCAAGATTTCTCAATCCCAGTCTCTCAAGAAAGAGAAAAATGTCTACTTCTACGGTTTTATTTAACAACAAATAAAACTGGATATACACGTATACGACTGGGAAAACAAATATCTGCACTCTTCCGCAGATTCATCAGGCAGAGAGCCCCCTCTAATCCCGGGAAACGACATCCAAAAAATTGGGAGCAGGCTATATTACAATGTACAAGTGGAATAACTACAAATTTCAGAACTGAACCTAAAGAGGACAAGAGTGCAAAAACGCACAATATTACAATTGACGCTTAATCATCTTCTACAAATTACTATGTTAATCAGAGAAAAAAGCCATTTCGGAAGGCTAACATGACGGCGGTTGGAGTTGCTTTAGCCGCCGTACAACTTGCCTCATTGTAGGCCTGGTAGAGAGAGAATCAACCGTACAGACAACTGCCAAGTGTAAAACCTCAACCAAATCATCATGCGGACCTGCATCCCATAGCCCTGGTGTAAAGAACTCCTTTGCACGGCCCTGCCGGAGGAGCATACAAGACCACTGTACAATGTTGAAGCCATTGCCATACGGAGAGAAAGAGGGGTCAAGAGCTTTCTTGTCTGAGAGCAACTCTAAAAGTACAACACCATAACTGTACACATCGGCCTTGTCCGACACCCGGCAAGTCATTGCATATTCCGGTGCAACGTACCCAAAAGTTCCAGCCACACCAGTAGTAGCATGGGTTTCTGAAGTGCCCAGAAGCCTCGCCAATCCAAAGTCGGAGAGATAAGCATTGAAATCATCATCCAACAAAATATTGCTTGGCTTGACATCACGGTGTAGGACTCTTGGCACGCATTGATCATGTAGGTAAGCGAGTGCTCGCGCAATGTCCAAAGCAATCTTGTGAAGTATCCTCCAATCAACAGCTCTGGTGGATCTTTCCTGGATGAACTTTTCCAAGTTACCGCCCGGTAAATAATTATAGATAAGAAACATCTCCGTTTCACTTGCGTGGTAGCCAATCAAAGTGACGAGATTGGGGTGGCGCAGCCTTCCAAGGGTTTTAATTTCTGCGTGGAACTGTTGAATTCCTTGGAACCTTCCAACTGCAAGACGTTTTATTGCCACCAAAATGCCAGGGGACATCTCCGCTTTGTAGGTCGCACCAAAACCTCCATTCCCAATACAGTTGCTTGCATTAAAATTTCCTGTGGCCTGAACAACACAATCAAAGGTCAAAGGAGCACCAATGTCCGTAAAAACTGTTACTTCTTTCCTGGTAGACCCACCAACTTTAGACTTCGAATTCCACTTGCGGGTATAGATAAATAAGACGACTAATGCTATAAGGACTGAAACTATGGCTGATGCAGAAGTTACAGATGCAATCTCAATGGAATTGAGGCCACTGTTTCCACTGCCTTGAGTTGGAACGTCGGATGGTGAAGCAGCATATGATTGAGAGTCGCCACCTCTTCCCTGAGATTCTGTAGATGATTCTGTGAGGGTATACATTCGGCATGACCGAATGAATGGGTTCCCAAGAGCACTATTGCATTTCATCAAGTTACTATTTGATGGCAGTGACCCAGACAAGTTATTGAAGGAAACATTAAATGTCGAGAGAGTGGTGACATTTGCCAACCCTGAGGGAATCTGACCAGAGAGGTTATTCTTATCAAGCAGAAGAACAGTTAGGTTTTTCAAGTTCACAAGATCTTTTGGAATCTCACCATCGAGAGAGTTTGAAGAAAGATCCAGCACTTCTAAAGAGAGTAGTTGCCCCAGACTCGAAGGAATCAAGCCGGTAAGGTTATTACCAGCCAAAGAAAGATACTTCATCATCTCCTTTATCTGGCCAAGACTGGTTGGTATCTGACCTTGCAACAAGTTCCAACTCAAGTTAAGGGAAACAAGAGACACAAAGTCTCCAACACTAGGGGGAATAGGCCCCGAAATCTGATTCTGAGATGCATCCAAGAACTGAAGAGATCTGCACATTTTTCCGATTTCTGCGGGAATCTGACCAGATAACTTGTTGTTGCTAATATTAACAATCAAAGCATCCAACCCTCCACACTTCTCAAACAGATTGCCTGGGAACGCATCAACGAACTTGTTTTCTCCCGCAAGAAATGCATAGACAGTTTGCTTCCGTAACCTATCAGGTGCTATTGGAATCGTCGGCAAATTGCCAGTAAAATTATTTTGCCCGAAGTTGTGAATTACAACCAGCCCACCATCTTTTTTGTTAAGCTGCAAAGAGTTTCCAACTTGAGCTTTAGATGCAAAGAAAGCTTGATAGGGTGACCACGGATTGTCAAGTTCAGAAAAGTACTTATCCAATGATGGAATGGAAGGACAAGCGCTCTTATTGAATTCAGGAACAGAACCAGACAAAATATTCCCACTGACATCAAACATAGTCATACAAGGAACCGGAAGTTCATTTACAAGCTCACCTGTAAGCTTGTTTGAGCTGATGTCAAGAAACCGCAGCTTCTTGCAACGACTAAGTGTGGCGGGAATTTCCCCAGTGAACAAATTCTGAGCTAAATTGATCATCTCCATATTGGCACAAGTACCCCAATTACTCGGAAACCGACCATCCAAAGTCGCCCTCGGTGACCACAGTATCCTCAGCCTAGGAAGGGACGTGATTTCCTCAGGGATCGAGCCTTGAAAGTAATTGAAGTCATCGTACATAGAACTCAATTCCTCCAACGGAGGGTTGTCTTCTGTATAATTGACTTTTGGAACTGGATTGAACAGATTAGAAAGCACAATGACAGACAACTTAGTACAATTCCCAAGCTGACGCGGTATCGAACCGCTGAGTGTGTTTCGCGAGACGTCAAACACTTCCAGCTTTGAAAGCCTTCCGATCTCAATAGGAATGTTCTCTTCCAACATGTTGGAATACAACAAAAGCGTTCTCAGCTCGCCGCAATTGCCCAAAGTGGCAGGAATTCCATCAACCAAGAGATTACCCGACAAGTCCAGATGCTCAAGCTTTCCACAATTCTCCCCAATCTCACTCGGAATGGCCCCGCCAAACCAATTGTAAGACAAGTAAACTCCTCTCAACCTACCAACGAAAGACGGAACAGTCCCGTTCAGACGGTTCCCAGCTAAATTCAAGATCTCTAAACGAACAGAATTCGACAACGAGCTCGGTATCTCACCCTCAATCTTGTTGAATCCGAGATTAAGAACCCGCAAATTCTCATTAAACTGAAGCGGAAGCTTCCCGCTAATCGAATTCCCCTCTAGATCAAGAACCTCTAAGTTATCCAAGCCCCAAATCTCTCTAGGGATTTCACCGCCAAGACCATTGAAAGGGAGAGACAGAACTCGAAGCTCGCTGAGCTTCCCAATCAAAGGCGAAAGCTTACCGACCAGTTTTCCTCTGCTACCCAAACAATTCCTCCTGATTCCCAATCCGTAAAGCGGAAACTCGGAAAAATCGAAACACGAAGAAAAGTTCAAATTCGGATTACCTCCGCCTCCACCGCCACCATTACCGGTAATGTTGAGCGAAATCACGCGGGAATTGGAGTCGCAGGAGATGCCGAGCCACGAGCAGTGATTGGAGCTGATCGCATTCCAGCTCGAGAGCAAGCCGAACGAGTCCGAGACGGAGTTCTTGAACTGAAGCAGAGCCGATTTGTCGGAATCGGCCGAGACGGCTGAGACGACGCCGTTTCGAGAGGCGGCGAAGAAGCAAGAGAGCAAGAGGAGGTTCAGTAACAGCAACGGAGAAGCTAATCTGTGCGAAAGCTGCCATTTGATCACCAACGGGGATGATGAAGAAGAAGAAGAAGAACAACCCATGCCCTGAAACCCTTAAAAGGGTCTTCAAAACCCAGGGAATCGATCAACAAAACCTCCCCAGAACCGTTTCTCTCCTGAAATTGTAGAAGAAAGAGTTAAGGGTTTTCGAAAACCCTAACCCTAATTTTGGTCCTTAAGATGGTCAGAGAAAGAGAGAGAAAGTGGAAAGGAAAGAGAGGAGAGAGATAGAAGACTCAACTGTGTTATTTCGGGACGAAAACGCGTTTTTCTTCTCTCTTGCTTTTTTCCTCTCTCTCTCTTACTTCTCTCTTCTTCTCTTTTTTTCTTTTTTCTTTTTTTCTTTCATTCTTGTTCTTCATTTTCTTAAGATGTTTGGTGGTAGTGAGAGAATAATAATAATAATAATAATAATAATAATAATAATAATAATAATAATAATAATAATAATAATAATAATAATAAAAGAATTGATTTATTTATTTATTTATAATTTTAAGAATATTATAAAATAAAATATGAATATTTTTATATTAATAAAATTATTTTTATATTATATATAATATTAATATTTTATATATCAATATAATTAATATAATATATAATATAATATAATTATTATTATACAATATATTATATAATTACTATATAGAATATAATAATTATATTAAAATGATTAATATAGTTATAATATTATGAAATATATTATAAGATTATATAATAAATAATAATATTTCAGTTATAATAAAAATTTATAATTATATTATATTATATTATAATATAATATATATATAGTTATATACAATTATTATTATATTTAATATAACACAATAAAACTATTATTATATAACTTATGATATAAAATATAATAATATTATTAAAATAATTAATATAATTATAATATTATAAAATATATTATAATCTTGTATAAAAAACAATAATGTTTTATAATATAATTAAAAATTACAATTATATTATATTATACTATAAAATAAAATAATATATTATTATATTATATTAAATAAATATATTATAATTAATACATTATGTACTCGTATGTTATTATAGTAGTTAATAATATTAAAATTATAATATTATAATAATATTTAATTATATTAATTGTTATATTATTATTAATATTAGAAACATAATTCTATTAATACAATATAATATAATATAATTAATAAGATCATATTATATAATAAAATAATAATATTAGAATTATTAATATAATCATGATATTATTTGTTACAATATTGTAACTATATTATATTATATCATATTATTGTATTATTATATTATATTATATTTAATAGTATTATATGTTATATTATAAGATATAACAATTACATAATATATTTTAATTATATTATAATATTAAATAGTAATTATAGAAAACACAAAAAAAGAATTTAAAATAATTATTCCTCACATGTGATAAAAAATGATGATTCACTTAAAATAAATAAATAATTATTCATTTTAAATAATTATTTATTTTTTATAAATCTAATCAAACATTAAATTTAAATTTAAATTTTATTTTATTCTTTTTCTTTTCATATAACCAAATGTTAGTTATTTTCTTTTTCTTTCTTTCTGGGGTTTCATTATTATTTTTCAAATTTTATGATTTTTTGTCGTTTTATAAGGGGTGGATAATGGGGTCCAGTATGTTAATTAAGGAGAAAGAGGAAGAGTTAGCGAAAAAAAAAAAAAAAAGAGAGAGTGAGGTTCATTTGCCGTCAATTACAAAAATAAAAAAAAAATTATTTTTGAGGGTGAGATACTCTTCTATCAGTGTAATTATTTAATTAATAATATTATAAATTAAAAATAAAAAATAAAAATTTTAACTTATATATTTTTAAAAAATATTTATTAAAATTACCCGCTCATTAATGCATCAGCCTGTCAATTCGCTGTTTAGGCCTTTTGGCCGGGGTTAAAAAGATTCCTTAAGTTTTTTTTTTTTTTTTTTTCTTTGTAAACGTGCTTATATACAAAGAGTCCACGTGGGCTGTCTTTCGAGAAGGTGAATGTGGGGCCCACCATCCTTCTGATGGGTCGTTTGGGTCGGTCTTGGGTTTATGATGTCCAGATAAGCCACAGGCCTGAGGGCCCTATACACTCTAGTCCACTTGGAATGTTGGATTGAGACACTTATAAGTGTTTTTTTCTTTTGTTTTTTTTTTAAAAAAAAATTAAAACACTTAATTACAACTTGTATTAATTACAACTTGTCATCTCTAATAATTTATTAATACATTTTTGCTATTTTTTTCATTGTTATTTTGGAATTTTTATATTTTTGTTTTGCGCGTTTAAATCAGACTTAAAATTTTTCTATTATTGTATTTTTTCTCATAAAAAATTAAATATCTATCTAAATTTTTTAGTTTATTGAATTAAAGGACACAATACTAATAGGAGTACATTGGTTGAGACTTAGGGAAGTGAAGATAAAATTTGTCTGATATAATGAGTAGTTAGGAATATTTTCTAGCAATTTAAATAAGTTTTTCTATTCTAAAAAAATGGTTTTTTTTTTTTTTTCTAATGAATACGGGAACTTAAAAATAAATGATGAATGATGTTATGATGTTGTGGGTATATCCTCAGAGACTTGAAGCCCCAAATTGACAAATATGCTATCCAGACTGAAGATACGCCTACCTAAAGTAAAACATCCTCAGCTAGAACTGATCTCATGCTGTTTGCTTGAAACCCAGTAAACAAATGCCGCTAAAAATACAACAAAGATACGATAATATTTCTCTTAAAATGGAAAAATTTTGGAACTCGGATTTATCTTTTTCTCTTCTGCCTTCAAACAAATATTAGTATGGCTTGATTCAGTTTATGTTCGATGGTTAATCAAATTATTTAATTAGTGGAGAAAAGTAAATAGCGTAATATAATTTTTGGTTATGTGGGTTAAGGAAGTGTAATACTTGGACTTGTTTATTATTATTATTATTTTGAAAATGGGAATTGCATTCTAAAAGAAAATTACAGATACTAATTCAGACGCAAAAGATCATATAACGTAATTAGGGACTCAACCCCGACAACAAATCAGAACCACCAGCAAGTTCAATTCAAAATGCTCAAGGGGCCAAAAATGTGCCAAGTTTCAACATGTGGAAATAGAATAGGCACACCACTAATCGAGCACAAACAAGGATCTTTCACACACGCTGCTATAAGCGATGGATAACTCCAATCAGACAGAACGGAGAGACTAAAGCCATCACAGCCTAACACAACACTGGAGGGTGGGGAAACCACCTCCGTTATTATAACAGAAAAGCAGAACAAAACTACAGTTAGTGGTAACAACAACGTCGTTTTTAATACAAACAAAACCAAAACAAAACATTACATACCCAGCAACAACACAATCTCTGGTGACAATCCAATGATGGCTCTAGGAGAGGAAATCTATAGTCAAGACTGCAATCTGAAGAGCTGAGGAGATGCCCAAATATCAACGTGAGGGACCACCTTCTACTGTTGTTTGCCGCAACTAACCAGGGAGAAAAGCCCCCCAAAGCATATGCCTTCCAACAGAGACCTACACAGACTAAGCTCCCCCAGAAAATAGAGCCCAAAGTGCCTTCCGCCATCCTGAGCCATTAGAGGATAACCCTCCACAACCACAACCCCGCTTCAAACGAATCTAACCATCGCCTCCCAAGGCTGATGGATAACTCCGATCAGACAGAACAGAGAGACTAAAGCCATCACAGCCTAACCCAACACCGGAGGGTGGAGAAACCACCTTCGTTGTTATAACAGAAAAGCATAACAAAACTACAGTTGACGGTAACAACAACGTCATTATTTAACACAAACAAAACCAAAACAAAACGTTACATACCCAGCAACAACACAATCTCTGGTGACAATCCGATGACGGCTCTAAGAGAGGAAATCTATAGTCAAGACCGCGATCTAAAGAGCTGAGGAGATGCCCAAACATCAACGTGAGGAACCACCTTCTGCCGTTGTCTGCCTCAACTAACTAGGGAGAAAAGCCCCCCAAAGCATCCGCCTTCCAACATAGACCTACACAGACTAAGCTCCCCTAGAAAATAGAGCCCAAAGTGCTTTCCGCCGTCCCGAGCCATTAGAGGATAACCCTCCACAACCACAACCCCCCTTCAAACAAATCTGACCATCGCCTCCCAAGGCTGCATCTGACTTAGGGTTGCCAGGGCACACATACGGGCTGAAACAGCCACCATCAACATGCCTGATGACACACCCCAAGCCCAAAAGTGTCCCTCCATTCTTTGCCCTGAACGTGAAAGCCGTCAGAAAAGACGATGTCACGCAGTTCTGCAACCCATCCATGGGGCCAGAAGTCTAGAGGCCAGCCCGTGGCCGGTGTCGAACTCTGACCCTTCAAATCTGCACACGAGAATGGCGCACCAAAGAAAAAAGAAAGGAAAAGAGACGAAACCCTAGACTTGTTTATTTTGGTATAGAAACCCTTATATATATATATATATATTTATAAACTAATAATATATGAAAACTTTGAAAGTGGCATTGGGTAACATATAACAATTAGTTTCTTTTGAAAAGAAAAGTATAGAACTTTCAGCAAAAAGAAGAAAAAAAAAAAAAAAAAAAGCAACATTTTTATATTTATAGTAGTTAGAAAAAGTGAATCTAACAGCCTACTAGAAAAAGGCCATTTCCCACATCCGTTGTACATTTCATTATGTTCTGTTCATATGATCTTGCTGTTTAATAGTTGATAAAATGACGTAGGAGTGACGTTTTCTGACTTAAGTGCTCTAGTTAAATGAACTATTTTTTTTAATATATTTTGAATTGGCCGATTTATTGATTGATTAATGACCTAAAAGCGGATATTATTTCTCAACAACATTATTAAATCATGTCTTTCCCTACTAAGAGTGTCCTTATATTTGAATAATTTCGAATTTGACAGATACCTTCTCAATCATTAATGTGGAGGGGATTGTATTTGGCCGATGTGAGGAGGGAATTGACAATACATATCTTTAATAGGAGATAAAGTACTTATTTCCGGGGGTTTTTTTTTTTTTTTTGAATAAAACACTTATTTCCGGGTTAACTAATCTATAAATTGAAAAAAAAAAAAATAGCAGGAAATAGACTAATATGAAAAATTTTAAAAAATATATAGGCTAATTTTTAGTTATAAAAATTAATAGGTCATAACTTATCAAGTTATGGTTCATAATTAAATAAATTATAAACAAATTTGTTAAGTTATGATTCATAACCAGACAAGTTATAGACAAAAACAGTGAATTATGAACAATAACTTGTTAAGTTATCGTTCATAACCAGATAAATTATAAACAAAAATAGTAATTTAGCCTATTTATTAATTTATGTAAAATATTGACCTATTAATTTTAATTTATCTAAAGTCTTGACTTATTTCTCTCTTCTCTCTTGAAAAAATTTCAATCTTCAAATATATGTAAGTTAACGGTTGTGAACACGCATACAATCATATGAAAGGTGATTTATCATAATTGAAGATAAACATAATTGTTGTATCCCTATTAACTTCAACTTTAGTTACTATTCTTCAACCTGTGATTTCTCTATGCAAACAACAATCAGAATGTTCAAATATTTGTGTTTTCAAACAAATCCAAGTAAATTGGTGGATTTAGAACCAAAGTTTCAGATTGATCATGTTTCCTTGGTCAGTATTTGTTGTATTTATCAAAAGTTAAATAATAGCTTTTTCTTTAGCAGATTTAGAAAGAAAATAAACTTCCAATCCATCTTGATTTTCTGGATTAAAAACAGGAGTAGACAAAATTTGTAGGAGCCTCTTGATAATATTCCTAAATAACTTATTTTAATAAAAATATTATAAAGGTCTGTTCATTTAATCGATTCGAATTTTATTGCAGTAAAAAGTTATTAAAAACAATCACATCTAATTTTTTTACTATAGTAAAAAACTTTCATATAAAATCACATCTTAACTCAAATCAATAAATAGATTTTACCATGTAATATATGATAGATTTGTGGAGAGCTGCATTTGCTCCGCTCAACTTTTAAAATTTTGATTTTTACAGATAGAAACTTCTAAAAATTTTAGTTGTGCCCAGGTTTTAGCTAAAAATTGTAGTGGTGATCACACTGGATAATTGACATGTATTGCTGTGCCCTCGTTTTACAAGAAAAAAATAATAATTTTACCACGTTCACTAATTGCAATTTATAGTTATATTTTCATTAATAAAATACCATTTCCAAATTTTTCCTAATATTTTCTAACTTGGTCTCCATGATAGACTAACATATATTATACAGGCTACCATGCCTCACTTGTTAGTAGTTGTCCTGTTGCATATCATTGAGCAAACTAGGACGCCTAAAATTGTTAAATCATGTTCATGAAGCCAAAGTCCTGAATTATTAGATTAAGATTATGTTCATTTTATTAATTTGAGTTTAAAATTCGAGTTTTGCTACTGTAAAAAATTCTAAAAAACAATCACTTTTAACTTTTTTATTACAATAAAAAATTTTCACATAAAGTCACATTCTAATTTAAATTAACGAACTAAACATGCCATGTACACCCAATTGTGACTACAAATAAGTTTCAAATATGTAATGGCTATAGGAAGAGAGAACCTGTGTGGTATATTCCTTTTTTTTTTTTTTTTTTTTTGGTGGGGGTTGCTGGACCCAAAATTTCTTAGTTAATAATTATTATTATAACTTTTTCTCGACAATGTACAATTATTAGAGATCATAGAGTTAGCTACCAAACTGTCGTCTCACTCATTAGAGACTAGATCACGCATATAATAGATTTTACACTAATTTCACACCTGCCGACAAATATTTCCTTCTTACATGACGCCTAATGCAGAAGAAGATGCAAATCGGTTAAAATCTGATAATTTTCTTAATCCTTTTTCCTTTAATCATTGCATATATTTGAGCTGGATAATACATCCTAAATATAATTTTTTCGGCTTAATATCCTTATTAACTCCATTCCTCTTTGGGAAAAAAAAAAAAAAAAAACTGTTATTGATTCGAGTCTATAACATGGGCAGGCCATGCCCTTTGAACCATGGTAATATTATGATTTCTTTTAATTAGGGCTATACAATAAAAAAAATAAAAAAGAAGTGGCATTCTTAATATTAAAACCTAAGGGCAGGGTTTATAGTAAGGCAATGAGCTCTCAGCGACATGGCCGGCAACAACAAGAGAAGCAAACCAACCAATTGGGGATGCCATATTTGGGCGTTGTCTCAAGGCTTTGAGACTGTTCCTGGTGATTCATGATCTGCATATTAAGCGGCTGTGGGTGAAATGTTTGCTCTCCTCTATGCCTTCTTGAGTCCACAATCGGAAAAGGAATCTTTCCACCTTCATGACCTGGCAATCTGAGAAGTTCAATTGCCCACAATTAATATCAATCGGTGCAACTGTCACGTACACAAAAAAAAAAAAAAAAAACATGTACAAACTATACTAATTATGATCATAAATAAGAGGCAATATATAAATGAAACGAGTAAGCTGGTTAGGCTCTTGACTATTTTATCAAGTAAGCAAAGATTTGAGTCACCACTGCGATAATTAAGGGGACTTTTTTTTCCCATTTTGAAACATAATTGATAGGTAGGGACTTTGATGGGTTTTTTTTTTTTTTTTTTTTTTTTTTTTTTTTTTTTTTTTTGTGATCGCATCCTCTATTCCCTTCTATATAAAATAACAAGGGAAATAGTAGAAAATAGGCCAATATGAAAAGCTTAAGAAAGTAAATAGGCTAATTTTTAGTTATAAAAATTAATAGGCCATAACTTGTCAAGTTATGGTTCATAACCAGATAAGTTATGGACAAACTTGTCAAGTTATGGTTCATAACCGGACAAGTTATGAGTAATTATGAATAATAACTTGTCAAGTTATGGTTCATAACCAGACAAGTTATGGACGAAAATAATAATTTGGCCTATTTATTAACTTATGTAAACTATTGGCCTATTAATTTTAATTCATCTCAAATTTTAGCCTATTTTCCTCTTTCTCCCAAATAACAATAATAAAAAAATCCTAGAGTGCCTTATCGAGGGATGGGCCCAATTTTACTTAGACCTTTACGTGTCCGACACTGCAAATGCAATTGATCGAACAAGACCGCTGATCGGAGCTACTAAGAATCAAACCTAGGTGCATCCTAAGGAGAAAAAGAAAAATCTTTTCCGTTCCACTATCCCGGTGTATAAGACTCAAATTTGCTCTCCAATTTTAATATCTAAAATCTTAATTCGCGTTTAACCAGTCAATTCGTGTGACATCTGTGTAAAGAATTTAGATTACGTTTTAACTAATTTTTTAGTATTTATTATGAGATAATGTAATATGATTTAATTAATTTAAGACTAATTGAGACACTAAAAATTAATGATTCGATTTGGATCCTAGTGAGTTAGGAGTGGGTAGAGTAAGCCATTTTCTATTCTCCTAACCCTTTCATCTTCAAGAAATTATAGTAAATGCCCATTTGACAGAATTTATGTCTTTACTTTTAGCCGGTAGAAAAAGAGAAGTAACTGTAATATTTTAATAAGTATTTGAAACAAAAAAATTAATGGGTCAAAATGATTTTTAAATTTTTTAATAAGCAATAATAGTGTTTGAACTAAGTTTATGATGTCTTAATTAATCCATAAGTGTTTTTTTTTTTAAAGTCACAATTTCTAATTTTGATTAGAACTCTTATGAAAAAATAAAGTACTTCTGACAGATCAGCCAAACACTTCTAGAAGCAACTTTTAAATCTAAAAAGCCCTAAGTAACCTATTATTTCATTATCATTTTCGTAAATAGCTAAATTTGGTATTTACTGATGATGGAGGACCAAATTTCCCAAGTAATTATGAGATTTACTAGCTATTTTATTCATAAATATGATATGATATTTTACTTAGTAAATATGGAATTTATTAATACTAAAAACAGTTAGAAATTTCGCTCTGTTTTTTTTTTTTTTTTTTTTTTTTTTTGTAAAGGAAAATTTTGCTGTCTTAAGTCTCTCAAAAATCAGGTAATTTTGAAAGAAAAAAAAAAGAACTACTTACGCAGGGAATTGGAAAGAGCGATTGCTCTTGTAGGCCCCATCCGGACGGTAAGAAGAGACACCAACACCAACAGAGTAGTTGTTCATGTGATCCTTTGCCTTTGTGGTTTTGTTTTCTGGCGTTACTAATTCTTTGTTATTAACTCCCAAGCCACTTTCGAAATTCATTTTCTTAATCTCACCACTATTTGCCCCACTAAGACGAGGCAATGTCGTAGAAGATGTAAAGTTGAAGTCGTCAAGCTTGGGCAACTCCCCAGACCTGTACATCATGAAGAATTGGTCTTTTGAGAAGCTTGTGTTCCCAACATGAATGCTAAACAATGACTCGTTTGAGGCCATGCTCCATTCCCTCGGCGTCGAAGGCTTCGAGAAAATCGAGGCCGGGATCCGACTAGGGTCGTAGCCAGAAGGCCGGGCCGAGGCCGAGGCCTGAACCCGAGGCGATTGGAGGACCGGCGTGAACTGAGGACTAAAGTCTAGTGGTGATGAATTGGTATGGTCAAGTAAGTCAGGGAAGACTAGTTCTTTAGGCGAGCGGTTAGGGGATTCCATGACTAATTCTTTTTCGGTCACTACTGATTTCGGTGACGAATCTTGTGAAGAATTAGAAGCGCTTGAATTTGGGCCGGCGATGATAGTGTTAGAATTATCCGCTTGGATATTGATCGTCTGAGGGTGATCACGATCAATGTCCTCCTCACGGTTTTTACTGCTTTCTTTCCCGTTTTCTGCATTGTCGAGAACAATGTCCATAATTGAAACGATCAATTCGAGTCTTCGTTATTACCGGCCTTTTAAGTTGATCTCTGTTGGCTAAAATTGCTGCAATGCAACAACAAATTCGTTATTTAGAACATCAATGCGTGACAAAATGTGGTGTGTTATTTGTACTGCTCCACAAAAAAAAAAAAAAAAAAAAAAAAAACTCACAATATATAATTGAAAGGACAAAACAAAACCGTCTTATCCGTAACATTATCTAATGTTGTGTCCCACTTTATATTTTTAGATATTTTGGATATATTTTTAGGTTCTACAAATATGTTAAGAAATTTAATTTTTTAACACGATTTATAAAAGACGAGGCAAATAAATACAACATTCTTGAAAATACAAAGTGAGACATGCATAACATTTCTGTAAAAGCGCAGAAGGTTTTTGCTATTATTCCTAATTAAAATTTTAAAATAAGCAAAATCAAAGCTCACTTGCAAAATCTCGATTGTCCAAGTTGAATCGAAATGCTAACTTCCTCTGCGGAATCGAAAAATGAAGTTTGGAAGATCAAGAAGCTCTTGAAGACGATGAAATCAAAAAAACAAACAGTAGTAAGAATTCGCAGAGAATGCTGAAAAATGGGGAATGTTAGAAGGAGAGGAGGGGTAGATAAGAAGCATAGGATTGGGTAGTTCATGGTGTTGAGGAGATAAGATAAGAGGAAGAAACAAACTGGTGTCGGAAGGCAAAGAGGCAAAGTCGGGGGCATTAGCATGTTGCAACGTAGTAAGTTAGTAACCAACACAACAGTACTGTTAGACTCTTTTGGCGCCGGTTTCGACTTTCTTTAACTAACTGGTTATTTGTTTTATTGTGAACGTTCTCGATTGGGTTATAAAATTGACTCCGTTACATGGTTTTATTTGTTTTGGGTATCCAAAAATATTCACACAAAATTAGGGTTTATATCCCACGAATTTTTAGATAGTATTGGAAATTTTAAAAGAAGAAAGTGAAAGGTTTGATAATATATACATATATAAGTATTGAACATTTGATGGAAATACGTCCAAGTATTGTAATGTGTGTACTTTTTCCATTAGTTGTGAGGAAAAGAAATATTTTTGATGGTTTAAAAACAACAAGTTTTTTAAGGTCCGTTTGGTTCATAGATTCAAATCATGTGATTAGAATCATTTTTAATTTACGTGTATTTTTTGTAAGAAAAAATACTGTAGCGAATCATGAATCATAATTTGAATCAGAGAGCGAATTTAAGTACCAAACGGACCCTTAAAGTTTGCTGGATGAGAGTTTTTCTTGGCGTTTCATTTACAGCAATGTTTCTTTTTTGTCATTTAAGGTAAAGGGCATGTCGTTAAAAATTTGCTGCGTAAACGAACACCATACTTTATGTTGCTGTTATTCATTTCAATAAACGACATGTTTTATTTTGATCAGTTGCACTTTTAGTTTTAATTTCATAATTTCCTATACTAATCAATTATGCGTTTAAGAGTTCGTACAAAAAAGGCCATGCGATTTGTCATCTTTATAAAGACAGGTCGACAATGATGAGTTGTATATAATACATATACGCTATACAATTTTCTGTCGTTTAAAGGGAACAACGACATGTATTTAGTTCTTGTGATTTCTGTCGTTTGAGTAATTTAAAGTTTAAAGTCTATTGTTGTTTTACTAAAAAAAAAAAAAAAAAAAATGCCATAGTTTAAGCTTAAAGGGGGAAAAAAAAAAAAAAGAAAAAGAGCTTAAAGGACAAGGACATATCCTAAAGACCAGATGTTTTTAGCTTGAAATGAGTGCGATGTCCAGCCATTCATTTGAAAAATAAAAACAAAAACCGCGCGTCAAGCAGCTTTCTGCTTGCTATATACGTTATATATGTCCTTATTTAGTAGTGAATTAACAGGCTAAATTGTCCTTAATTTACAACAATTGTTTGTGCGCTCTATCCGTATAATTAGATAGTTTTATTCAATTTTCATAAAAAAAGATTTTTTTTTTTTTTTTAAAGAAACCTAAAATTGCAATGCATAATTGTGATACAATTGAAGATCTCGGCAACTTCAAGGAAACATATTATAAATTAAATATATATATATATATATATATATATATATATTTGTTGAAAAGGTCAAGCATTACGGCTTTTATTGTGGATTGTCCACCACAACATGCGGTGTAACACGTAAAATTAAGTAGATAAATAATAATGCACAATAAATTTAAGTTTCATTATAAATACGACGTTTTGTATTTCAAAAATATACACTTTCATATCATCAATAATTAAAGATTTCATCTATCTACTTACTTTTTTAAAATCTTTCTGTCAGTTTTTTATCTCTCGATTTTTATAACATATCTCTCATTTTCTAACCATAAGAGGGGGAGGAGGGGATTGTTATAAGTAGGGGGTAGAGTTGAAAAATCAATGAACAATAAGGGTAAGAAAAGTCCACATGTTAGAGGCTGAGTTTTATCTGTTTATCTGTAACTCTTGGTGTGTGTGTGTATATATATTTGGCCATTTTGGACCTTTGCAGCAAAAGATATTATATCCATTAGAACTTGGTAACTTCGGAATTTAAATTGCTGAAACTTGCAGACTAGAGCAGTACTTGATGGAGAGACTTTTGCAGAAACAGATATTCAGAAGTGGAGTTCTATGGTTCAACCGTAAGTTCTTCTCATTTCATACATATTATCATGAACTGCATCTTATTTAACATATGGTTTTGATTTATCTATACACGTCAGAGGAATCAGTAATTTTGATCCAGAACTCATGAAATATGATGAAGTGAGCACTTTATTTTAATAATTTTAGTTTGGTCTGCGATGGAGCTAGATGCTACTTTGTGTGGAGCAAAAGAGTCAATTAGGAAAAACTAAGGCCTTTTTCATTCACCGATTCGAGTTTTTAATTCCAGTTTTATTATAGTTAAAAACTCTCATAAAAAATTACTATCTAATTTTTTTTTATTACAATTAAAAACTCTCATATAAAATTACTTCTTAACTCAAATTAAAAATTCAAATTAGTAAACTGAAAGAGGACTTAAGAATAGTAATTTTGAATTTTGTGGATGTACTTTTTACCAATACAGAGAAGTTCAGATCTTGTCAAGTTTACAGAAGGCGACCATCCCTTTATTTATTTTATTTTTTTTGCAGCTGAAGAAGCAGGGGGATGCCATATTCAAAGTCCACGAGTTCACATAAGATCAGCAGGCATAACTGAGAAGTTGAATTATATCCATCCCAAACTTCCTAAAACGGCGAGCCAGAGAAGAAAATCAGAGAAGGTATGTTAGGAGATTGTAATATAATTTCAGGGGAATGTTAAATGCAAAATTTTACCACTAACAAGTGTATGCTCCTGCTTCCTAGTGTTCCCTCTCTTCTGTTTCCAATTTTTTTCAACAAGATAAATGCTATATATATATTAGTTTTTTTTTTCCTTTACTCATCTAATAATCTCTCCTCTTCCTTTGATATTACAACTTATGGACCTTGGAATTGAGTTCTAAATGCCCTTTTTCTCTTTGTGGTGTGTCAGGTTTATGCAGTAAGGAGGAGAAAGATATATGAAAGAACAGAAACTTATGTACTGCTAGAACCGGGACAGGACGAGAGGTTTGTGTCCGAGGAAGAACTAAGGGCCACGTTGAAGGGTTGGCTGGAAAAATGGCCAGGCAAGTCTCTTCCTCCGGACCTCGCAAGATTCGAGAGCATCGACGACGCCGTTTCTTTCCTTGTCAGCTCTGTTTGCGAACTTGAAATCCAAGGTGATGTTGGTTCAGTCCAATGGTACGAAGTTCGTTTGGAGTAACGAAGAGAGATTAATATGTTAAACTTGTACGTCGCATAGTTTATACTTGTCGTTTAACTCATAAAATGACATGTCGTTTATTGTTTAAAGTTTGTTGAATGTTGTTTGATGAACGCCTCAAGGCTCCAAACGACATTTTCAAAAAATAGAAAAAAAAAAAGGACAATTTTTTTGCTATTATCATTTATTTCAAGGAGCGACCTGGCATTCCAAACGCTTTTTAGGAAATAACACGTCGTTTTATAGTTGACGTACCCAAAATTACATGTCGTTTATTCCGAGGGATGTCGATTTAGCCCCATATGCATTAAGATCCAAATATAACGTTACTTTTTTCTTGAACATGTTCCTTTTTTTTTTTTTTTTTTTTTTTTAATTTAGTGATGTAAGGAACGTATTTTTGTTGCATATTAGGAATATGTTTGTACCTGAAAAAAAAATGGTATAAACAAAATAACTTCTCATAAAATTGGGGTGTGGGCACAGTGCACACAAACAGAAGATTTCTTGAATAAAAAGCATACTAAACAATCTTATTAAAAACAAAACTATAATCAAATTACATGAACAAGCCTGCCAAAAAATTACATGACATTCATATCCACTAGAAAGTGAAAGAGAGAAATAAGCCTCTCAAGTAATAAAATTGATGAATTGGCAGAAACAGAATAGATAGAAGATGCTCTTCTTCAGTTCTTGACCGCCTGCAGAGGACCCACATCCTGGAGACGCAAGTCCTGAATCTGTAAAAAAGTGACACAAAATGAGCTATCGAATCTAACCAATTGAATTAACCCAAAAAAAATTTGAAATTAATATCGTTAAATGATATTTTATTACAAACCTTGTGATGATTTTTACTGGGCGGCAAGAGAGCCCCTCCCTTCCTGCTTCTGGCGAGAAGGCCTTTCGTCACAGGGGACATCAAAGAGTCGGTTGGGCTTCTATATCTACAAAATTTCGTAAACAGATTAAATCAAAAATAATAATTGGCAAATTAAAAACGGAACATGGTTTTGTTAATTGCAGAGGATTATAATAAATAATTTATTTTTTAAAAATAAAAAAATGAAGAATTTTAGGTTTACCTTTCTGGGTACCTAAAAGCCTTGGGGACCTTGAGGAGATCGGGAGTGGTGGGCTTGCGCAAATCGGTCCCAGAATTTGGAGAGTTTTGAAGACTCTTATTGGTTTGAGCAATTGGGGTTGGTGTTTTGTGATCTTCGGAGACTGGTTTTACCGATTGGATTGGGGTTTCCATAGGATTTTCGACCTTGTTCTCCATTGGGTTTTTTGTATATGTCATATTGTAATTTACCTGGAAACAGAAATTTATGAAGAACGAAGGTATAACAGGAGCACGAACTCTGGTATTTTTGTCTCAGAGAGAGAGAGAGAGAGAGAGAGAGAGAGAGAGAGAGAGAGAGAGAGAGTTTTTAGTGAGAGGAAGAGTTTGAGAAGGAATTTAACGTTAGGAGTGAGAGAAGAAGACGTATGAGTGAGGGAGGTGACCGTTTCAGGAAAAAGAGAAATTTTGCAATTTGCAACGGTCGAATTTTCAAGGCGTCGTCAGTGTTTCTGCGCTGACATTCAAAACTAATGTTGGTGGCTTCTGGGTGTTTGACGTTCAATACTTGGAGGTTCAGGTCCAGGACTGGCCCAACTTTCTCTACCAATATTCCTTTTCCTGACCCACAATTTTCCTCTGTAAAAATTACTCAACCAGTTAGGCTACCTATGCCCTTCTCTTTTTCTTTTGTCTTTTTTTTTTTTTTTTTTTTCTCCCTATTAAGAAGAATGTTAAGTAGTGGTGGAACTTTAAACGGATCGCCTATGATCGTTTAAAAAAAAAAAAAAAATAGTAAAAAATAGGTAAATACAAAAAATTTAAGAAAGTATATAAGTTAATTTTTAGTTATAAAAATTAATATGCCATAATTTGTCAAATTATGGTTTATAACCAAATAAGTTATGGATAAACTGTCAAATTATGGCTCATAACCAAACAAGTTATGGACAATTATTGACAATAACTTGTCAAGTTATGGTTCATAACCAGACAAGTTATGGACGAAAACAGTAATTTGGCCTATTTATTAACTTATGTAAACTATTGGCCTATTAATTTTAATTAATCTTAAATCTTGGTCTATTTCCCTATTTCTCCCTTAGAAAATTTGAATTTGTATCCGACACTCGAGCCCGTACGTCCAAAAAATTTGGGCTACCCGCCCGAGCCCGAGAAGTCCCTTGGACAGGCCGTGGGCCTAGTCTTGGCTGCCCTAGCCCGCCCAAAGTAGCCCGAAAAAAAAAATTTTATTACATTTTTTAATTATTATAATATTGTATATATATATTATATATAATATACTATTATTTCTTAATTGTATTTGTATCTAAATAATTATTAAGTTATTTTGTGCTAAAATTATATAAAAACTATAATTAAGATTAAAATCAACACACACTATTAATACAATTTAAAAAATTAATTTTGTATATTAATATTTAAATTAGTAATTCATGATTGGCTCATTAAAACCCTTATCAAGAAAAACTCAATTGGGATTAAAACTTGGTAAGAAAAAAAGAGTGCAATCATTTTGTAACGAATTACAAATGTTACAAACTTACAAAGTCTAAATATTACAATTACAGTATCCAAAGAAAATAAATATTTAGAAATTACAATTTAATTTGAAGTTGAAAGATCATCTTCAAAGCGAAATGTTAATTTATTAAATTCATCTATCCATTCATGACTTGCCGGCAAAATTGTATCTTGTAAACGTTGATCGGTACAATCATAATCCTTAATACACATCAACGCTTCAACAATGTCCCTTTGCAATGCATTTCAGCGTTCCTCAAGTAGTCGTCCGGTCGTACTGAAGGCTTGTTCAGATGAAACAGTGGAGACTGGGATCGATAAAATATCCATTGCCAATCGAGTTAGGACTAGTCAAGTTAATGCTTGTGCCCTCCACCATTGAACTAAATCAAACAATTCTCCACTATCGTCAACTACTAAGCTCTCGTTGAGGTATGCCATAAGCTCGATGAAGCCACTGCCGCCGCCGCCGCCACCATCTCTTGATGAAGATATACTCGCAGCTTCTGTTTGAGTCTTCTTCTTCTTCTTCTTCTTCAACCCGAACACATTCATGAATGAATGCGGGCCAAAATCGGGCAACGGTAAAAATTTTAAAAAAAAATTGGTGGTCTGACTTTCAAGCCGTGGTTCGGGTCGGGCGCTAGTGTTTAAAAAACTTGTAATTGGCCAGGCTTCAGGCAATTTAAGCAATTCAGGCTGGAATTCAGGCCTGAGGGAAAAAATTTTATAAAAAAATTGTGGTGGTTGACGGTCGGGAGCTTTCGTTCGGCGGTGGGCTTCAGCAATATTGGTTTTTCTCGGGCAGCCCAAGCCTGAGCTCGAGAAATTACTTGAATGGGTGGCCTTAGGTGCCTACCCACCGAGCCCAAAGTTTCAGCACTGATGTTAAGTTTAACTTAACAATAATAAAAGAATAGTATTACTATAGTAATCTTTGGTGGGAATTACTTATATGAGTTTTCTTTTTAGGTTACTCACATCATAATCTTGTGTACTTTGAGATCGTTTCAACTTTATTTTCTAAATTTTAAAAATTCTCTCCATATTACTTTAAATTGTTGTCACGTCCCGAAATTGGGGTTAGTGCCGTAGAGGCTCGTTTAGAAGTTAAACATGATTAAGCAAGTAATTAAACATTTAGAGATATATTAATCAAAACCAAAAGTAAAATATTAAAGCAATTTCCAAACAAGCCCCACATTTTTAATGAATTTAGTTTAGAAGAAAAGGATGGGGACTTTCACACTTTTTTGATAAAAACAGGTTTAAAACGAAGCCTCTGGTATCACTCAGGGTCTCACCCACATAATATACAATATTGTACATACATGAACATGTAAAGAACATTTACAGACATCAACCACAGTCTAGATATTCGAAGTTTACAATCCGTTAAAATACAATCCTTACATTGATGTGTCAATGATGGATACAATGTCCTCACTTAAACAAACGGTAGCAACTTAATCAGCTACTATGCACTGTTTCTAGTGTCGTCTGGGAAGATTTTAATATATATAGAAACAAGAAAACATGAACAAAAGGCCCAGTATGATGTATTTAAGAAAAACTTTATAAACAAGTAAATAAATGAATAAGTAAATAAGTAAAGATATCCAGTTATAGCACAATAGCGGGAACCTAACATCCTTTTTCTGAAAGGAAGTATAAACTTAAAACTCCACATTACGGCATCAGCAAGTAATTTATACTATGATAAATTATTTACACTATGATAAATTATTTACACAACCACAAGCACATGCCTTATCACCACCATAGTGGCCGGTCCGGGTTTCGGGTCCTGCCTCCAAGGATACACGCCGCATATTCTATCTAGGCCATTAGCTAGCTTACTAATTTACAAGATATCTTATCTTAAAATATTCGTTAAACCTTTTAAAATAGTTCATTATGATTCCAATAACTAAAATCAAGCTATTGTGTTAAAAATACTTTCTTTATCAAACATGTCCTTTCTTTAAAACATTTGTATAGGCCGAAACTCTTTAAAACAGGCTATCAAAGAAAATGACAATGAATCCTATCTCTCAAATACTAAACCTGTTGCTAGCATTGTGCTATCATTGTCTCTGCTCCCTCAAAGCCTTCAATCTAATTCTTCAACTAGCATTTACACAAAAAACATTTTAGGACGTAATCCTTATTCCTAAAACGAATTAGTCTTAATCATACATAGTGATTTCCTATTAGTGTGCCTTAATCAAATTGTAAGTTTCACAAATCATTCCATGTTTCAAATCATCATTCAAAGGATTTTTAACTCGAAACATGAATTAAATATGCTAATCCATCTACTTTAGGTTCCCAAATGAAGCTAATTTGGGTTCTCTTTGAAATCCGGGGTCAAAAAAGCATTTTAAGGCAAAACAAGGTCGAACCATGTGTGTACCGGTCAACCAGTGACAGAGAATTTGTTCTCCACTTGTCGGCCGGTGGAGAAGGGACCGGTCAACTGGTCCAGTCGACCGGTAGGAGTTGAACAGATCGGCCGACATGGCCGATCTGAAGAAAACAAAGCCAAAACTTGCAAATCTGAGTTCAATTCTGAAATATCTTCGAAGGAAACAACAAATCCGGGTTCCAAATTCTCAATCAAGTCCAAAGAACTAATTTTCCCTAAATCTCACGATGATTTCCACCAAAATTATCAAAATCAAATTTAAACTGAAAATAAGTTTTTCTAAAGGAAAAATCTAAGATTCAAGAGAAGTTTTTTCAGAAGTCTTACTCTAAATCCTTCCCTTGATGTTGAAAACTTTTTGAAGTTCCTCTTTGATTCAAGATTCTTGAGAAATGGTGACAAATTTTAGAGAGAAAGAGAGAGAAAGCTACGAGAGAGAGAGAGAGAGAGAGAGAGAGAGAGAGAGAGAGAGAGAGAGAGAGAGAGAGAGAGAGAGAGAGAGAGAGAGAGAGAGAGTGGGGAGAGAGTGAGGGAAGTGGAAAAAAGAAAAGAAAAGAAATAAAAAAAATAAAAAGATAACATTAAAAGATATTTAAGAAAATAACCAAAAAATGTGTTTACACATTTCTAGAGTGAAAATATAAATACTAAAAATGTTTAGAATTCTTGAAAATATTTAAACTTAAATATTAGTAAACATTTAATGAATGTGATTAATTAATTAAATCAAATTAGACACACAAATAAATTTTAATTATTTTAATTAATCCTGTTTAATTTCTCTAAGTGTTACGATTGCATTTTGTTTCACTTTACTCCGTTGTTCCATTTCCCACTAAAAGGAGACAAAAAACACACCATGAGCGAGCACATTGGGTTTCTACAAGGGTAATACTCGAATTTTAATAGTAATCCCCAAATAATCAACCTTTAATCGCTATTTTTATAAAGATTAAACTCAAAGTTTAACAAAAAAAAAAGTTAAGCACCTCTACCGTAGGTGGGCACCATTTGTTGAGCATTGAGTTGGGGTTTCATGGCAACGAAAATCTTCTTTTCCAATAAGACTCAAACTCGAAATTCCTCAAAAAAAAAAAAAAAAAGCTCTTAGTCAATGATATACGACACATTAATATTTAGCGAAAATTTTTATTCACATTAGCCTCCATTTCTTTTCTTTTTCTTTTTTTTTTTTTTTTTGAACCCATCTTCTTGTTTCTAGAGAGTTTTTTTCCCCAAAAATATTCAGATTGAAATGAGGTTTATGTTTGAAACTTAACATGAAATGCTAATTAAGATTTTATGATTTACCTTCTTTGAACCCCCACGTGAATGCGTATGGTGTTTTTTCATCTCTTTTGACATGAAACGGAGGAGGAGGCAAAGTGGAACAAGATAAAAGTTAAAATAACATGAGTTGTAATTTTTAAAATTTAAAAGAAAAAGTGAGAAAAATATCAAAATTTAAGAATATTTGGCTAAAATTACTTTTGCCAATATGTATAACCAAATCTACGATTGATGAAAATTAAATTGATATTTAATTTATAAATTTAAAATTATAATTTAAAATTATTTTTAATTTTTATATATTTTTTATAAAAAAAATATTATAAATTCAAATTGTGTCTCAAATCATGACTCTAACATTGCTTCGAGAAAGCACTTCATCGTCGTATACCGTGACCAAAATCATGACCATAGCCCGCAGCTACCGCCGCCATCTTCCCATATTTAAGCAGCCCAAGACCGAGAGGATTGACCGTTGACCAATCAATGAGTTCCATATTTCTATTTTCCTGCCCTTGGACCCAGTCATTCTTGGACTATAAGCAAAGGAACTGTATATATATTTATACACAAGGCCATTTTTGTTTTGACCCCTGACCAGCGACCACCACAAGTATAATTCATTTAGTGGGGTTATTGATATCTCTCGATGGATACTAAATCATTCTGTACCCGTGTGGGAACCTATATTTAAACAATATTTGTCATTTTAAATTGAGATCCCTTATGATTTGTAATTCCTATTTTAATTAAGCCAGTATTGACCTGATAATAAATGTTTCGGGTCCATTTTACTAGATTAGTTATTATGTCACATATATTGGGAAAAAAAATGTAATACTCCTTTTATTTTACTGATTCGAGTTTTACTATAATAAAAAAATTTTAAAACAATCACATTTAATTTTTTTTATTACAGTAAAATTTTTTTATATAAAATCACATCTCAACTCAATTTAAAAATTTAAATAAAAAAATGTGCTTGATCATTTTGTCACTTATAATAACAACTTCTTAAAAAGAAAAAAAAAGGAAAATTGTTAATATATACGGACAAGAAATAAAAAAAAAAAAAAAAACCTTTTATTTGATCTAATCGTTAATGTAACGATGCATAAGGTAAGCCATGATGGAACGCAAGTGGCATGAAATTGACCATCTGGGTAGGTAAAACTCCATTAATTAGAAAAAGAAGAAGAAAAAGAAAATTAATTTTGAGATAAATATCCATAATAAAAAATAAATTTATTTACTTTATTGATTTAAATTTATAATTTAAATTAAAATATAATTTTATGTAAAATATTTTATTATAATAAAAAAATTAAATATAATTATTTTTTTAAAAAATTTACTTTAATAAAATTTAAATTTTAAATGAAGTAAATAGATACTAAGATGAGACCGTGGTCAAATGGAATAGTACTTGGGCAATTTACATCGATTGGACGTAATTGGCTGCAGAGGCATGCTGTAAGGCACGTGTTATTGGCAGTCCTAAGTGTTGGGACTCTGTTTCTGATAGTTTCTGAGCTTCAGAAAGATACGAACTTTTTGAGTGAGGAATCGTAAGAAGCAATATCAGATTATTGATTCTTATGACTTGTGATGATTTGCTGTCTTGCAACGGTCAAGCTCAAGAACCGGTGTCACGTACGGAAAGGTTAATCAGTTTATAATTTGAATTTAAATATAATTTTATGTGAAAATTTTTTATTATAATAATAAAATTAAATATGATTTTTTATAAAAAAAAATTTAATTATAATAAAATTAAAATTAAAAATTTAAATTGATAAAATGAATAAGTTAAAAATATTAAAAAATTACTTGGGCACTTTTGGTGTTAAGAAAGTAACCGAAAGCAGTTACTTACTTGGGTTCTATTGGTGTTAAGAAAGAAGGGCAGGGTGCAATTACGGTGGAAAAAAGTCAGGGAGAAAGAAGAAAATAAATTAAAATTTGAGATGAATTAAAATTAATAGGTTAATAATTTACATAAGTTAATAAATAGGTTAAATTATTATTTTTGTTCATAATTTGTCTGGTTATGAACCATAACTTGACAAGTTATTATTTATAATTGTCCATAACTTGTTTGGTTATGAATCATAACTTGACAAGTTTGTCCATAATTTATTTGGTTATGAACCATAACTTGACAAATTATGGCCTATTAATTTCTATAACTAAAAATTGACTTATATACTTTCTTAAGCTTTTTATATTGACCTATTTTCTACTATTTCCTAAAAAGTTATTT
Organism: Morus alba; assembly: GCA_012066045.3. Taxonomy (NCBI): domain Eukaryota; kingdom Viridiplantae; phylum Streptophyta; class Magnoliopsida; order Rosales; family Moraceae; genus Morus; species Morus alba. The sequence goes on along the minus strand of CP050233.2, from coordinate 4,733,132 downwards.
GTTTCGTTGTTGTAGACTGTTTTTTTATTTATTTTATCGATTTAAATTATAATTTATATTGTATTTTAATGATTAGATTAGTTTTTTTAACAGACTGAAAAGTAAGTGTATATATCACGCGGTGTAAATGTTTTATATTAATATATACATATTTAATCTTCTTATAAGTGAACTAAAATACGCGTCCTACAATAAAAATTTTCAAGAAAGTAATAAAAAGTGAGTCTTATTTATGGTATAATACATGGGGTCACCGTTGATGTTGAGCATTCTAATTAGTAGAGTAAGCTCCACTTGTAGACCTTACTTTACGATATCCACTATCTATTAGTGTATTGTGTCCAACACTATTAATATCTTTTAGTATTTTATTTATTTATTTTTGGATCTCATACATATTCATCTTTTATTACTGTGTGATGTGGTATTGAACACAAGTGTCTCTAGTATTGTTAGTAATATTTCTTTGTTAGTAATCATTATTAAGAATTAGACACTCTAATTCTATATTAATAAGAGCAACAAAATAGTGAAAATAAATCAAACAAACATGAAAACACAATTTATGAGCTTTGCCTCAATATAAGTTACATTCTTTCTATAATAATTTATTATGATTTTTAAATACATGAGACACAAGATTTGTAAATACATGAGATACAAGATAATAATCATCATGACCATAATTATACTTCATGACTTAAACAACCTTTGTGATTTCTTATAAATATATCTAACAGTCACTCCCAATGTTGACTATATCACTTAAATACAGGGAAGTGATAACTTGATAACCTTCTTAGCGAGTGCAGTCCTATATAAATTTTTGAAGGAGAAGGAAAATATATATATATATATATTATGAGAATATATATATATATATATATATATGAGAATCCCATGTGCATGTGTTGAAATTAAGCAACCCCGGCCACTTGAATATTATCTTCCCACTTTGCAGATATAGGCTATGCCGCACATGATCATGTATTACTGTAAAGGAAAGGGACCCACATATATATTTGTTTTGTCATCTAACTCTTATCACGATTCTCACTTAATTAAGCCAAAAATGATTAAATTGAAAGCCACCCTCTACACTTAATTCCAAAACCCCTTCAAAACTTAGGGTCTGTTTGACAAGATGGATTAGAGGATGGAAGGGAAGGGGTAGGAAAAAATGGGGGAGAGGAAACTTTTTATTTGTTTGGTAGGATGGATTGATGAAAGGAGTCCGCCCGGGCCCACCAAAAACAATCCCCCCTATATTGGACGGATTGGGAGGTGAAGAAGAAAGTTAATGGTGAAGTGTCCATTTTGACACTCTTTTCATAAAACTTGCAATACCATTTACTATATTTGTATATTTTTCAATACCATTCTATCTCATTATATATATATATATATATTATAACGTTATTAATAATTTGTTTTTAGATATAGATAAATGATAATTTTAAAACTCATGTATACATATGTAAAACATGTATTTAATTGTTATTGCATAATATAAATTTAATATTTTCTATTTTTTCAAAATTTTTTAAACGGTAATAATTATTTTCATTTTTCATTTTTCTCTTTTTACTCAAAACTATTTTTGTGTCTATATATTGGTTTTATTTTTTTTTATAAAAATGTTCCCATATGTAAATTTTTTAAAAAGTTTCTTTGTTTATATATACAAATTGAATATTAAAAATTTTATTTATAGAAAATTACATATAGCATTATTAGTTATTAATCAATAGACATCTTACAAAAGAAAACTAATTTATTTTGCATGAGCAATATAGTTATTTTAAGAATCAAACTAAATCTCTCATCCTCTTTTCTTTTCAATACCAAATAAATGGTAAGATAACAACAACCATTCTTTCATCTCATACTAAACAACTTTGAGAAAAATTACAATCCATCCATTCCTTCCCACTCCTGATCCCTCATATCCAATCTATTCTTCGACTAATCCATCTCTTCTACTAAACGGACCTTAACCTCCAACTACATGAGAAGAAAAGTGAAACATTGTGGGTCAACGAGGAACATTTCAATGTGGTTTTGTCTTGCATATATTATATATATATATATATATATATATATATATAGAGAGAGAGAGAGAGAGAGAGAGAGAGAGAGAGAGAGAGCTTGGACATAATTAACAGAAACGACAAGCTTTTCTCGTAATAGTTTTTTATTTCATCTGGTTGTTCACTGCAGCGTGGTCTCTTTAGTAATTAAAACGACTGGTTGTAGTGATTTCAGCAATTAAAAAAATAAAATCTCCAAAAGGCATTGAGGGGCCTTCTTCAATGCTTCTTTCAACAACTCTGCTATGATATGTCTTACATAGCATTATTATTTACAGTTTTCTGCTCCTATACTACTAGTACTATTCATAGCTGAAGATATATTAACTCCACTTGCACAGACTATAAACAATTTGCACAATTCTCTTCTATCAACATTAAATAATTCTTTATCCCTTCAAAGTCAAGGGGAAAAAAATATCTCAAAAGTACTTTTACTTACGCGTGTTTTAGAGCATCGACATCCAAAATTCCAAATATTTTATCACTAACATACAGTACTCACAATTTGTCCCCTACACAGGATAGTACTTAAGAGTAAAATACGTCAATTATAGAATATCTATGAAATAATTAATTAATTCCAAATTGTTTGGAACTATAAGCTATTAAGCTAAGTGGAGATCTATCACTTTTTGCTTGTAAATTAGAGGATACGCAGTCTCTTTACGTCCCCACCAAGTACCATATTGAGGATGATCAATTGGAATCACAGGTGGAATATTAAAATGAGAATCGGTTTATCTTCTCGTGATCGACAATGTACTCTCAAGATCTATACACGTCAATCACACAATCTCATTATAAATGATCTACTGCAATGCCTTCACCACCACCGGTACGTCGGATGTCCATATGCTTGTGTAGCGTGATATGGACTATATGCATGGGAGAGACACATTTGGACCAGAAGGCAGGGAAGAATATACGGTTTTATATCAAATAGATCACGTTACTAAGTTTGGCTATGCCTACAATATATATATATATAGTGGTGATCTAATTTGAAGGTTAAAAGTTAGAGCTTTTTCACAACCTTTTCGAATAGGGCAATGCAAGTCCAAGGAGAGCCCGTCATCATATTCGTGGCCATCATCACCATATGGCCACAACGACACACCAAAATAATTTTGGAAACCAATTTGACGCTTCCGGCCTGGCTGGCCTCTTCGCGTGCACGTAAAGAGACTATGCAGTAAAAGCGTTTCCCTTTTCAACTGAATATAAAACCGCTTTATATATCCTGGCCAAAACTATTTTCTAATATTTTTTGCTAATTAATATCATGATAAAAATATTATGTTATAATTTGTCTGTTGTAGTTTTCCTTTCTTTTATTTATTATTTTTTTTTTTTGAAGGGTTTCCTTTCTTTTATTTGGACGATCTGTTTTTAATGATTTGTTATAATCAAATATGCTGAAAATCGGGTATGTAGGAATGAAGCAAGCAATACAGGAAGTTGATTTATATATACATATATATATATATATATATATATACACACATATAATTATGGGAAAAGCGCAAAATACTGTTTGTAATTTTAAATGTATTAAATTGCAGTAGTTCTACATGTTCCAAGATTTTGAGACGTGAATCTCAACTGAAGTGACATATATTCACGTCAGCAAAAGTCGACAGTACATACAAATTAATCAGTACAGAAAGAAAATTCAAAATTTACCGCGCTTGTAAAATATTTGTTGGCCTATTTATTTTAACCTTTTGCCATCATTGGTTGTTACGTAAAGATTCACTTTAAATAAGATTTTTTTGGGTAGGTCAACGTACTAAAAAATTAAATTTTTTATTTTTATTTATTAAATTTATATAAAAATACATAAAAATTAAAAAATATATAGAGTTAAGATTAAAAAAATGAATTTAGGCGAAGAATTTCTAAAAAAAAAAAAACCTTTTGACTTTTGAGTACCATTTTTCATGTGGAATAAAGAAAAATAACTAAAAAACAAAAAGACAATTGAAATATATATTACTAATGACGATATTATATACTCGAACTCAAAAATATATAAACATAAAGAAATATATCGAAATGATTTGGTAGCATATGAACGAAATGCATATCTTGATTAAAGTTAATTAATTAAGACGGAAACTGGCTAGGAAGCATAATAAGTATGAATTTCCCAGGTTAGCGTACCACTTTTTGAGTACCTACTTGTTCTCCCCACTTCTGGTGTACAATAATTGCTAGAGGCCGCAAATTAAGACCAATAGTGATTCCAAAATTATTTTTTCAACCTTTCAACCAACAAGGTCCATAGATTATTTTTTAAATAAATAAGAGTAAGTGTAACAAAAAACACGGTTCGATGAATCTTATCCAAACAAAACTAAAAGAGAGAAAAACAAAAAGAGGGGGAAATTAATATTTATGAAGAAAAAAGGTAGTCAAAGTCAGGTATATGGATACAAGAGGAATTAATGGAGGATTAAAGGGACACTGTTTCATGGGCACGCGTAGGGCATGTGATCCCATTGCCTTATTATTAATACCAACACTTAAGTCACACCTCCCCTGCGGAAAATCAAAGAATTTATGTTGGCCCAAATAATAAGGGCACCCCGACCCTTATCATGTACTTGAATTTCCATATTGCCCTTTTTGGCAATTTTTTTTATATGGTGCGTAGTTGTAACTCTGACTTCACACAAAAAATAAAATTATTAAAGCCCGTTTGTTTTTTATATTAATTTCTGATTCTGAATTATAATTCATAATTTTTTATAATATTTTTTCTTATAAAAAATACACATAAAATAAAAATAATTTTAAATTATAATTCTAAATATACGACCCAAACATTCACGTATAATTTGGATCTTAATGAATGTACGCACACATTCACGCTCCTATCACTTCGAGCTAGTCTCAAGTGATCTCTTTTTGGCATTTTCCTTATTTGCTCACCCTAAAACCTTTGAAGGGCATTATTGCCTTTTCACATCCTAGGCTGTACTTTTATCAGAATTTAATGGGTGGCAAACTCCATTGCGTTAATATATTCAGTGATGACATTCACAAGTCACAATTACTCTCTCTCTCTCTCTCTCTCTCTCTCCTATTTAATCCATACTGAATAGCACACTCGTTACTTACCATCACACACAACTAGAAAGCAACACAGTTTCCTTTTCTTTCCTTGCAGTTTCTTCTTCTTCTTCTTCTTCTTCATTATTATTAAGGGCTTGGCTTAGCTTGGCTTGGCCATGGCCAGAAGAGTACAGATCTTGGCCGTTTGGTTAGTAGTCTGTGTTTTGCCTTTTGGTCTCCAAGTTAGGGAAAGCCATGGAGTGAAGGAAGAGAGAGAGATACGACAACAACGAGAAGAAGAAGCTCGTGATAGGATTGTGGAACTTCCTGGGCAACCAAAGGTCTCTTTTCAGCAGTTTTCAGGTTATGTCACCGTTAGCCGAGTCGCCGGTAGAGCCCTCTTTTACTGGCTCACTGAGGCTGTTCATGAACCCTTGTCAAGGCCTCTTGTCGTTTGGCTCAATGGAGGTAAGAAAACCAAAAAAAAAAAAAAAAAAAAAAAAAACTTTTTGTCATTATGTGTCATATATATGGAGATAATTCAAGAGTTGGGTTCTTGTTGCAAGCATGAGTTTATTTGGTTTGTTACTTTGATATATTTTTTTTTATTATATTTTTCGTTTTGATGATATATGCTACTGTGTTGATCCAGATGGTTATTTTTGAAGTCGGTAATGTGTTTTGTTTTATTTTATTGTATTTGCTCACTGTTATATTGCATTTTGAAAAGACAGGTTGTTGACCTAACAACGGATCGTCAATACAGAAAATTTATTAACCGTTTGGGGTTAAATTTATTTTTTGATTCAAATTATAATTTTATTATAGTATTTTTTTATAAAAATATATATAAATTAAAAATAATTATAATTATATAATTTAAATTTATGAACTAAACGGTCCTGTATTTAAATATATTGGTAAAATATTTTCAAGAAAACAATTTTTTTTTTTTTTACTTTACTTTTTCTACTGTCCCTTATTTTTATTCTTGTTTCCTATTCAATTGAAGCCTCTTCGATCTCTCTCTCTCTCTCTGGCGGGGTGTAGTAAAGCAGAAAAGAGTCATATATTAGTGTAAAGAGAACAAAAGGAAAAAGGCTAGAAAATGTTATTAAAAACAATTTTTTTTTTTTAAAAGAAGAAGAAAGAAGAAAACTAATAAACAGTTGAGCCAAGGGCCTACCATAATATTGGCTACAGGAATGATGGCACAACTATTAATAGATGTTACAAATTACATAAACGTTACAACCTAATAATTCATTTCCATCTTTGGATAAGCAGAAAACGCCATCACTCAGAAAAGCAAATAATGACACAATACCGAATGCTCTCACTCTCTCTCTCTATCTCGTAGTCGAATAAAGTCGGTACATCTGCAGTCAATACAATGGACTCAAAATATTCTTGAAAGCAACCAGAAACTAACCTCACTTAAGTTTTGTGTAGCCACACTTCTGTAAAAGTCTAGGACTAAATGATGACCATGCGAGATTATTTACCAAATATGTGCTCGACTTTTTCTACCAAAATTAAAGATACAAGTAGCTAGTGCTAGATATCCAATTTTAGTCTCAATTTATATCAAGTTGCGTGATGTTAAGTTGTCATTTTTCACAAGTAGACGCGGTTTTTAAGATTAGTGCTCATATATGTAATATGTAAATGCAATCTTTTAAATACCTATTAATAAAAGAATAACAACAATATTGAAAGTTGATATTAGAGTTTGATCCTCTCATTATTTTAAAGGCAATGAAATTTAAGCTTTTTTTTTTTTTTGTTCTATTGGTTACCACAATAGCAAGATTTAATTAAAACAATTAGAGAAAATTAGGGAATCTTTCCTGTCAATTTACTTCTTTAGTTTGTGTCATGAGTTCTGACTCTAAACGGAAAAACAAGGGTGAAGAAATCTACTAATATTGAAAGAAGGGTAAAATCTTTATTCTTCCTTGCTAGAAGGGCATTCTTCTGAATTACTATCAGTTAAGTTCTACACAGCTACACATTAATGCACTAATATAATCTTGTGTTTACCATGCGCTGTTGTTAATTTACAAAAGTGATCACTATAACCTTTTGCAGCAAAGTTAAAGATCATGATAGTTAGTCCTTTTTCTTTCGTTGCTTTTGGTGATTGTTAGGACCCGGTTGCTCATCTGTGGCATATGGTGCATCTGAAGAGATTGGCCCATTTAGAATTAACAAGACTGCCTCAGGACTATACCTCAACAAGTTCTCATGGAACACTGTGGCCAACCTCCTGTTCTTGGAAACTCCGGCCGGCGTCGGATTCTCTTACAGCAACCGCTCCTCCGATCTGCTTGATACCGGAGATCGCCGCACCGGTACTACTATACTTAATATTTAAGAGCACAAACAAATCAACCTACATTTTCACATCTAATCAACGAATTGTATTTGTATACCGCTGACTAAATATGAATGTTCAAATTATTCAACATAATTGATTTGGCAGCCCATATACATGTCAGCAATAGTAAACTATTGAGTATTAATCATGACTTCAGAACTTCTTTCAAAAAGAGAGGGGAAAAAAAAGTATTATATATACATGTACACCTTTTCAATATTAACAGAGGCGTAAAGTTTTTTATTATAATAAAAAAATTAAATGTGATTATTTTTTATAATTTTTTATTATAGTAATTTAAATTTTAAATTCAAATCAGTAAAATAAATGAGATTATAATAATTTGTAGTGCGATAGTGCTATTAGCTTAATTTGTCCTCTTTCTCTGCCAACTATTTTGATGGGCCATTATATATATATATATACATACGATTCAGCAAAGGACTCACTAGAATTCCTCATCCGATGGCTGGACCGATTCACAAGATACAAAGGCCGAGAAGTGTTTCTCACTGGAGAGAGCTACGCAGGCCATTATGTACCTCAACTCGCTAGAGAGATCTTGATCTACAACAAACGGTCCAAGAACCCCATTAATCTTCGTGGAATTATGGTACTACTATAATTACATTACATAATTAATCTTCCCTTATTTATGTAATTTCCTATTTAATATTGTTTGATTTTGATTAATATATACGACCTATAATATGAAGAAACATGTATTATTATCAGTCAATTATATGTAATGAAGTGAAAAAAAAAAAAAAATGATCAAGTGTTGTACAATATAGGTGGGGAACGCAGTGACAGACAACTACTATGATAACGTAGGGACAGTGACATACTGGTGGAGCCATGCGATGATATCTGATAGAACATACAAGCAGCTCATCAACACGTGTGACTTTCGCCGACAGAAGGAGACTGACCAATGCGAGTCCATGTATAGCTATGCCATGGACAAGGAGTTTGGCAATATTGACCAGTACAACATCTATGCACTCCCTTGCAACATCAACTCTGACGGCAGAGCCACCGCCACGCGCCACTCCATGCGTCTGCCGCACCGCCCCTATTCGGTATTTTGCCATGTCTTTTTTAGTTCACGCCAAATATATATCGATGTGAAATTTTAATATCTATATCACACTTTTTTATATGTTCGATGATATATGATGGTTAAAAAAAAAAAAAAAAACAATTCTTTTGTTAAGTAACTCAAATTCCAATGACTTCATCATCAAATGCCTCGTATCGTAAATATTGTGACATGATCCTTCACTTTGTATCAATATTTTTGTTTTTAAGTCAAATAAAAACAAAAAAAAACAAAAGAAAAACATAAATCATATCCTTCGACTTAAATATTGAGATTTGGTTATATGGACATATGATTAAAGTTGTACATTGATTTTCTTAATTTAGATGATGTTCCGGAAGTTATCAGGCTATGATCCGTGTACGGAGAAATATGCTGAAATTTACTACAACAGACCGGATGTGCAGAAAGCACTCCACGCCAACATAACAAGAATTCCTTATAAATGGACTGCTTGTAGGTGAGTCTCTATAGATCAAGCATAATCAAATAAAAAATATGAAAAACAAAGGTTTTAATTTGCTAAATATATATTAACTTTGCTTAATTGATGTATATATGCAGTGAGGATTTGAATAGAAATTGGAACGACACAGAGGTTTCTGTTCTTCCAATTTACAAGGAGATGATAGCTGCTGGTTTGAGAGTATGGGTTTTCAGGTTGGAAATTGCAGATTAGTTGCTCTTATATATATATATATAAATATATATATATTTTCTTTATATTTAAGCCAAACTAGTTTATTATAATTTATAAGCGTTTTCTTGACTAATGTTATTATTAATTATACAGTGGAGATGTGGACTCGGTGGTGCCAGTCACAGCCACAAGGTTTTCCCTTGCACGACTCAATTTACCAACCAAAATTCCTTGGTACCCTTGGTATGTCAAAAAGCAGGTTAGTACACCAATTGATGATACTTTTTCCCAAAACATTTTTAGTTTATATATAGATATGATAAGATATTAATTTTCTCTATTATTGTTTCTTTGACGTTATTTAACTTACACAAACGATTAAAGAAAAATGTTTATGATCATCAAGTAGTATTTGTACGGTTCGGCAAGTAGCTTTGTAAATTAAACAAGTTTCTCATTGTTTTTGGGATTGATCAATATATATAACGAGCTCTTTTTGGTGTTTTCGTGATGTTCTCTGTTTATTAGTCGTTGGATCTGTATAAATCTGTTCAATAGTCAAATCAGATTGAAAAAATAATATAGATCCAACGGCTGATAAGCAGAGAATACCGGGATTCTAAAAAAAGAGAGAATTGAACTTGTGTTTTATAGTCAATATTGATCAACGCCAGCTTACCCTACAGAATTATGTCCTCATTATAATGTGTATTTTTTTTTTCCTTAAATACTTCCACACCTTGTAACAAGTGCTTTTGTTGTTAGCACGTAACAGCAAGTCAAATTAATTAGGTATTGGTTTGATTGACAAGAAGCAGAAATCTAGCAAGTGACTCCAAAAACTAATAAATCTTAATTTAATCAATATGACTATATGACTAGCCTTTAGATTCTTATGTAATTTGGCAGAATCTAATTCTACACACCAAACCATGCAATTTGTTATGTGTAAATCTTAACACATGAGAGGAAAAAAAAAAAAAAAAAACAAGTAACTACTAAGTAGGCGCTGACATTGGTGAGTTCTAATTGGGAAGTGGAGTTCATCAAAAAGATTGAATGGATCTGTCTCTCGGGATTTTTACTCCTTTAATTTTATGTGAAGGATTGACAAAATATTCTAACTCATAAGTTGAATTGTTGGGCTATTTTGGCCCCTGTTTCTTTTTTTTTTTTTTTTAGAAAAATGTTTGTATTCCTTTAATTTATTTTTCTTTCTTTGCCTATAAATATTTATGTATTTTGTCTAATGTTTTCTTTATATTTATAAAGGTGGGAGGGTGGACAGAAGTGTATGAAGGGTTGACATTTGCAACAGTCAGGGGAGCAGGTCATGAAGTCCCACTTTTCAAGCCCAGAGCAGCACTTCAGCTATTTAGATCATTTATTGAAGGAAAGCACCTTCCCAAGTCTTGAAAAAAAAAAAAAAAAAAAATTATTGAAAATTAAAGAAGGGGATATAGCAAGATGTCCCAACAAATTTGATTACTAATTTATTCTGAAATTGTTGTTTTTCTAGAAGATGAAAATATGCAATCGGTGACAAACAAGTAGAGAAAGTAGAAAGAGAAAGAGAAAGAAAGAATTGTATTACTGTGCAATGGGAAAGGCAAAAGGGAATTAATCAAGAAGGTTTTGCCTGTACTAATTATGCATATATGTATGCATTTGTTTTAGATATTCAATTCAACCTCTCATTATAATTCTAATCACTGATCCACTATTTTGTAGACGTAAATGCGAATTATGTACTTGAAGGAGAATTAATGGTTCTAATAATAGTATCTATATGCATATATATATATATATATATATATAGAGAGAGAGAGAGAGAGAGAGAGAGAGAGACACACACACACACAAACACAAACACATGGAAAACGAAAATTTTATGTCCAATTTCAGTTCACTTTTTCTATACTCGTTGAAATGATATTTGCACTTTAATCATGCATCCAAATAATGAGTCAAAGACCTTTTCATGGTTCAATCATGATGCATGTGCAGCAACAGCGCAGGTATTTCAGACTACCGATTGAAGACCTACTTGTCATTTTTTTAAATTATGAAACAGGCACTATGTAATGGTTAATTTTATTATACTACTAATAAAAGAATAATTTCACATATAACACTAGTTTCAATTTTACTGTTGGTTCTACTGTCACATAAGATTTTTTTTTTTTATAATTATAGAAGTTACTGACAGTTATGATAAGTTTAATAACTACTGTAGAATTATAAAATTATTTTAATGTTATAAGATTTTTAATTAATTAGTGCTGTGAAAGTAATTAACCCAGGCAATCATGCCTACTTTTTCGCTTGCTACGAAATGACATAAATCATGCAAGATATATTAGAAAACTGAAAAAGTACATATTTACGTACGAACTACTACAAAAACTGAGGTTTTTTTTGAAAGCGAGGAAATTTCGAGTTATGCTGCTAGAGTTAATTGCCTTTTTTTTTATAATTTAAATTTTTGTTATGAGAATAAAATATTATAATAAAAAATTAAATTTAAATTTTTATAAAAAAAAATACTGTAAAAAATTTTAATTTAAATTATGAAAAAATTAAGATCTTAAAAATTTACCGTTAATTTTTAATATAAATTTAACAATTAAAAAATAAAAAATTATCAATATTTCAATCAGAGAAGCTTCCAAAAAAATAAACGGGGATATATTTATCTCCAAAATGGCCGGTACCCTTGTCAAATCGTACACTAATTTCAATAGTTTTTTCCCTGCTACCCTTGAAAAGTCAAGTGGCCGTACAGTCACTTTTTACTGTTTGAAGATCCCCTGTAGATTTTTTGCTTGAAAATTTTCATGGTCCTTTATTTCTTTAGAGTTTCTGCATCTTCCCCAGCTCCGTTTTGGTCCCATCCCGTACTGCGACTTCGCAGGTAGGTAGCTCTCTTGCGTTTATATTAAGCTTTTTGGTCCATTTCTTTTATATCAAGTCACTCATGGTGATTCAACTTTTGTGTTTTTTGCTTCTGTATTGAGATGGGTTTTCAATTTTTCCTTTTTTACTGAGAATTTTTTAGTTTTCCTGTGATGGGTATTTGATGAATTTTCACTTTTCGGTTTATTTTACTGGATAGGATTGCATTAATTGTTGGCCTGAGATATCAAGAGGCTTACCAAGTCTCTGGGAATTAAATGCTTTTGGTGAGCAATCAAAATCATTCTAGCTCAAGTGGTAAAAGGTTTTTGAGGAGTGGCCTGGCCTGTTTTTGACCAAAAGAAAGAAAAAATATTTTTTTTTATTTGTCTATTTTGTGAACTTTTTTAGCTTGCCTTTGCTTCTTGGCCATGGCAGATTTTAAATCTGCAGTCCCAGAATTAGAAGGGGAAGAGGATTTAATTGCGGCGGCTAAGTCGATAGCAAGAGCATTGGGGTCTAAGAAGAATCTTACAGATGAAGCAAGGAAGATTCTGGTTGATCTTGGCACCCAATTGTCTTCTATTGCCACACCCGAAGAGAGAAAAGATGAGGAGATTTGTGAGATTGAGAGTCTACTTGATGCTGTGCAAGAGAAGGTCATGAGTTGGGAATCAGATCAGTCCATGATATGGGATGCAGGCCTCGATGAGGCTTTTGAGTATCTAAATGCTGCAGATAAAGCTCGGAAATTGACCGAGAGATTGGAGAGTTTGTGTTTGAGTAAAGGTGATGGTGATGATGATGGTGGTGGTCATGATGAGAAGCGTGAGCTGCAAAGGAGGGCTTATGATGTTCTTCAGATGGCAATGGATAGGCTTGAGGAAGAGTTTAGGTACATGCTTGTCCAGAACAGGCAACCATTTGAGCCCGAACACATGTCTTTTCGTTCGAGCGAGGATGAGACTCTTGATGAGGGCTCCATAAACTCTTATGGGGATGATTCTTTTGAGTCTCCTCTGAACAGAGATAGTCTCAGCCGAGTCTCTGAGGAATTCCTCGTTGATTTGGTTCATCCCCATGTGCTTCCTGAGCTTCGAAGCATCGCAAACTTGATGTTCAATTCGAAGTACGATAGGGAATGTGTCCAGACTTATACTAGTCTGCGAAAGGATGCGTTGGACGAGTGCTTGTTCATTCTTGAGATGGAGAAACTGAGCATTGACGATGTGCTCAGAACGGAGTGGACCACCTTGAATTCCAAAATCAGGAGGTGGATTCGGGCTATGAAGATCTTTGTCCGGGTTTATCTTGCTAGTGAGAAATGGCTTTGTGACCAGATCTTCGGGGAGCTGGGACCGATCAGTCTAGTGTGTTTCACTGAGTCGTCGAAGATTTCGATATTGCGGCTTCTGAATTTCAGCGAAGCCATGTCTATTGGCCCCCAACAACCAGAGAAGCTGTTCCGAATTCTTGACATGTATGAGGTTCTTGGGGATCTTATTCCTGATATAGAAGCCTTGTACATGGGAGAGGCTGGTTCTTCCATAACAGCGGAATGTCACGAGGTTTTTAGCAGATTAGGCAACTGTGTGAGGGCTACTTGCATTGAATTCCAGAATGCTATTCTGTCTAACCACTCGAATAATCCAATTTCAGGAGGTGGAATCCATCCACTAACCAGGTATGTCATGAACTACATCAGGACTCTCACCGACTATAGTGAGACCCTAAATTTGCTTTTCAAGGACCATGATGATGAAGGGGATCACATTGCATTATTGTCTCCCGATGCGAGTCCAACTACAGAAGAGGAAGATAAAGGCAGAGTTTCCCCAATGGCTCGATATTTTGTATCACTTGCTGTGGTTTTGGAACGCAACCTTGATGCCAAGTCCAATTTGTACAAAGAAATTTCTTTGCAGCACTTGTTCTTGATGAACAACATACATTACATGGCTCAGAAGGTGAAAGGGTCTGAACTAAACGCTATATTTGGAAGTGAATGGATTAAGAAACGCAACGGGAAATTCCAACATCACGCAATGGACTACCAAAGAGCCACTTGGGGTTCAATCCTTTCTTTGTTCAAGGATGAGGGAATACAAAACCCGGGCTTGAATTCAATCTCGAAAATCCTTCTCAAGGAGAGGTTGAGGAGCTTTTATCTCGCTTTCGAGGAAATTTACCGAACTCAAACAGCATGGATTGTTCCGGATATTGAGCTCCGAGAAGACCTCAGAATCTCAACATCCCTCCAAGTAATCCAAGCTTACAGGACATTCGTGGGAAGACATTCTACTCACATAAATGATAAGAGCATCAAGTACAGTGCTGATGATTTGGAGAATTTTCTTTTGGATCTGTTTGAGGGATCCCCAAAATCATTACAGAATCCAGGTAGAAGGTGATTGCCACGATTATAGTGTAACTTAAAAGAGTCAAGCTTTTTGTGTCCTTGTCTGCTTGCTCTTGTTTGTGTCCTGTATAGTGTTATATGATTGAAGGGGTTTTTTCATCATTTTATTTATTTGTAATCATGATCTGATGATTTATATCGTATCAAGCAAAAAGTTATTTTGAAACTCTTAACAGGTTTGGCTAAACTTACGTATTCTTGCCTTCTTTTTTTCTTCTCTGATTTTGTTTTTCATTTGAGGTCTGCGTAGATATCAACTATAATGAGAAAATCAAAGCCACAATGGAGAATCATTAGTGAAATTCCCTAATACAACCAGGCACACAACACAACAAATGAGCACCTAACTGAAAATTGGCCATAAATTCCACATGCTTTAATTTGTTGCTTACAGCGTGAGCCAGACTTTACAAATGAGGTCAAAATTATTGGCTCAGTTCGAAGGATCCATTTGGTCTTTCCTAAGAGATGTGCAAGAATGTAGACCGAAGAAAGATCAAAAAAAAAAAAAAAAAAAATGCCCATATTATCTATTGGTGCATTACTTTATAGAAATTAAAAACCCAGATTGTCATTTTTCTGATTTGAATATTGAATAGATTTTTCAAGTTGGGGGGTTTGTTTTCTAGCAAGTGGTCAAGTAGAGGGTTCTGTCGGCTAGTCATCCTCAAAGAGTAAAAATAGTATATCATAAGAGCTATAGGGATCACATCTTCTGTGCACCATACAACAACTGGCCAACTTGACAAGACCACCAAGACTTTTTTAATTTCTTGTGGGTCAACATAAAAGGGCGTTTCTGTTTGAAACGTCATAAATGGTGGGGGGAGATATTTGCTGCAGAGACACTGAATTTGGAGCTACAACGTGTGCCACTAGTTTGTGGCTATGGAATTAGAATCGCACACGATGCGCTTGAATAGACTTCCCTTGTAAAATATCATAGATCTCATTTATTTTATTAATTTGAGTTTAAAAAATTTTTAAAAACAGTTACATTTAATTTTTTTATTACAATAAAAAATTTTCACATAAAATTATATATCAATTCGAATTAAAAACTCAAATAAACGAATTAAACGGGTCTTACAACCTTAGCCTACAAAACCTACAACTGCTTACCTCTATTTAAGTTTTCGGTTCTTATGAACTTTTTCCTTATTTTGTGAGTGGCCAGTCAATTTATTGGCCGGTCATCATATTATCAGCCGTTAAAAAAAAAAAAAAAAAAAAAAAAAAAAAAAAAAACCTATATGATAAGTCTCTTTTAAACCGTCACGTCCTTGTGAAGTTTTGTTAAATAGTCCTATTTTGCTTAATGTAATGACGTCCTATTAGTAAAGTATATTTTCATACTATATACGAAAAATCTCCAAAAAAGAAAGAGTGATTTATGATGGAGAGCGGTTATTGGTTCAGTGAGCTTTGAATTGACTTCTACCGAAGGAAAAACAAAAAAAAAAAAAAAAAAAAAAAAAAAAAAAAAAAAAAAAAACTTTGAATTTGAAATTCTATCTTACTCATGGTCATGAAATTACAAGGGAAATGTCATATTTCCAACGTAATAATAACAGTACTGTCAATAATAATAATAATAATAATAATAATAATAATAATAATAATAATAATAAAGGAGACTGATAGGCATCCATTTGTAAACGCCATGTGGGATAAACTGCTCACTGCATTTACACTTTTAAAAGGAAGAACGGAAAATTTTTGCTTTAGAACGCATGGCAACAACACCACAATGGGGGTGGAAAGAGGCGTACGCAACGGTGGGAAACCGAAGAAGGCATACTGTAACGCCCTGTATTGGAATCAATAACCGCACAAGAGTTGAAAATTTAGTCAAACAATTATTGATAATTTCATCCAGGAACTACAATTTTTTTTTTTTTTGTCTTGCCGGGAATTACAAAGGAGCTACTAATTTACACCTACTGTATAACTTTTGGGCATTACCTGCCAAAAGAAGAAAAAAAGAGTAGAGATTGAACAGGAAAGAGCAACATGTTTGGAACTTAAGTGGAAAAACAACACTACAGTAGCTACCCCCTTAAATCTCGCTGAAACCGCATGCCACTAAGAGACCACAATCTGCATGTATTTTTTATGCAAACCTTCCAGTTAATGCCACCATCAACCAGTTAAACAGAAACGAAATTTCATAAAGCCCAGAACGGCTTTCGAGCTGCTGCTGCTGCTGCGGGGCCTTGATTTCTACCAAGTGGTTCTTCGGTGTTTTCCTCAAAGTCATCATCATCATCGCCGTATTCCATCAACTTCACCAAAGTATCTGAAATAATTAAAGGGGATGAGACAAATTTAAATAAAAACTTGAAAATAAAAAGTGAAACCATGCAGTGTTCTCTTGAAGATTATACCCCTACTTATGTTAGGCAACTAAAACAAGCACCATAAACAGGACCAAAAAAAAAGTCAAAAACATACCCGGGACAGGATTAGATTTTGTTTTGTTAGGGATATCGATCTTGTCATGCCCTTTCAAAGTGGGAGTTGATGACGTAAATTTTGGCGGTGGAGGTGGAAGGGGCATGGTTATTGATGGGGGTGGCGGCATTCCATTAGATGTTGCCGAGACAAACTTCTTTGGAGCTGGCATAGTTGACACATTCCTAACACCCAGATCTGCTGATACTTCAACTGCCTTTAAAAATTCAGAACCCTGCAGTGAGTTAGGCAGAAGAAACCCCAGCATATCTCAATATTATTAAATAACAGATATGCATGAATATTGAATACACTACATAACAATAGGAGAACGATTAATATTTACAGCCATACTCGACATTTATTTTAGAACATACACATAAATTTACCGATAGATACAATGAGGGAGAAAAGACATGACGCATTGTAGATGCAATGCGAGTCGCTTTAGAGAAGTTGTCAAAATTAGATGCAAGAACAAGCGGATATGAAGTTCTAACTTATCTCATTCCAAGGCAGATAGGAATAAATGTAGCACTCGAAAATCTCAAACTGAGTTAAGAAATGCAGGTTTATAGCATTCAAGCTGGTATATGAAACGTAGCCAAATTTCAAAGCAGTGAATCTTCTAAGAACAACTCAATATATTAACATACTTTTAACATTCTCTACTGTTTTTGAAATAATAGCTATGTCAATGCCACTGGAATAACTATGGCATTGTTCATTTCATGACTCAAGTCATATTACTACAGTGTTTTCTCTCACTTTTTTTTTTGCTACAGTATTTTCCTCTCACATACACAACCCAAGTCATGACTTGAGTTGTGCAAATGAACACACTCTTGTCTGAAAATGTCTATTCAGCATCTTGCTCATCTTAAAACCAGTGAATGCTAACAAAAAACCTTGTCTAGGAGACGAGGAGTTTGGATCTCAAATGCAAGGTTGTATCATCAAGAAAGCCAATGCTGGAGATATTGCAATGGAAACACACAGTATCTGCAAGCTAGTAAAGAATAATGGCAAACTACAAAATTTAAACCAAGTTGCATGAAAGCTAGAATTGCCCACTGATAAAGGTTTCAGTAAGTGCCTCCTCATGGCACCTCCAGAAGTGAATACCCTGTGAAACATACAAACCAATTGCCCAATAGAGGTCCACTATCGGCTAGTTAGCTTCATAGAAGGTCAGAGAAAATACCTGGAATAGTGAGTACTGCAAGTTAGAACAAAAGGTATGATTGTAGATCAATGACAATATAAAATATAGAAGTAAAACTAAAAACTAAAATATAAATTTAAATTTAAACATGCAGCATGCAACAACAAAATTTACAGTTTATGAGCTTGACATATGGGTCCACAATTCTAATTTTGGCAAATATTAAATTTACTAATTGATTTCAATCTACCACAAAAACTCAAAGCAGAAGATTTGAATCATCAATGCAAGCCTTTTCGAAATAGATATTGAACGAAGTGCAAGTGCAACCTTTCTTATTCTATTCCTTTAGTTTTCCCCATACTGCAATGTTACACACATCCCGCACCTATACCTGAAGACCAACATGCAGAAAAAATGCATTGATACCTGAATGGGCTTCGCAGAACCCTTTGAACCAATTGGTAACTCCTGAAACTTCCGCCTTTGCTGAGTCCGTTTATCCTTCTTATGGTTAGAGCTAACACTCAACTTTGGTTCCCTGCTTGGGGCTAGTGTTGCGGGGGTAGCCGTAGCACTGAGGGGAGAAGATGACTGTCTAAGGGCTAGGGCAACTTGTTGCAAAGGTGTGGCTTGAGGATATATCCCACCATATCCACTATAGCTCGTTCCACCAGGAAACAGAGGTTGCGACGAGTCCACCTGAGATTGTCCACAATTTAAATGCCCTCCAGGTTGAGATGCATTTCCTTGAGAAAAGACAGTAGAGATTCCAGCAGTCCTAACCGAGGAAATGGGAGGAATTGGTGTAATAGCCACAGTCGAAGCAGTTAATCCAGTAGCTGAACTTGTAGTTGCATCTACATTACTAGAATTCAGAACTCCAGCCAACAACTGCTGTGGGGGTGGGACGGCACCGTATACCTGCTGTGGGGGTGGAACAGCACTATAAACCTTAGATGAGGAAACCCTATAACAGCGAGAAAATGGCCACAAGTTATCTCCAATACAGGATATAAAACGATGGCAAAAAACAAACTGATTTAACATAAAATTATATTTGTGTATCAAAACAATGGATCTTCTCATGGAGAAGAGCAAGAGCTCCACAAGGTGGGTGAAACAAATAGTCAAATACTTCATACTATTGTGAAATATAACAAGTTCCAATACCCACCAATAAAATACCCCATGAAAGATGTCAAAAATTATACAAAATAAGGTCGAGATTTCTGCTAATGCGGAACTACAAACTTTCATTAAGAAAAAAGAAGCACAAATCCCACAAACCTTACATCGGCAGAATGCACGTAGACCTGAGTAATGTTCAGAACAGTTTACACCCTAACATTATAGTAAAGATGATTACCTGGAGACACCACACTCTACACTGATTGTATCCAATAGGTTCTCAGCCAAACGCCTAGCATCTTCAAGACTTTTTGGATTATTGCTCGACAAGAACAAATGTAGTTGTTGTTGCCCTTCTGTAAGAAATAACAGAAGATAATAGATTATACTAAATAATACAAAGCATAGTATAGTATCCATATAGTATTGTATCCATAGCAGACCACACTAGTGTCATATTGCATGAATTAAGCAAGGTAGTACCTTCAATAGATGGACTTTCAGTATTTCCTGAGCCATGACCTCTGAGGATGACAGCAGCTCCTGTTTCATTCATAATGTGATTTATATACTGGTCCTGCATGAACAAAAGCGAAACACCACCAACACAAAAACAACTCTCCCAATCGTATGGAGATGTCACAGAAAGCTTCAAATGTTAGAATCCGTTAACTTCATACCGTGCATTATGATTCAAAAAATAGAAAAAGAAAAAAATAAAAATGTCCAAAAAACAGAAATACTAGATGATGCAGACATATACAAGCAGATATCTCAAAAAGTATGCCTAACCTTGTATCAACTCAATTTGTTACCATATGTTGTACTTGAAAAAAGGTTATAAAGTAGAGAGTAACTATTTCGGTTACCAATTTAAGGTACATAGAGAGAAGGGAAAGAACTGAAATGTTCAAAGAATAAGGAAGAGACTTCCTTAACCATCAAAAAAAAGTTTAATACACTGACAACTGGAGAGTGGAAGGAACTCACATTTGGGCCACGAATTCGAGATGCAATGTTCAATGAAGGGTCCGCATCAAAACCCAAAAAAACACATGTGCTTAGTGCATGAGTATCCTGATAAAAAAGACAAGGCTGTGTTGATCATCAATAGATCATAGAATACTGAAGCTGGCCAAGTAATGCAAACTGCAAGCATGCATTCACTACATTGAGCAATGGGTGAAGAGTGGGACCTACCGTTGGTAAATTATGACCCTGTTTCAGCATTTCTTCAACCATGGCAGCAGCACGATCAACAGCAAGAACTCGTTCTGCCATGTCTTTCAACTGCAAAGGAAGCCCATAATCAACACTCCGTTTATTGTAACTACCAAAGAGAAGGAAATTGAAACTTTGCATATTTACATTAATAAACATCTTGAACAAGAAAAAAAAATGTTGCAAGGAGCTAGAGTGCACGCGCATACATCTTAGCAAGAACATAATTTTCAGCTATTCCTTCTATGACCAAAGACAAAAGAAGAAAACTTCCACAGCGGGGAGAAAGGAAAGGAAAATCTCAACAGTAATGGCATGCAAACCGTAGTCAAAACATTTCAAAAATATCTTTTTAACAATCGAAAAACAAAAATTCAAACTTCCACCACTTACACGATTATACCAAAACTCAGCAAATCATTTAAATATCATCTATGCTACCTAAAGAATTGATCAATGCTTACATGAGCCCCTGCAGAGATATGGAGATACAATGGCTTCTCACCATCAGATGGTGCGTTTGGCGGACGATACTTTCCCCTGCAATGGCAATTAAACAGATGCATCATACGCATGAGCTAAAAACATTATTAATTCATTCCAGGAAGCCTTTAAGAAAGAACAAACCTTGTTATCACCACAGCACCAGTGCATCTTTGAATCTGCAAAGAAAGAACCAAAATCCAACAATGTCTAAAAAATCAAAATAATAATAATAACAGTACTAACAGAAACGAAAACAAAAGACTGTTAATAAACTAATGAAAACTTGAAATAAGCAGATTCACCTCCTCTTGTGTCTGGCGTTTTGTGAGCTTGTATCGAACAGAAGACTCCGCGTCATTGATTACGATTTCCCGTGCTATTAATTCATCTTGAATCTTGGGCTAAATAGCACAAATCATTTAAAAACCAACACATATCAATTAGAGTTAAAAAATAAAAAATAAAAAAAATAAAGAGAGAGAGAGAGAGAACATTTTGTTCCCAAAATCGAAAAACTCGATCAACATAGGCATCATAAAGCCATCGAAATTGAAGGACAACCCAGAAAGGGATCTCACTTGGGTTAACTTCGAAACTATTGCAGCAGCATGTTGCTGTAACAAAGGCGCCTGAATCACCTTGGAAACATTACTAGAGCTAACTGCAAGTGGATGGTTCATCAAAACAGGAGTTGCACCAGGAACTAAAACTCCTCCAAGAGCTCCCATGGCTGCTATTGGTACAATCCCAGGCACTGCAAGCCCAGCTGAAACCAACGACTCTGCAGGTTGATCCCATTTTCTCTTCTTTCTGTAACAATCGTTAAAATAATAGAGTTTCCATTATTCTTTTATCTTCTCTTTCTCCCAAAATTGCTAAAAATCAGAACTTTTTTGTGGGTAGAACTCATCAATTAGACAAAACTCAAAGACATGAGCATCCAAAAAAATGGCCAACTATCGGTTTCAAGTATTTTATGAACTCGGATTTCTTCTAGAAAAATACAAAAATAAAAAAAAAAAAAAAAAAAACCTCTTATTTATGACGTATCGAGTGAGGCATTGATCAAAGATTCAAAAGAGTGATTAAAATCACAGAAACATGACAAAAAGAACGAAGACCCAAGGGAATTGATTGAAGATTGTGTTTGTGAAGTGAATGAAAATTAGGGTTTAAGAAATGAAGGGGATTAACAAAATCAAAACTCAAAACCTACCTTTGCCTTGTCTGAGAGGAGGATTCGCCGGCGACGGTGGATTCTTGGGAAGAAACGGAGGCGGCAGTTTCCGTTTCCGATGTCATTGTCGGATTGGGTTTTCCGATTTTCTGAGAATGACTTTTCTCTAATTCAACGAGAATCCCTTTCCTCTGTCGTCAGAACCTGGGAGTTTTAACAACTTAAAAAGAGTAGATAAGAAGCTTTACTGGGAAAGAACCATTGAAGCTGGAAAAGTTAAGTTGGCTGTTGCGTGTGGCTGTAAACCATAACGTCGGAGGTTCGAGCCTTTCTTCTAGCGGTATTTTATTTGTCGAAAAAACAAATTTTTACTTTGTAGTTTAAATAAAATTTTGGAAAAAAAATTTTCACTTTTCGGGGCATTCCGAGAATTGAACTCGGGACCTCTCGCACCCTAAGCGAGAATCATACCACTAGACCAAATGCCCTTTCGAGACTGATACTTTTCAATTTGATATATATAAATAACTAATCTCCTTCAACTTTAAAAAGGGTGGGGGAAGTCTAACATGCCATGCCGGCCCAGGCCCGTGTGCCTGGGCTGGGCCTGAGGGAGGACCCTCAGGTCCAGCACGGGCCTAGACCCTTGTCCATGAGGCCTATTGCCTGGCCCAGACCTAGGCTCTTCACGGACCGGCCCTGACCCTTTTAAATTTTTTTGTAATATTTAATTAAAAAATAAAATATATTATATACTCATAAAAGATGTGATTTTATTAAATTGAGATAATATAAATAAGTACACATAAATGACTGACTCGTTAAAAACCTTGTCAAGTAAAACCTATGCAGAGATCGAGACAAAACTTTACTGAAGGAAAAAAAAGTGCATTATTCTAGAATAAGTAAATTACAAAATCTAAGTACTTTCAGAAGATTCTATTATGTCTAAATTAGAAAAATATTCTTGAATTGAATTATCCGTATATTGTTATTTTCGTCTTCTAGCATCTTCCCAGTCTTTAACGCAGACTAGCCCCTCCAAGATACCCAGATACATTATGCTTATCTTCTTGTCAAGAATTCGATTGCTTGCACTAAATGCTTGCTCCAATGCTACCATTGACACTGGAGTTGTCAGAATGTCACGGGCTATTATGGATAGTGTTAAAAACGATCGGTCATGCTCTCCCACCACTGGAAGATGTTCAGTTTGTCGTCATCGATTATAAAATTTGATTCAAAATAATTTACCAGTTCGGTAGACGCTTATGTTGATGACAATCCTGATGTTTTCTCTTTCTTCTTCAAGAAGCTCCACGATGAGCCTGTAGGCCCCGAACTGCTTGTTGACGTCGATGTTCCCTGTTCTTTTTGACATGTTCCGTATTTTGCTTCATACAAACCAAATAATTTTTATAACATTTTCTTAACATCAGTAATAGTTAGTAGCATATCAATACTTAAATTTTCAGCCGTAACAGTCATTAAAGATTCAACACATCTACTCCGTATCTAGGATCTAAAATGGTTGCTAATGCATATAACATAGGACGACCGGATCAATAACTTTTAAATTTAGCTTCCATTAGCTTAAGTATAGTTCCAAAAAGTTCAACATCCCTATAAAAAGAAAATGTTTCCAAAATATTAAATAGTTAATGCAAAACTAAATGTGCAGTAGGATAATAAGCTCTATAAAGTGATTCAGTAGCATTGTATAAAACTTCTAAAAATTTAAAAAAGTACTCACCAATCTTTCAATCTGTATCGAGAATTAAAATTTAATTGTTCTTACTGTTCACATACATTGTGATGAGCAATTGATACGGAAGTACAACCTTCAACATTAAGTAGATGGAGTTCCACCTATGTTTCACACCAGTTAGAAACTTTATTGGGCACATATGGCTATTCATGCAGTATTGTCAAAATTCTTGGAGCTGAGCTCCAGAACTAGATATAAAGGATAAAGATTATCTAATATTTGTTAGATTAGGGGATATATGTTCAATTCCTGCTTGTATTACTAAATTTATTATGTGACACGCACACCGTTGACGAAAAATTTTGCCACTAAATGTTGGTTTCAAACTATGTTTAAACATGTTAATTATAGCCGTGTTAGCTGGCGCATTATTAAAAGTAATAGTTAAAACTTTATCTTCTATCCCATAAAATCTAAAAATTTTTATTATTGTTCCAAAAATAACATTTGCGTTATGAGAAAATGGACATAAACGAAAACTTATTATTCTCTTTTGTAAAACTCATTCATCGTCAACATAATGCGCCGTGACACATAAATATCCAGTTTTATTACACCCCTCCTATAGATCAGAAGTACAAGATATAGTAGCATTAAAAGACCTAAAATTATCAACTAGAGATTGTCTCATTGCATAAAACACTTTCATAAAATCAGAACGAGTTGTGTTTTTACTTATCCATCTAAATTGCGGATATAAGGCCATCTGTATGAATTCTTCAAACGCTGCATATCTGCAAAAAAAAAAGAGATAATTCGGCACTAGCTAAAAATTTAACTAATGCCTCACGAGCACGTTGTGTATCGTATACAAAAAACCCATCCAAAGATACGATTAAAAATGTATGCCTTTTCAAAAGTGCATGAATCAATTTAATCCAATTAAATTATTTATAGCCAAGCAAAAAAAAAAAAAAAAAAAAGTCAGATTACTTATGAACTAACTTATAAAATTTACAAAAAAGAACAAAGAAAAATTTACAAGAAAGAACAAGAGAGTGAGAAATTCATCCACAAAACTAATTTTAAATTTGAAGTAAATTTAGACCACGTATCTTTAATCTTCAACAATAGAACTTATAAACAATAAGAGGTTTTTCTGTCCGTGAAAAGTGAGCTAAGTGGAGAGAGAAAGAGCTCTATTTATCTTTTCTTTTTGGCATAAAAAAACGCTAACTTTATTCGCTCATTTTGAATGAAAAAATAAAGATAATTCAGTAGTTTAACTTTATTTATGAGTTATTCATATTTTTCTTTTTAAAATCCACTCACTTTTGAAGAGATTGAATATGATAAGACCCACTAATAAAAATTTTCATTTAATTTTCTTTCTATCAAATAAGTTAACTTATTAATTTTCATCTTAAAATCCTTTTAATATTTTCTTTCCTTTCATTTTTATTCCTACCGAATACACTGTGGGTCCGTTCATTTTGCTGATTTGAGTTTTTAATTCGAGTTAAGATTTAATTTTATGTGAGAGCTTTTTACTGTAATAAAAAAGTTAAATGTGATTATTTATGAAAATTTTTTATTATAGTAAAACTTAAATTCTAAGTTCGAATAAGCGAAATAAACGGAACCCGTCTGTAAGTGTTGAGAAAAATTCATGGCTCACCGCTTGAGGCAATTGCCCCCACATGTGAACAAAAATAATAATTGCGATTGTTTGATTGCAACTTGATCGATCGGCCTATCCAATGTATCCAAGCTCACCTGGAAAACTAAGTTCAAGTGTCAAATCACATAATGGTTGGTGCTTTTTCAAAATAAGTAGTAATCCGTCGATTATCGCCATTTTGATTGATACTTGTTAAGAGAGAGAAAGGGACTTCAGACGTTCTTGTCGAGTTGCATGCCTCATTATTTTAGCATTGAAGTACTGTCGAACAAAGTGTGGATACTGAGGACTTATCTGTAGCCATCTCTCTTGAAAATGTCTAAAGGGCTGCACATGCCGAAGAACACGTCCATCCACACACTATTCAACTAGTGCTAGTACCTCAAAAATAATAATAATAATAATAATGATTAAAAAAAATCCTGTAATTCACCTCCCGTTCCTATTGTCACTTTGTAAAGAGTAAATTTGAATTTTCAATTTGAATTGAGATGTGATATTTTTAAAAATTTTAAAATATAATAAAAAAATTAAAAGTGATATTTTTGAGAGTTTAACTGTAAAAATTTAAAATTAAAAATTAAAAACAGTAAAATGAACAAAACCTTATATTAGACCCAACATGCATCTTCAAACCCTGATTTTATTTTGAGCCGGTTGGGTCGGGATACAAATCTAAAAGAAAAAGATAAATACCCCTTAGAGTATATGAGTTTAAATTTTTATTATTTATTATTGATTAATATTATTTTTAATTAAATAATTATATTAGTTAAAAAAATATCAATTAAAAATAAATGTAAAAAATTCATACTCATGCATTTCTCAATCTGAAAGTCTATTAGGATCCGACCAATTTGGTTATTTTTTTTCTTTTAGATTTTCTTTATAATATTTCAAGTCATTATAGTTCACATGTCAGGCTTAGGCAACCCGAACTTATAGGCTCTAATTTTAAGGTCACAATAATAAAATATTAACAATTTTTAATTTTAAAAAAGACGACACAATTTTCACTTGCATTACTATCCACTCAAAATCACACACCGCATTAATACGATAATAATCTCAAATGAAACTGTGAAATATAATTATGACGCATCTTGATTTCACTATTTCATTTATTTAGTGTTAAAAGACAAAAATTTCTAATAATCTATTTATACATATTTAAAAGAGTTAAGGAGTTAGCTTCTAATGAACCCATATGTTGGCCTCCTCTCACTCTCGGTTTTTTTTTTTTTTTTTTCTAATAATCTATTTATTTTTATTTAAAAGAGTTAAAGGAGTTATTTTGAACCCATTTTTGGCCATTTTTCATCTCTCTTTTTTTTTTTTTTTTTCCCTACCTATTGCCTTTTCTTTATTTTTCCCCACTATTGTCTATCTATTGATTTTAAAAGTAAATTTTTTTATTTGTTAAGAGAGAGAGGGACTTCAGGCATTCTTGTCGAGTTGCATGCCCCATTATTTTAGCTTTAAGTATTTTCGAACTTGAACATAAGTGTGGATAGAGAGGACTTACCCGTAGCCATCTCTCTTGAAAATATCTATTGGGCTGCAGATGCTGAAGAATACGTCCATCCACATCACTTATACGTCCATCCACTTGAAACTATCTATTGGGCTCGCATCATTCACCTCCTATTCTTATTCACACTTTAAAAATCTCAAGTAGGTTTGTAAAATTAGATCTTATTTACTTTGGAAATTTAAGTTGAAATGTGATATTTTTTAAAAATTTTTAATTATAAAAATTTAAATCAGTAAAATAAACAAGATTTTAGATCAAACCCAACAGGCATCTTTGAAGCTCAATTTTAATCCGAACTAATTGGGTCGGGATACAAATCTAAAAAGGAAAAGAAAAATACCCTTTAGAGTATATAAGTCTAAATTTTTATCCTTTACTTATTGATTAATATTATTTTTAGTCAAATAATCATATTAATTAAAAAATATCAATCAATAATAAAATAAAAAATACATACACATGCATTTTGAAAGTAAATTTAATCATTTTCTCAATCTAAAATCTATTAGGATCGGACTAATTTGGTTAATTTTTTTATTTTTTATTTTTGAATTTTCCTTATAAGATTTCAAGTCAGTATCGTCGATCGTCTTCTCACTTGGTTCAGAAGGTCTGATTTCACCTGTCAAGTTTAGGCAGCCCCAAACTTATAGCTCCAATTTGATGGTCATAATAATAAAATATTAACAATCTTATTTAATTTTACTCAAAAGATGACACAATTTTCACTGCCCACTCAAAATCGCGCATCGCATTAATACGATAACAATCTCAAAATGAAGCTGTGAAATATAATTATGACACATCTTTGAAAGGAGAAAAGACTCGCGCAATTTCACTATTTCATTTATTTAGTGCTAAAAGACAAAAACTTCTAATAATCTATCTATACATACTTAAAAGAGTTAAATTTGAATCATAATTCATAAAGAGGTCATTTTCACAAAAATACACGTGTTGAAAATAGTTCTAATCACATGATTTGAATCTCTCTCTCTCTCTCTTCTCTCTCTCTTAACCTCCACTCTCTCTCCAGTATCCTCTTATTCTCTTTTTTCATTTTTAGACATTTTTTTAAATATTTTTCATCTCTTTTTTTCCCTACTTATTGCATTTTCTTTATTTTTTTCCAAACTATTGTCTATCTATTAATTTTAACAGTAAACTTTTTATTTCATTCACTAAGTGTGAATGAATTTTTGAATAAGTACATATGAAATATAGAATGAAACATACAGAATGTTTCGTTTGTCTCTTAATAAAAAATATTTTATGTATATAACTATGACTTATTAAAACACATTTGGCTAATTTGAAATGTGCATTTTGATCTTTTTACTTTTTTGTTCATTTTAAATCTTGTGTTTTCTAATTGTGCCTTATTAAACTTTACCCCTTGATATGCTCTTATTTAAATAATTTTAAAATGTGCTTGCCTAAATATTTTTTTTTCGTTAATGTTTCTTTTTTTGTCTGTGTTTCAACTAGTAACGAAATTTTTGTTGTTGTTAATATTTCTTTTTTTGTCTGTGTTTCAACTAGTAACGAAAAGAAGAAGGTTCTTTTTTTGTCTGTGTTTCAACTAGTAACAAAAGAAGAAGAAGGAGAAGATTTGTCCGTGTTTCAACTAGTAACAAAAGAAGTGTTTCAACTAGTAACGAAAGAAGAAGAAGAAGAATAACTTTTTTTATCTGTGTTTCAACTAGTAACGAAAGAAGAAGAAGAAGAAGAAGAACTTTTTTTGTCCGTGTTTCAACTAGTAACAAAAAGAAGAAGAAGAAGAAGAAGATCTGTGTTTCAACTAGTCAACTAGTAAAGAAAGAAGAAGAAGAATAAGAACTTTTTTTTAGAAGAAAGAAGAAGAAGAATAAGAACTTTTTTTATTTGTGTTTCAAAAGAAGAAGAAGAAGAAGAAGAAGAAGAAGAACATACGCATTTGGAATATGTTCCAAAATGATTTTGTTTTGAATATGAAAATGGATTTGAGAATGTTTTGAGATTCCTCGTTTCTTAAATGCATTAGGTAATTTTATTGAAAAATTATTCTCAACTAAAACTGTGTTTGGTTACATCTCATAGTAAAATAATATAGAAGAAGAAGAAGAACTTTTTTATTCGTGTTTTCAACTAATAACGAAAGAAGAAAAAAAAGAACATACGCTTTTTATGTTCGTAATTTTGTTTTGAAATGAAAATGAATTTGAGAATGTTTTGAGAACAAGAATTTTTTAAATGTTTGTAATTTTATTGTTTTCAACTAAAACCGTGTTTGGTTATATATTTTTTAAAACATCTCATAGTAAAGAAGAAGAAGAAGAAGAAGAAGAAGAAGAAGAAGAAGAAGAAGAAGAAAATTATTCTCCATATAAGAAAAAACTAAAACCGTGTTTGGTTATATATTTTCAAAAACATCTCATAGTATTTTAAATAATATAGAATAAGAAGAAGAAGAAGAAGAAGAACTTTTTTTATTCGTGTTTCAACTAGTAACGAAAGAAGAAAAAGAACATACGCATTTGGAATATGTTCCAAAATGATTTTGTTTTGAATATGAAAATGGATTTGAGAATGTTTTGAGATTCATGCAACAATCGTTTCTTAAATGCATTTGGTAATTTTATTGAGAAATTATTCTCCGTATAAGAAAAAACTAAAACCATGTTTGGTTATATATTTTTAAAAACATCTCATAGTATTTTAAATAATATAGTAAATAATTAATAAACTCCCGAATTAATATACTATATAACTAAACCCATATATGAGCTCCAGTAGAAGAGATGTTTTTTCTTATGAGAGATGAGGGATGAGAGTTTAGAAAAGGAAAAAAGGAGAAAATGAAAACGTGAAAAGGAAAACTTTAGGGCATGTTTGGTAATATTTTTAAAATGATTTTTTTAGTACAAACATGAAAATGAGATTATTTTGAAAATCATTCTCAAACCGATTCTGAAATTACATTTAGTGGTCTTTCAAGAGATTGGTTTGAATATGATAAAAAAGTGAAATTGTGTTTGATTATATTTATGTTTGTTTTGAGTACATGTAATTACTAATCTTAAATAAATATATGAAGTAATTAATAATTGATAATTATTTAGCAAAAAAAAAATATATTAATAATATAATAATAATGGATAAATTATCATTAATGAGTACATTAGTAATTAATATATATATAATAAATTAATATGCTAAATAATTAAAAACTAGGAATTAGTAATTAATTATAAGTAATTATAATTTATTAATATTCCGTTTACTACTTAAATTATTAACTTTTAGTTACATAAATAAATAAATAATTATTAATTTTTATTTAATAATTTATTATATGATATATCACATGATCAATTTTTAGTAATTATTCTTTTTATAATAATTAAAATTAATTATCAATTATTAATTATTATTGATTAGTATATTACTTATTAATAATTATAATTTAATATTAATTATTAATTGAATAATTACTATTTATTTTTATTTACCAACTATTTACTAATTAAAAGATTATAATTAACATAATATATGATTGATATATTAATTATTAATTATTTATTTAACAATCTATTATTACTTGTTTTATTGTTAATATGTTAAATAATTAATTTTTGGTAATTAATCTTTAATTAAATAATTAATTACTATATTATTTATAATTTATTACTAAAATTAAAAACTTGATAGTAATAAATTAATATTTAATTAATAATTAAGTAATTACTATTTATTTATCAGTTATTAGGTATATCTATTTATTAATTATTAATTAATTAATATATAATATAATATAATTAATTATTTAATATAATATATATTAGAAAATGAAAACAGAAAAAAAGTAACTTTTAATCATTTTATATTTTTTCACAAAAACTATTTCTATTTTTTTTGTTCTCGTTTATGTTTTCAAAACTTTTATTAAACAAAAATTATTTATAGATTATTTTTATTTTTGTGTTTAAAAAGATGGTAAAGTCTTTGGTTAGGTAGGCATCTTTTGCCTGATTAGATTGGTAGTTGTACAATTTATAGATTTTTTGTACATTTACATAACGACAATTGTACAATTAAGTATAAGTCTTATATATTTACACATTGTACAATTCAGCATATGCCTTGTACAATTTAGCATATAAAATTTGTATAATTTAGTATAAGTCTTGTATATTTACATGTAAAGATGTATAAGTTGTACGACAAGTTATACAATTCATCATATATCTTGTATATTTACATATGGTAGTTGTACAATTCAACATATGTCTTGTATATTTATAGAAGTACAATGTTGTGGTTTTCAAACGTTTTAACTAGTATTGAAGGTAATATTGTGTTCCTTATATGATTTTTTTTATAAAATTTTATGTTATCACGCAATGAGCATATGTAATTACCATTAAAATTTTAAAATAATTGTTCCTTTTATTATTAGTATCCAAAGTTTTGCTCATGGAAAATGCAAAGTTTAGGGATTAATCAACCAAAAAAAGTTTTGTTGCGGGCGTTGTCATGAGGTGGTGGGTCTCCTCGTCTGTCTGTTGGAAGTCTCCACCAACGAGATGGTTGTGAAGGAGGTCGAGAGAGAAATGGGTTTGGTTATGGGAGTGAGAGTGCGCTTGATAGGCATGAAAATAAACTTTTCATCTATACCGTCCATTTTTAATCTAATTTTGGCCATCATAAAATTTGTGTCGGATTAGAGACTCATCCTTAAAATTGATTTTGCCGATTTGTTGTATTTCATCCTATTGATTTGTTTATTAATTAATTTGTTGTATTTTATTCATTGTTATTGATTTGTTTTTTCCCACAAATAGTCAATAAATTAATCTTTAAAGTTGTCCACCATCCACATAATCACGCAAATATCAACGACTATTGTCTTGAACTGGCTTTTAAAGATGGCAACCTTAGCATTGGAGAAATTGACACCAACATCAATTGTTGGCTCACTAGTAGTGTTTGCCTATATTTTTAATAAACTTGCTCAGTCATTTTTGTTAAATATTTAATTTAACTTTAGAACTTGAGGTGGTATGAATGGCTCTTTTCGTCTATTATAAACTCTTTCTCTCCATAAATGATTAAGTCTCTTTTTTTTTTTTTTTTTTTACTAATTAAGCTCTTTTGGTCCCTTTTAAATCATATTTAAACTATTTTTGTTTACGTCATTTTTTTTTTTGTTAATTAATCAAGTCTTATCTGTTTTTTATCCAGAAAAATGATCCTTTTTTTTTTTTTGTCCAGAAAAAAACTTTTTTTAATTGGGTTCCATATTTTTTAATATATTATTTCCTTGTAGTTATCCCTCTTGTCTCTCATATATACACGTGGTCACCAATCTGACTCTTCCTTCTCCTTTTTCTCTTTGTCCAACACATGACCAATAAAAGTTACCACTTATATTGTACGAAAACTAGCACTTACAAAATTCTTCTACAAGGACGTGATGAAATTTTGCTCGTCCATTTCTATTAAACAGTTGAAAATTATTTATTAAATGAAGTAGATAAATAGTTACTATCAAACTAAAGATTTTTTTAAAAATAAGTGCAAAAAAGTTTTTAAAAATGATTAAAAAATAATTTCAATAGTCGTTTTCAGATTTTAAGGGAAATGGAAAATGTGTTTTTAATTTTATTTTTTAATAAAAGTTGCTCCAAATGTGATTTCTAAACCAATTTTATTTTATCTCTTCCAAAAAAGTGAAAAAGTTTTTGAAAAACGGTTCCAAAGGGTTTTTCTAACACGTTACGCTTTTTCTGACACGTTTTCTTGTTTCGTTTTTCCCTCTATTTTCTGATGCGTCCTGGGCTGACCGACAAGTTTCGGAACGTAAAAATAATAATAATAATGAATGTATATCTCACCCACCTATTCTTACCGTCTTTCTTTTATTCCTTCTGTTTGAGAAAAGTTTAAACGTCAACTGATTTCTTCCCATTTTGTATATTGTTTTGAACCGGAAAAATGACGGCTTTCATGTGGGTTTGTTCGCAATCCCCGCAAACAATGGCGGCGATAACAGCAAAGAAATGTGGAAGCGTAAGGAGTCTCATGGATAGAAATGGCGGTGAATGTAATGGGTTTCCGTCGTTTCTTCCGAAAGAGGTGCAAAATATTAAAGACCCATTTGCACGAAACCTGGCTCAGAGGATTGAGAGGCTTCCCGTGAAGGTATAATTTCTACATTTTGCTTTACGAGAATAGCTTTTTATGATTATCCTTTTTTTTTTTTTTTTAAGAAGCCAGATATTTTAGTTTCAGTATGAAAATCAGTTAATAGCATTAGATATTGCAGATTGGCTTTGTGTAAAAACCAGGAATGAGATGTTTGTGTTATGCTGAATGTCGTTTCTTGATTTCTTGTTCTTGCTACTTTGACAAGTGCTAGATTCAAGATTGGTGGGTTTGTTTGAAAAGAGATGGAGGTAAATTATGGGCTTGAATCTTTCTTGGAGTTTTGAAAATGGAAATTGGAATATGGTGAAACTCCCGGTCCGAAGTGCAAGTTTAGACTGTTTTAGAACAAGTTTTATGTAAATATTTGAAACCCAGAATTGTATTTTGATAAAAAGAAAAATATATATGTGTACTTTATTTAAAGTTCTAATTCAAATGTGACTCTTGTAATTGCAGTGGCAGTTTGGAGATTCTAGTAGTTATACTATGAGCAGTTGTGTGAAACCACTCAAAAGAAGGGAGACCAATCCAGTAGTTCTTCTCCACTGTTTTGACAGGTGAACAAATGCAACAAAATTAAACCATGACTATTAAAACATAATCTCCTGCTTAACATAATTCAATTATGTTCTGTTATACTTGTATTGCTTAGTTCTTGTTTGGAATGGAGACGCGCACACCCATTGCTTGAGGAGGTTGGTTTGGAGACATGGGCTGTAGATGTTCTGGGATGGGGTTTCTCCGATTTAGGTTCATTCACTTTTCTTTACTTTTGTTTCTCTTAGTTCTATAAGTAAGGCTCTATATTTACTTGCTTTTATCTTGCAATATGGGCTTTAAGACTTAATTCTTTTTTCATTCTTATAATACCCAGAAAGGCTTCCACCATGTGATGTGGCATCCAAGCGTAATCACCTTTATCAGGTATTTTCATCTCATGAGCATCTTTAGAAAAGATCTGAATATTAAATGTTACATGATCTAGTGGATGGTTTCAAGATATTTTCCACGTCTAAACAACCGTAGTATATCATGTAGAAGATGTTTAACTTGTTCTGAGAATTTGATGTATGTTGTGTTAGGCCGTCATGAAAGGTTTTTTTATGTGTTTTTGGTGTCTCGGGTAATAGAGAGATTATTTGACGTTCTTATTCTTATATAGTTCTGGAACTCCTACATCAAGAGGCCAATGGTATTAGTTGGGCCAAGCCTTGGTGCTGCTGTTGCAATTGACTTTGCAGTCAATTATCCAGACGCTGTAAGTCTATCTCTTTGTCGAGCTTCTTACCATGTACATCCATGCCCTTTAAATGCTGTCAAAGAAAAGACTTTCTGCCTCTTCCCAAAAGAAACAAAAACATATTTTTATGTCAAAGTTCTCCATTTCTGAATTTAGCATTTTAAACTGTGAAAAGCATATTTCACAGAAAGTCACATCACTTAACTAGAAATAAGATAATTTATGCAGAGGTTTTTACAATACTCTAGTTAGTAGAAGATGAATTGAGCTGTCTAGATAGTTTTCTGTCTCGAACTAGGCCCTTTTACTAAGATCAGAGCTGATATCCAGACTCTAGCTTTCCTCCTCCTGCTCTTAGTCAAGCTTCTCTTCTTTTTTTTTTTTTTTTTTTTTTTTTTTTTTTCCTCGCCTTTCTCTTATTTTAGATTTACTTGATGATGAATATTTGCTTACTTTTTTTTGTGGTTTTTCGATTGACAGGTCAAAAAGTTGGTCTTGATTAACGCAAGCGTCTACGCAGAGGGCACTGGTAACCTAGCAAAATTGCCGAAGATGGTAGCCTACGCTGGGGTAGGTCTTCATATCTCATGATTTTGTGGATCTTCGCAAATGCTGAAACGGCTATACATGCATACGACATATAATCATATTATCTCAGAAACAAAAAGATAATGAGCTTATTTCCTGACTCCTTCACCAACTGTGCTCAGGTGTCTTTCTTGAAAAGCATGCCACTGCGCTTTTATGCAAACATACTAGCCTTCAACGGCATTTCTTTAGCCACAACCTTAGATTGGACTAATGTAAGATATACTTTTCCATGTAAATACTAGCCTTCAATGGTATTTCTTTAATCGCCATATTTGAAGTAGGTGTTGCAATGTAAATTCTAATATAGATCTAATTTTACGAATTAGGTTGGCCGATTACACTGTCTACTGCCTTGGTGGAAAGATGCAACGGTCAGTTTTATGAGAAGTGGGGGTTATAATGTTGCTGGCCAAATTAAACAGGTACACTATCAGTATGCCTTCCTTTTTGAATATTGTCAATAAGTGGTGGCAAGATTCCATAATGAACTGATTTCTTTTGGCCCCTGCTCATATTTGATAGTTGCAGGCATTCTATTTGATTTGGGTTATTCTTACCAAATTATCTAAACACTTGTTAGCATTTAGCATGAGAAAAAATGTTGACTGGACCTATTGGCTGCAATTTTTTTTACAGGTGAAGCACAAAGCACTTATCCTTTGCGGCGAGAATGATCAAATTATCAGCTACAAGCAAACGATGGTCAGTCCTTAAGCTCTGAGCCAAGCTACTTTGGATGCAAAATATTGCCGCATATAAAAAGTTTATTTATCATAGAATGACCTTAATGTCAGTCACTTTAGTACATAAGCATAAAGCATTACTGTGCCTCTAATTTAGAATATGCTTCTCATCAGCTTGTTCCCTTAATCCCTTTAAACGGTTAAAAGGAGTGCATTTTTCAGGCCTTAACTCTAACAGAGGCAATTTAAGCACTAATTTGATAACCAATTTTTGCTTTGAACTTCTTTGGAAAACAATATACTTCGACTCCAAGGCTATCCATACATATGAGGAGCCTACCATGTTCTAGAAACATGGATCTCTAGATGAAAACCACCTAACATTGATGAATTGCACGATTTTTTTTCCTACTTTTGCTATAATCCGTGTTATGAACATAATGCAGAGGCTACATTGCGAGCTTTCAGATTCGAAAATGAGAGTAATACCGGAAAGTGGCCATCTTCCTCATGTCGAGAAACCCGTCTCTGTTGCGCAGTTGATTGAGGAGTTTGCTCGAGATGATAATGCTGACAGGCCCATTGCAAAATTTTCAGGACTTGAGATCCCTGCCGAGGCATATTCTACTCCTTAATGGTTAATTGTACATTCGTTTTAGAACTTGATTTTGTTGCTTATGCCTTGCATATATAGAAATAAGGGTGTACAGTAATAGACTTGTTTCAGATATCCATAGAACCTTAGATACAAGAAAACAAAAGACTTTAGATAAAGCAGATTTCTTACTATTCCGCCTGTGACTAAATAAAGATAAAGTGACATCGAAGGTCAAAAAAGTCTGACAAAAAAGAAGGGAAAAAGTTCTGTTTCTTTAAAAGAAAGAAACGTGGCAATTCTGAATCAAACCGATGTTTTAAGTGTGGGAAAAAAGGACACTACACAAAGAATTGTCTAGAAAAGTCCGCAAAGTCAGCTAGAATCATCCAGCAATTACAAGCCAACTCGACATACCGAGACGATGATGATGCTGACCTAGAATCACTATTCTCTGAGCAAGACGATCCAGACATGGACATAGTTTTTGCTATTCTAGACTCAGACTACGATGATCCCAGCTCAAGAGACTACAAAGAGGAAGACATAGACTATCACATCCCAGTCTATAATATGGAACAGTGTTCCATAACCGTCCCAACTCCTTCTCTGCCAAATGTCAAAGTCTAGATCATGACCTCGAAATATGACAATTCAATCAATCTGATTGCTTATATGGATACCGAGGTTGGATCTTTAAATATCTCATGGGTCATCTTGAAAGCTCTCAAGTAATCAGGCTGAGAGGGGTATGAGTATGATGTGAACAGAGAAGGACCAAATGGTGGAAGTGGATAGGAAGGGGATTCAAACATCCTTCTTTCCTTTCTTTCCATATCATTATTGATCTGTTTGAGTTCAGCTTTCAGTCTTTGGATCTCTACTTCTTTTCTGTCAAATTATGGACCGAAGTAACTCTGATCAATCAAACTTCTTATGTCAGAATCTAAGCGTTTGATCTTTGACTGAAGACCTTTATACATCCTTCGTACTTTTACACCGAGACTGTCAAGCCTCTTGTCAGCAAGGATGGCTTGAGCTATGACTTTATCAACCTGACAATTATAATAAATTTTATAGTTGATCAAAAAAGTTTATAATAATTAATGAAACTGAATTCTTATTAGAAACCACTACTATTGAAAAATCATCCCATGAGATAAAACAATATGACGTTCACACTAAGAAGCTTATTCTTTGACTCAAATCCTTTAAAACGGCATGTCACCCTTTGGTTAGAAGTTTGCCGCCTTTTGTAAATAAGCGACACGCCCTTTTTTTGCAAGTTCGACATTCGTCGTTGGTTTTTGTGGGCAATGATTTTTGGATTAATTTTAAAAATTTCCCTTAAATTATGACCATTTTAATACTTTGCCTTTTGAATTTCAAAAAGTAACATCCGTTTTCTCTAAACTTTATTCTATTAACAAGTTTTCCTCTTTTGTTAGAATGAGTGATGAAAATCACCAGGTGTCACTTATTTAGTGATAAATAAGTATGCAATTACTCTTATACCCTCTTGATTAGATCAAATTCCATTTTTATTGAAAGAATTCACCCCCCTCGTTCCCAAAAACTAATTCTTCATTTTTCTCACCTCGTTCATCCATGGCAAGCTCTTACAGTACAAACAGCGATGACAGCGGTTGGGTGATGAAAGAAATTTGAGGTCTTATTCAATGTCGATGTCGATATGGAAGACACAGTACCACAACTGCTTCAACAGAGAGGAAGACAATGACTCTTTCGTTAGGCATGCTTATAAGCACTAGGGAAAGAAAAGAAATATGAAACATGCTATTGAAATTATGTATACAAGGATATAAATGATGAAATGATCAAAGAGAACTATCACGATGTAAAGGGGGGGAAATAGGAAAAACAGTTGAAATTGCATGAATGAATACTTTGTCAAACCATGTAGAATGCCATTAACATTAGCAAAATAAATGTGTGACAAAAATTGATATTATAAAAAAAAAAAAAGGAAAAATGAATGACAATAATTCCTCTTGACAATTGTATAAGAGATTTAGAATCGCGGCTTATCTCTTCAGCAATGTGAGAATAAAATGAGGAAAGAAACTGTAAATTTTTACACATTTTAGTTCTTTTAATTCCTTTTTAATAACTTGAGTTTTTTACAAATTATTTATAATAATACCCTCCTCAAATAGGTTAAATAAATAATACGTGATAATTTTCGTCACTCATTTTAAAAAAAAAAAAAACTTGTTAACATACCAAAATTAAAAAAGAACGGATGTTAATTTTTAAATTTCAAGAAACAAAGTGTTAAAATGATCATAATTCACCGATGAATTTTTAAAATTAATCCATGATTTTTCGTTTTCAACAAGTTACAATTAAAACATGGTTGTTTGGAATTGAGAATCCTACCATTAAAAAAAATTTGAGAATTCGACATGCACATTTCTTTGCAACTTTACCTCAAACATTAATGCTTAAAATACAAAACTCGGAGCGACGCATAAATTATGAAGCTATAATCCCGCCGTCTAAAGGAGCTCGTCAGTTCTATAACCAGGAAAAAAAAAAAAAAAGAAAACTTGAAACTAAAACTCATAATATAAATATCAAAATTTCTCTCCCTAACTTCCACATCACTACACGGAAATTCCAGAAGATATGCAGAGCTTTGAATCCACTCCACCACTAACAATGCTGTCGCCTTTCCACCAGTCAGCACAAAGTACCTAAATGATAAAAATAACAATCATAAGCATAAAAGAAAACAACACTTGGCTAAGACTGAGAAAATATTGTTCTTTTTTTTTTTTTTTTTAACCTGTCTTCATGTGAACCAATGACGGATAGAGGCCACTGAAAAAGAAAACATTCATTAGTAAACAGCAGCAGCGGCAATGCTAGAGAAACAGTGCAAAAATCACAGTAGGCGAACAACGAGAGCACAATACCGCAGTTCTCAGATCCCACAGCATAAGTTTTCCGTCGTAGGATGCAGAAAGCAAATGGAACCATGATTTATTGTGCCACTTGCAAGCCGAAATCCAAGAAGTGTGAGATGAAAATTGAAAGACAGGAGCAGAAGTTCCTGCAAGAGTAAGAATTTTCGGTTCATATCCGAAGTGTGCCAGTAACTTAACACATGAATATGTATGAGTGCTTTGTCAAATGAATGAACTTTGTTAATTAGATTAGAGATTATATGCTTGGCTCATTTTACAGACCTGGTTTTCGAGGGTCCCATATCCGAAGAATGGGGTCAGAACCACCAGCAGCAATCAGCGTAGAACTTTCACCTCCAATATCAATGCAGTTGAGAGCTTTCCCACAGTACTATCAACCAAAGAGATTGTTACATCAAATAACTTCACAAGTTTAAGCTTTTACTTAGAATTTGAGCAGAAAAAAAAGCTAGAAAAAGAATTTTTGTTCATATTGTTGCAGTAATCTGTACAACACCAGCAAACATCTTCCTTGTTCGGAGACGCTGTTAAAAAAGGCAGAATATTTAGACTTACTATGTTCAGCAAATCTTTGCT
This sequence comes from Morus alba, assembly GCA_012066045.3. Lineage (NCBI taxonomy): Eukaryota > Viridiplantae > Streptophyta > Magnoliopsida > Rosales > Moraceae > Morus > Morus alba. The sequence continues at coordinate 4,693,164 of CP050233.2, read as the reverse complement.
TGTCTCAACATCCCACCTTCTAATTGAATGGTCCATTGATGCAGAGTAGATTGTTTCACGTTGTAACCACTTTACAGAGGACACACATTGTGTGTGGCCAACTAGTGTCGAAACAGCTTCACCCTGAATTTAATAAGAGATTCTTATTCGTAAGAAGTCAACTAGGAAGGGATACAAATCATTCTGCTGACATCCTTAGGCCAGAAAGGATCTAGCAATAGAAAAATTAAAGTAAAAAACAGACACAAATAGACTTTAGAACGAATTTGAAAAACAAAAAGTATATAAACGATACGGAAATCACAGAATTACAGAAGCTAACCTGAGATAGAAAGAGATAAATGAATAAAAAATACAACAATTAAAAAGTTTTGTGGAGTCCGGTGAAAAGAAAGAAAGTCACCAGATTTTTTTTCTTTATTTTTTATTCTATTTTTTTTTTTTTTTTTTTTTTAAAAAAAATGTCACAGGTATCCCTGAAAGGATTATTTGATCACTTGTATCCCTCAAGTAACACTAATAAATTATTTCACTGTAACACCACATTTAACAAATAGAAAGTAATCTGGCGTCGCCTGAAAAAAGAGTAACTAAAATGATTTTTTCCTCTGCAAAGGGACTAGCACTCAAATTCACCGACATACAACAAAGAATACCTCCAACTGAGATTCCTCAGCTCGATCATTCACCCTTTTCTTCTTAACTGACACGAGGTCACCTTCTGTATTAGTCTCATTTGACTCCCACAAACTAATTGTGCAATCCCAACCACCTGAGCAAACCTATACACATGTAATGCGAAAAGGGATAGAGCTGATAATCAGAATCTCTACTTCAGAGGTCAATTGACTACTATAGATACAAGGAAATGGACTATACCATGCCACCAGAAGTCTGAGCAGAAACACTCTGAACAGATGCTTTATGTCCACGCAAAAGTTTGAATGGCCTTATCTTCAAAGGATTCTTCACACGCTCTTCTGCACTGAACTTTATTAAGAAAAAAGATGGAATGCATAAGACTAGCCAAGACATCAAGTGAACAATGTTAAAACAATATTTGATTCCAATTACCTTCCACAGCCTTACGGTCTGATCTTTTGAAGCAGTGGCAACGGTAACCCTTTCTTCACCTGCACAACAACAAAGCTTATTCCAAAGTATAGAAGTATAGCCATAACTACGTTTCTTATATATATATATGTATATATATATATATATATATATATATATATATATATATATAAAAACTTTTGCAACAACATCTTTTCTTAAAGAAAAATGATGTATTTTAAAATAAACCAACTGTAAGATATGAATTTTCCTTTTGGTACCAAACGGTCAGATATGGGTGAACATGAGTGTCATATTGTTAGTAAGTTAACATGATCAATCTCAAAAAATTGAAACATAAAAGAAACAAACCTAAGTTTTGATTCTTAGACACTTTAAAAGGTCCAAAGATTGACTGTGATATATTTCATTTTCTCCATTACTCGACTAGAAAAACAATCACACATTTGCTAACTTCGAAACAACACTACGCACTCAAGTCGAAAATGGGGAGGTCAAAGAAAGCAATGTCATCATGAACAGGTCATTTAAAGCTCAGAACCAAATGAAAATAACAAGAGCAAGTAAGCCAATTGACACCTAAAACCACAGATAATTTTCTTCTTTTTCTCGGGGGAAAAAAAAAAACAATACAAAAAAAATAAGGAAGGGGTTTGTAAACTTTATTTTACTGAAAATAGTCCAAAGACCAAAAGTTTTTATCGTTACTGCACCTTCTGGATTGACGATACTAACAGAAGTAATTGCACCACTATGCCCTTCCAGTATATGCGTACACACTCCAGCAGATTTCCACACCCTAAAGACGATTAAATGAAGAAAAATAAATAAACTGAAAATAAACAAGCTCCTCTTTATGAACAAATATCAATTAAAACTCAAAAATGAACACCGAAAGACTATGAAATACAAAGGTAAGTATGTTCTTAGCAATTACCTTCCAAAATTATCATAACATCCTGTCAAAATGAACCTGCCATACATTAAAAACTAAAGCCTTAAAACACACAAAATAAAACATTCTTCCTTCCAATCAAGACAACTAAAAACGAAAACAAAAACACATATCCTACTACTTAACATTTTTTGTAAAAGGTAAAATAGTAATCAAACTTCTCATGGCCTTACCGAGGACTAGAACCATCAACTGCACTAACCCAGTCATCATGCAAAGAAGGTTGTTCTTCTTTCCGAGGAACCACGGCTTTTATGTATTCAATTTCCAATACTTTCTCCTGTGATACGCCATAAAACATTTGTAGATATTAACACTAAAATGAGAAAAGAATCTACAATGCGGTTAGTTAGTTCAAATTTATCAAACTAGTTTGTTCTCGGAATCAGAATCAGAAAAATAATTAAGGAAACTGAATTCGAAAGAGACGAAAGTACCGCCGATATGCCCTTGGCGAGAAGGAACTGCTCGAGCGACATCCGAACGAGTTCTCCATCGATCAGAAAATCGAACGGTTCGGGCTCCCAATCAGGATTTCCTGGTCATAAGCGGAAATCGAAGGTAGAAATCCTCAAAATTAGGCATTCCAATTCAAAAACTCATCCATTTCAGGGCGACCGAAGAAGAGAACAATGGCGAAACCAAAAAGCGTACCAGCTTGGAGAAGATTGTTGACGATGGTGGAGAGGCCTAAGCGGGTGAGATTGGAGGGAATGGCGATGGAAGTAGCAGGGGCTTTGAGAGGAGGATCGAGCTTCGTGACGAAACGCGCTTGGATTCTTCGAGAATTCTCGTCCGCATCTCCATTGATGTCCATCTCTTTCCGTTTCCTTGGATTAAAAAAAACGACCAGTACTGCGTGAGAAATGAATTGACAGTGAAGAAGAAGCAGGAGAAGGAAGCTAGGGTTTTGGGGGAGGGTTAAGACGGGGGTTTAGCGCGAAAAAAAAAAATAATAATAATAATTCAGCACAAATTGCCTTATTTTTTTTTAGGATATTTTTAATGAATGGCCGAGGTGCCCTTTTTATTAATTTAATGTCAATTATTAATTGATTTAGCAATTAATTATTAATTGAGATAGCGGTCAATTATGATTAATTTTAATTTATTTATTATTAATAAGTTTGATTATTTTTTATTATTAATTAATAATTATTAATTAATTAATCAATTTTAATTAACAATTTTATTGATAAATTTTATTAATTCAATTTTATTAATTATTAATTAATCAATTTAAATAAATAAATTATATGTTTATTAATAATAAATTATTGATAAATTAATAATTAATCAGTCCATTATGATAGACTGTGAATCAATCAGTGATTGATTATAGTCCATAAATTAATTATTAATAACTTATGTATACAAAACGGTCATTTTATAAAATTAAAAAAAAAAACCAGTCATTTATGAGAAGTGGTTAAAAAAGGCCGCTTAACACAATTTCTAAAAACAAAAAATAAACAAAATAAAACGCAGGAATTCCTAATGGCGCGATTTGTTGGGTTTTGGCCCATGTTGGACCAAACACTTTCTTAAAATTAATATGTATAGTTTATATAAGTTTTGGCCCATGTAAATAATTATAAAATTTAAAAATTAAGAGAAAAATATTAGAGAAAATTACAAAATTTCTACCTTTAAAAACATGTTTATTTTACATATAAAAAAAAAAGTGAAAAGTAATTCCCTAACAATTACTAACAATTTATTATAATTTAGTTTCACTGTGTGTCATGAACGGTTTTCTTACGAATGAACATTGGTTAAGTACAAATGTTGTTAATAATTTCAAGATTAGAATGAAACAACTTTTCCGTTGGTTCTCTTTGGTAATGGCATTCATGCATTTTTACTAACAATTTATTCCGATTTTACTTTAACTGTGTGTCATGAACTGATTTCATTTCACTTCATCAGATTAATCATCACCTTAATTATAAATTCAAGATTATGTTTTCAACTAAAATAATTGGTTCTCTTTTGTAAAAATATATATATATATATATATATATATGGTTTAGTGAATAGGGGCAATGTAACTTCCATAAATAAATAAATAAATGTATAGAGAATTAGAAGGACAAATAATTCTTAAAAAAATTAATGTAAAAAGGAACATAAAAACCAAATAATTTGGCTTATTATGATCTAGAGGCTTTTCCAAGAAAGTAATTAGAGGCTGATTGTGTAGCAATAGACGGCAGTACAGAAATTGAATTTCAGACCTCGAATCAACTTGAATTTACGATGAGGATTGAGGAGTGCTTGGATTGTAGGAAAAATAATTGCTGCTGACCTTGATCAACAATTGACCATTTTCCCATGGCCCTATAACCTTAGTTTGATGAAGATTGCCCAAGAAAGCTCCAACACATTCCATGTAGATCCTGATGTGTTTAATCCAATGATCATGATTTTTGCAAAGTCCATATGTCAATGTCAAGGGCTGAACAATCAACGAGACCCAATGACCCTCCAAGATCAACCAAGTGGTACGAAAGACGGCGATGAGCGGCGGAAAAAAGAGACCGAGGCAAAGAAATCAAGTCATGAAATTCCTCCTTGCCAATATGAAAAGCAACAATCTTTTGCGATTGAAATCTTGGATTTCAGATTGAATACCAACTCTACAAGGCGTTTTGCCCCGATAAAGAACTCTACCTATAAATAAAGACATTTCACAAATTCTAAATATAAGGCGAATAATAACTCTCTATAATAATGACAACGGCGGTAATAATTTTAGGTATTCTCCAATCAATCTAAACATACATATATATCGATTTTCATCCTAATCCGGACCACACGATTGTATTTACATTCAAAAGGATAAGATACTTGTAAAATAAAATGAGTGTGATTTAAATATAAATATAAATTTATAAGGACGTTAAACCGCACTTATGATACCTTTTTGTGGCACTGTCAATTCCCTACCCATACATCCTATACCCTGCTATCATTGAGCGTGAAAATTCATCAGCATAAGGAGAATCTGGCAACTCTATAGCCTCTTGTCTAAAAGGATTGGTCAAATATACTCATATTCATATGAATTGTACCTCTTTTATTAATGCAAAAAATAAGCCCTTTGCAAGAATTCCCAATAAAATACTCCTTTGATTTGGAAAACCTGGAAAATAAATTGGAATTATGAATCACCAAAAACTCTCTTTTTTTCCTCGTTATGGTTGGATTAACATGGTTGGATGAGGTATAATCAAGAAGTATAAGTTTTGGTCTATTACTATTTAGTTTGTTGATTCGAGTTTTTAATTTGAGTTGAAATGTGATTTTATGTAAGAGCTTTTTATTGGAGCAAAAAAGTTAAATGTGACTATTTCTAAAAGATCTTTACTGTAGGAAAACTCGAATTTTAAACTCAAATCGATAAAATAAACATGATCGTGACTTGGCTAGATATGGGTAGTACTTGGCAATCATTAGGGACCATCGCTTAGAGTCATACTTTGCTAGTGCAACGCTTTTCACCGCTAACTTTCACAAAATAACATGAACAATATAATTCGGAAATTTTTCCATGCTAATAAACGATGATTAATTTTCTGTGGGAAAATAATAATCATCAAAAGCCTAAATAAAAATAACAATCACTAATCTATTTATAAAGAATAAAATCTTAATCCTATTCCAAAAAAGAGATAAATATAAATAAATTTAAAATAATAAAAAGATAAACATAATCCTAAATAAAATTTAATCATCACAATTCACAAACACCTTAAAAATGAAGATTCCTATTTTGTGTTTAATTAATACGTGATTCTCTCAAGAGAAACCCTATAAGTCCTAGCGGCGCGATTTGTTGGGCTGGGCCGCTGGAACCTGGAACTTTCTGGCACATGTAAATTTTCAGCTACAATTACAGAATTCGAAAAAGGAAAAGCGAACACTTGGCCCATGCAGGTCTCGAACCTGCGACCTTCGCGTTATTAGCACGACGCTCTAACCAACTGAGCTAATAGGCCTTTGATGAAAACTTGGCTACCGTTTATTTTCTAGCAAATAAAAAATGTTTCATTTTTCATTGTTATTTTTATTTTTATTGTTATTTTTATTTTTTTTTTTTTTTATTTTTATTTTATTCTTGAGGATGAAATTTTGGATTTTTGTATAGTTTCTTCACACACGTCTTTGAAATTGTGGAGTCTGGTACTGGGGTTGTACCAATAGGAATCTTAGTCCATCAACGAATCAGAGTATTACTTTTCTATGATGTATCCAATTATAATTTTTTAATCCAATATTGTTTTCTCTTTTTGGAACAACTTTCTATCAAGTGTATATATTATTGTCCTAGTCCTAATAAGTAATAACAGGATGGAAAATCGTTATTAGGCGGAATATGTGCTGTTTTAAGACGGTTGCCACTCGCCACCCGTCGACCTAAACATTTTATAGCATTGCGTAATATTTAATTTATATCTTTCCTTGTGTGTCGAAGGATGTGTATAACGTGTAGGGGTGTTTGTCGGTTCGGTTTTGTCAGTTTTAATCGGTTCGGTGACCGAACCGACTATGTCAATTTTTTAAAAATTAGAACCGAAACTGAACCGCACATATCAATTTCGGTTCGATTTTGGTCGGTTTTCAGTTTTAGTAATCAGGAGAATTACCTCAGTAAACCATCAGGTTATCAGCATTTTTAATTGCATTTTTGACCCATAAGTACGAAAAAATGTAAAATTTTCCTTCAATGTGAAGTTGCAAACACGTAATTACAATAAATGAATACAAGCACAACATCAAAATCGATAATTGCACAAACACAAGTTTAAAAATATTTAAATTGTCATAAGTAAAACAAAATAAAAATAAAAATAAAAAATAAAAAAAATCTCTTCTCGATCGGTTCGGTTTTAACTGACTCTCTACACGAAAAATTAAAACCAAACCGATTTTTAAAAAAGTCGGTTAGTTAACTGAACCGACTATTTTTAGATAGGTAGAATTGGCTTGGATGAGTTTGACTTAAATTCTTACACCCGTAAGTACAGTACATGTTTTGGAGTTTCTATATCCTAATCCTAATCTCATCTTAATCTTAACGTATTAAAAGCGTAGAAAAAAGCTCCAGTATTCACTCCTTAGTCGTACTATACGCACTGTGTTGGTGCTTAGCCACCTTTTTCCTCCTTTTTTTTTTTTTTTACTTTTTTTCTTTCCTTTCCTTTTATCGTGCGATTTATATATATATATATATATATATATTATTTTTTTTTTTTCCTCTAACTCTATTTACTGTAGTATTGCACCTTTAATAGCACTTGAGTCTTAGAAAAAATTTAGTTAAAAAATTTTAATTTAAATTATGATTTTAATTATAATTTATAATTTTTTAAAATATTTTTTTTAAAAATATATATAAATTAAAAATAATTTTAATCTCATAATTTTAATTCATAAAGTAAACGTTTCCTTAATTTTTTTTTTAACTCTATTGATTTCGTGCTTTGTCTTTTTTTCTTCTTTTTTTAGACTCTATTTTGTCGACCGTTGTAATTACATATGGTGTTCAACCTTTTTTTTTTTTTTTTTTTTGCCTTTCTTCTTTTTAGCTCTCTATGTGTATCGTAATCTTTTATTTTTGATACTCTCCTAACACTTTCCTTTATGTTCCTCTTTTATTTTCACTCGATTTGAACACTATCACTCTTTCTCATAGATTTATTAAATATCCAATCTCAATTTTCTTATCATAATAATCTCTTTTGTAACTTTGATTAATTATGACTAATATTGTGGTTAGTTTCTTTCATTACTTCCATGATCAAATGTTTGTGTGCGTGAGTATGTCTTTATTTCATTTTTTTAAAAAAAAAAACTTATTTTTTCATTACTTTTTGTTCCTTACTTTCTCACTCTCTCTGTTTTTTTTTTTTATTTATTTTTTAATTCCATTCTTTATCTTTTATTTTATTTCTTTCTATTTTAACTTTCTTTTTAACCCTATGTCCATAAATATCTCATACAAACGATCTTTTACCTTTTTTTTTCCTGCTTTTCTTTTTTTTTTTTTTCTTTCTTTTTGGTTCCATGTATTTATCATAGCCACACACTAAGAGCCCGTTTATTTTCTATATTTATCATTAATTATGAATTATAATTCATAATTCTCTATAATATTTTTTTCTTACAAAAAATATACGTAAAATGAGAATAATTTTAAATCATGATTCTAAATACACGAACTAAATAAATACTAATATTCTCTAATTTTTCCTTTTTTGTTTCTCTTTTACTCTCCTACCTCTCTTAGATTACTTAAACCTTAATATAAACTTTCTCATCAAAATAATCTCCTTACTTGTACCCTTTTTTTAAAATTTTTTTATTATATAAGTTAGCAATTTAATTATATAAAATTTTCACTTAAAACTATTATTTATAAACTCTTCTTATACTTTTTATCATATAAGTGACTATATTTTTTTTTTTTTTTTTTTTGAAGGTTACTGACTAGTTTTTAGTAGCAGTAAATTTGCTTTATATTTTTTGAAGTTGTAATTGTAAATTTGCTTTCTCAAGGCAAATATCTAGGAAAAAATCCCTTTATAAGTAGTTGGAAGGAGTTCGTTAAATCCGTGAGGGTCACGGCCCACTTCTCAATTTGACTAATCTGCCCTCGAAACATTTGTTAAAGCCCATAAAACCAAACTATTTTATTATAATATTCAAAGTAAACAAAACAAAGGAGATTAGTCAAAAAAAGTACACAATATTTTATTATATATTCAAAGTAAAAAGAGAAATTTGCAATCCCAAGCTCAAAAGCGCCTTTTCCAATCAACTTTGCACGCAATCTTATAAATGCCTCACTCTCCGCGCTCATTTCCATCTTCTCTCTTCTGTACGGCATCCATGGCCACAAGAATCATGATTTCATTTCCACAAATAACTCAGATTACGTTTTGTAAACCACGGATCTAGTAATCAGGTTTGTTTTTCAGTTCTACTTATCTTCATTCAAATTTCTAAGCTTCTTCTTTATCGAATTTATTATTATTATTTTTTGCTGGGTGTTGTAGATAATTAGTAAATACTTCTTTATTATTTGGTTTCATGTTTGTTATTAATGTTCGAGCTTTGATGATTGTCTTAACAGGAAGAAATGGGCTCCACTTTACTGACCCAGATGGCATTTGGGATTCTTCCTTCCAATGCCGTAGTTTCTCCAGGTGCTATTGGCAAACGGGTTTTGAATTTATATACGGGTCGGATTATCGTTTGCTCTAAAGCTGCTTCAAAGAGAAAAAAGTGCGTAAAAAACATTCCTTAAATTTCCCATTCTTTGAATTCTTGTGTTGATGACTTGATTCCTGTGTTTGAATTTGTTTTTTCTATTTATGGTTAAAAAAAATTGATGTTTGTCGTTTGTAAGTGAAGTTTTCATGATCATGATGAAAGTGTAATTACTGCAGGAAAATTTCATGTAAAGACCAGGTGATTTCTAGATCAAGAAGTAGAATTTTCTCGAGTGTGGTATGGATTTTCTCACCTCTACGGCTCTCCTTAGGACCTTATGTTCCTTCAATGCTTATGGATTTTTACAGTCATCAAAGCTTATAAAGTAATCGTTTAATGTAACTTTAATTCATAGAGGTCAAACTCAAATTCAAAGAAATATATTGTTGCAAAGGAGATGAAGCTTAAATTTCATCTGATTGGGCATGATTTATTTGTCTTCCAAATTCCAAAAGGATGAGAAAGTGAGTGATAAGTGGTTATGGGTTTTGATTCTGATGGCAGGGTGATTCCAATGACGCTGTCACTCACTTGGTCGATGATGGTTATTTGTCGTGTGGAAGTGAAGTACTGGGGACAGGAGAAGATGATGAACTAATGAAAGCTAGACAAGCTCTCTCCGAGGCCAGAGCTAAGCAAGAAGCCATTCAGAAGGAGAGAGATCAGTTGATTGAAGAGTTGGCCCGTTCAGAGGCGAAACAAAAGGAATACATTGATACCATATTACATGAAAAGGAACTGGTTGTTTCAGAACTTGAGGCAGCTAAGTCATTGTTCCACCAAAAGCTGCAGAAGTCGGTCGATGAGAAGTTCTCACTGGAGTCTAAGTTGGTCCTCGCCAAACAAGATGCTGTTGAACTTGCAGTGCAAGTAGAGAAGTTTGCAGAGATAGCTTTTCAGCAGGCTACTTCTCACATACTAGAAGATGCTCAGCTCAGGGTTTCGGCTGCTGAAACTTCTGCGGCCGAAGCAGCCTATCAGATAGAAAAGCAAATCAAGGATGCCACCGAAGGTACTATTTCGTCGATTGTGGAGCAGTCGAAAGACGCCATAAACAAGGCCCTTGATGTCGCAGAAAAGGCTGGTGATTATGCAACAAAAGCAGTGTCAGCTTTTGGTGGCGGAATAAACCCAGTTGAGGAGATTGTTTCTGTTCAGTCTGAAAATATGAAGTTAAAGCGCATTGTGAATGATTTAGAATCTCAGTTATTGCTTATAAGAAGGGAGGTTGATAAGTTGAAATTGAAGATGGAACAGGTTCGCGAGCAAGCGAATGCGTCCGAGATTCGTGCCAACAATGCTGAGAAAGAATTAGTAGAATTGCAGGAAGCAAGCAGGAAAAAAGCCATCCAGCAGGAGGAGGAAATCAAGTCACTGCTGGAGAAAATGAAGAAAGATGCCTTGGAAAGAAAGGAGGCTGCTGCAAAAGCGTTTAAGGCCGAGTTGGAAAGCATCAAGGCTGCTATTGAAGCAGCGAAAGAAACAGCTAGTTCCAGAGATACTGCCTATCTAAGGAGATGTGAAGCTCTCCAGCGATCATTGAAGGCATCTGAAGATGCTTTGACGATGTGGAGACAAAGAGCAAATCTTGCAGAGTCGTTGTTAGTAAAGGAAAGTCCACTAGTTGAAGGGGATAAAGATTCCATCTATGTTGTTAATGGCGGAAGGATAGACCTTTTAACTGATGATGATTCACAGAAGTGGAAACTTCTAAGCGACGGTCCTCGTAGAGAGATACCGCAATGGAGAGCACGGAGGATACGCACTATCCGTCCAAAGTTTCCTCCAAGAAAGATTGATGTAGCTGAAGTGTTGACTTCCGATTTCAGAACTTTGGATTTGCCTAAATCTGATAAGGTGTGGTCCATTGCTGAAGAAAAGCTGAAAGACGGGGATACGCTTATCGAACAGGTCATGGAGAAAGAAACAATAGAGAAGAAGCGTAAGGCTCTTGAGCGTGCCCTTCAGCGAAAGACCATACAGTGGCAGAGGACCCCAGAACATACAAAATTAGGTAAGTTTTCTTGTGTCATCAAAGTGTTGCTTATTCTTCTTCTTCTTTCTCTTTTTTCTAATAAATATTATTTTTCCTCTTAATTTATCGATCTGAAACAAAGCCTGTATTTACATGTAATTTTGACATGCACTTCAATGCAGAACCAGGAACTGGAACCGGGCGAGAGATTGTGGTGAGTACCTAATTGATACTCATTATAGATAAATGTAGATGGATACGCGGATCGCTTTTATCATGTTTATTGATATGAAGTATGTGCCTAGGCTCTTTTGATTAAAGTTGCAAATTATAGATGTTTTATGTTGCATTGAAATTGTGATTATTCAATATTTGATTTCTCTGGAAATGAAATGGGTTCTGTTGTTACATGATAATTTTGAAGTACATGAGAATGAAGATTGCTTCTTGTATGCAGAAGTGTACTAGAATTTATGAGATTACTTCTTGCTATCAATGTTTTTAAGTTTGGTCAAGGTGCATCCCGAATGAGAATGTTGTTTCTGCTGCCATCACGATACTGTCAAGATTACTTGAATTTATAGTTTTCTCTTTCCTGCCTTTTAAGTTGTACTTTTTACTGTGTGGAATTCTTGTATGTCTAATTTTCTACAATGCATCTTGTCTGATGAGTACTCTTTTCTGCGTGAAGTTTCAAGCTTTCAACTGGGAAAGCTGGAGAAGGCAATGGTACTTGGAACTGGCTGCTAAAGCTGCTGATTTATCCCAGTCTGGGGCAACAGCTGTTTGGCTTCCACCACCAACGAAATCTGTGGCTGCTCAAGGTTTTTCTCACTTGATTGTTAAAGTCCTACTGGCATTTGATGATTATCTAAACTCCATCTTATGAATTTTTTAATTATTTTTTTAATTGTTTCTTTTTTACGCGCTTAGGTATTGCTTTTCTATTGGTTTCAAATGCCTTTTAGTTTTACGTGTTTTGTTAAACTAATTAGAATTAGTTAAGGACTTAGAAAGACTCATTGTAGTGTTCAATTATGTAATGAAATGCAGGTTATATGCCTACTGATCTTTACAATTTGAACTCGGAATATGGTACTGAGGAAGAACTGAAATACTGCATTGAGGAAATGCATTCTCACGACATTCTGGTATGTGTGAAATATTTATTTGAAAGGATGAGTCTTGCAAGTTGAACCTAATACGTGTTTGGTTCCTTCAATTTGAGCTCTACCTATGTTTCCCATGAATATAGGCCTTAGGCGATGTTGTACTGAATCATCGATGTGCGGAAAAACAGGTAAACTCTCTTTCTCATTGAACTTCATGCTAGTTCATTGGTGACAATGAAATTACCACAGAAGAAGCACCTTTGAGATTGCAACATTTATCACATCTTGCAAGGTTCAAATAATGTAGTTGGTTAATTGGAATATAATTTTAGATTCCATTTCAGAGCGCTGTGGTGATGCCTGTGATAGGATTATGTTAGTAATTAGTAATCAATATAATAAGTGGTTAGTGGTTTGTTATGTTTGTTAAGTAGTTAGTAGTTAGTTAGGCCTTGGGATTGGTGAGTGGATTAAGAGATAGTGAGTATAAATAGAACGGAGGTAGAATAAGGGAGGATTATTCATCTTGTGAAACTTCCGAGAGAAGATAGTCTAGGGAGAGCAAGGGATCTCTCGAATATTCCCATATCTCTTTCTATAACCCAATTTCCGCCATTGATTTTAATCAAAGCTTCCTGTTAGCATTTTTCCTTCCGATTTGTCGCTTTCAATTAGTTGTTTGGATTGAAGCTTATCAAATTGGTATCAGAGCACTTTCTTGGGCATAGAAATGGCTAGAACATGTGGACGTTGGCAGCGATTAGAAATGCCAATGTTCTCAGAAGAATATCCAGATTCTTGGATCGTAAAAGTGGAAGAATATCATCAAAAAAATCGATTTTCGGAACGTGAAAAGATTTGGTTTGCAGAGGAATTCATGGAAGATGAGGCACTAGATTGGTTTTAGTGGGAGGATAGAAGACGACCGTTTGTTTGTTGGAGTGAATTCAAGATGAATTTGCTTCAACGTTTCAGACCAACATAAAGATTGCTTTCGGAAATGAATATGGAGGTTTGGCCACAGAACGTAGGAATGATTTCAGATCTTCATGTTTCTGGCGATGGCTCGTCGCAACCAGATTTGGAACGTCAAAACCGATGAACGACTTTAGAGAAAACGCGAAGAGATCTGGAATCGTGTGAGGCTGACGACACTCTGAGCAATTTTCACGATTGGGTGTGATATCGCTCAGATCTGAGTCAATCGACACCAATCTGAGGGCGGATGATGATCGGAGGCCGGGGAAGGAGGCGGATCTTCCCAGAGAAGAGGCTAGGGTTTTCGGACTTGGAGATGTTGGCCAGGATCGTGTGGAACCGCACAAGGAAGGGCATATCAGACTGCCGAAGGGGAAGGTGGCTGAACGCGAGGAGAACCCGCGCAGTGGAGGGGTTGATCTCAACCAGAATCGACCCAATCTGTGATGGACCAGCAGATCGGCGTTGGTTGCGGCTTTGGAAGCCCATATTTGCAACGGGGAGAGTTGATTGACTCCGGATTTGGCATGGGCGGTGCTCATGGTTGGCAGGAGTTACGATTCGTCCATAATCTTTTTGATCCACGACCTGGAGGTCAGATCGGCGGGGAGCGATGCCGTGGAGTGCTGATTGGCGATGGGCTGGAGCTGAACTTCGACCAGAGGCCGCGCGGAGGAGAACCGGTGGACAAGGCGCCGACAGACGTGGAAAGGCAGAGAAGGGGGCTTTTCTGGTTGCGTGATTCGGAGCGGGAAGCCAACCCCGATCTGAGCCCATCTGGGGCTCGTCGGGTCAGAGAATTAGACCCCAATTTGGCTAGGTCTTGCGATTCTAGTGTGGGCAGAGTCACATTAGGCTTGGTTGGGCCTAATTCAGGTGTAATAGGTTTAATAGGGGTATTTGGCGTGAGTTCCAGCAAGATTTGGGCTGAGTTCCAAAATTCTGGCCGGATTTATACTGAGTGTCGTGATTCTGGTGCGAATGGGACTGATTTCCGCGCAATTGGGGCTGGGCTTCGTGATTATGGTGCGATTAGGGCATATTCTGGCGAGCCAACGGCTGGGTTTCTCAAATCCGGCGTGATTTGGGTTGGTTCCGATGTCGTTAAAGCTGGGCTGCACACTTCCAACGCGATTAAGGACAATTCCAATGGCATTTGGACTGGGTCTTCTTATTTCGGTCCGATTGGGGTCAGATCTACAAAGAGCGGGGTGGTAGAAGTAGGGGTGGCAATTCGTGTTAATAGGTCATGTTCGTGTCGTGTTGAACCCATCAGTTGACACAAATAGGTCTGACACGAACACGACCTGTTTATTAATTGTGTCAAAATTCTAAACCCAAACACGACCTGTTTATTAGCAGGTTGACACGACACGACATGATTAACACGTTTATTAAACAGGTCGTAAACGTGTCGTGTCAACCCGTTAAGTACCTGTCAACACGTTTACGAAACAAGTCATAAACGGGTCGTGTCAACCCGTTAATTACCTGTCAACACGTTTATGACCTGATTATTGTCAACACGTTTGAACCTATATCATAACCTATTTCAGAACCTATTTCTGAATATGTTTCTCAACCTGTTTAACATGATGTAAAGACATTACATAATCTAAGTTCAAAATCAAAACAAACACATTAGAGTCTCTAACAAATTAAAAAACAAACACATAAAAGTCTCACAATTTAGAAAACAAACATACATGATTAATAATTAAATATTTAAATAATTTGCTGCTGTGGGGGGACTCCAAGTGCATCATTACGTTTAGGAGAAGTTGATCCCTGTGAGAAAGGCTCCTCTTCTTTCAATGAAAAGTTGAAGATATCTTGTGTAAGATCCTTCACCTCTTCATTGAAATCTACACAAAAAAAAAAATATATAGATACAAGTTAGTTCAAAATCAATATAGAAAAGATACATAATTTAAGTAAGTTTGAAACTACCTTTGATCTCTGGTACAAACAAGTGCTTCAACTGTCTTTGGTTTGAGTGAGCTACGAAATGAATCAAGAACTCTACCACCAACACTAAATGTAGCTTCAGAAGCAACTGTAAAAACAGGGACAGCCAATATATCACAAGCCATAGAAGCTAGTGCTAGATATCGAAATTGGTTTGATTTCCAAAAGGAAAGGATATCAAGATCCGCGGTCCTAGCCAATCTTGGCTCATCCAAATAAAGGTCAAGTTCTGATTTCAGTGATGCGGTAGTAGAGTCAACTGAAGACATCTCATCAAATTCCTACAAAATGAGAATGAGATAGTATAAGAATACACAATCAGACATAAGCATAGAACATTTGCATTACTAATAAATAGATAAATTACCTTGAATATAATATCCACATCATCATCATCATTTCCTTCTTTTTCCATCATACAAGTTTCAAAAGCATTGGTCTTTTGGCTAGTTGAATCCTTCTTCTTTTTGTTGTACTCTTCAAAAATAGAGTACAACGTACTCCTCATTGATATGCATTCAACACAATCATCTCCATAAAGCTTTTTGTAGCTAAACGCAACAAGCCTAAGCTTAAAATGAGGATCTAGAACACATGCTATAGCCAAAGTAAGATGGAATTGAGACCAATACTTTTGAAACTTATCCCACATTGCTGTTGCCATATACTTTAAGTACTCATCATCACTTTCTAAGTATTGTTTCAACATGAAGCAACAATGCCAAATGGAAGGGAAGTACAAGTTGGCAGTGGGATACTTTGTTCCAGAAAATTTAAGAGTTGCATCATAGAACAACTTCAAAAAAGTTTTAATCTTTTCAACTTTGTCCCACTCGGCACTAGAAGGACAATGCTTGTAATTTGAATCACTCAACTCTAAATGTTGAAATACACGGCGATAGTAAAGAGCACTTTCAAGCATAAGATATGTCGAGTTCTACCTAGTTGGTACATCTTGACACAACCCTTTCTTATCACCAATTGCAACTAACTTCACACAATCTAAGAACTTTTGCTTCCTCACTTGGGATCCCTTGACATATTTGACACTATCACGAATCTTAACAATTGAATCATCAATCTGCTTCAAACCCTCTTGCACAACTAAATTTAGTATGTGTGCACAACATCGCATGTGAAATAGATCGCCATTGTGTACAAGAACCCCTTTGGCAACTAGTTGCTCCCTTAACATGTCAACCGAAACACCATTTGCAGAAGCATTATCTAATGTCACACTAAACACCTTGTTTTCAATTCCCCATTCACTCAAAAAGGCATAAAGTTTTTCAGACAAAGCAACGCCACTATATGGGGATGGCATAAAACTAAAGTTTAACACTCTTTTCTGCAAGTTCCAATTCTTATCTATGAAATGCGCAGTGAGACAAACATATCATCACTAGTCAAAGAAGTCCATGCATCAGAAGTAAAGCTAATTCTACCTGGGATAGTCTCTAACATTAATTTAATTCGAAGCTTTTCCCTCTTGTAAAACTTTAAAGCATCAGCCTTTGTAGTATTTCTAGAGACCAATTGAATTTGAGGGTGCAAGTACTGAAATAGAGACCTTATCCCCACATATTCAACAAAACTAAAAGGTAGATCATGCATGATTATAACTGCTACAACCAACTCACGAAATTTTTCGGGATCATACTTACCTCCACCAAGTGTCACTGCACCAGCTTCTTGGGCAATGAGCATCTGCCCTATATCACGGTAGGAGGTTTTCAGACAATTCACAAGATGGCGTTTCAGATTACCAGTTCCGTACTTACTGTCTGCGAGGTACACAGAGCTACAATGTTTGCACTTGGCCTTCAATTTCTTGTCCGGACTCAAAGGAAGATGAACAAAGTGACTCCAAACTTTTGAGGTCAGCTTCTTTTTTTTTTTTTTTTTTTTCTGGAGATCACCGCCTTGAGTTTCGGTATGAAAACTCGACCCATCAATCTCTTCAACCTCAATATCCACACTTTGAGACTCAATGGACTCAAGATCAATTTCCATTGTATTAAATTAATCTGCACAAAGCAACATTAATGGTCATAGTCTGCACAAAGATTTAAAGTATGGTTTGAAGAAAGATTGGGAACTTCAAAGGCATTTGCATTATAATCAACTCCAAGATTTACAAAATATTCAAATTAAAAATCCAACGTTATTAGCTCAAAATCAAAATATGTAACAAAGCCTAACTCAAAAGGGCTATTCCCCTACGTAATGATCTAAGGTTATTAGCTCAAAATCAAAATATGTAACAAAAATCCAAGGTAATGATCTAGACAGTGTATCGGAAGAATCCAAGCCCTACAAAGCCTCACCATAAGTTGTCTTTGTTAAGTGAAATAACGGAAGAAACAACAAAGAGTGAAAAATGACAATAAATGGTAAAATGACAAATAAATGGTAAAACGACAAAAAAAATGAGAAAACGACCAGAAATTGAAATGAGGAAATGGTTAAACGATGACAAATGAGGAAACGACAAAAAAAATGAGCGTTAAAAACCAGGCAAACAACAAGCATTGAGAAAACGATCAGAAACTGAAATGATGACAAATGAGTGTTGTTCATCACATAACACTATGTTGTTTAGATTGCATCCTCTGTAAAATGGCGTTTCAGATTGCATCCTCTGTAAAATCCTTCAAACAAATTGAGTTCTAGCATTTTCGAATCAAATAATGTTGTTCATCACATTACACTATGTTGGAAAAAAGCTTGTTCCCATATATCAATGAAAAGCAAATCACAGATCATCAAACGGAAAAAAAAAAAACTGAAATGAGAAATCCAAAGTGAAGAAATCCGAAATACCTGTTTGCTTGCAGTGGCGAGTGGAGAGGAACGGTGGTGAGTGGAAAGGAACGGTGGCGAGTGGAGAGGAAAGAAGGTGAGTGGAGAGGAAAGAAGAAGAAACTGGCGTGAGGCGGTGGTCCGGTGGATTGAGATCAGGTGGTGGTCCGGTGGATTGAGAAGCGGCAGAGAGGAGAGTTGAGAGAGAGTGGCGAAGAGAAGAAGTCTGGCTGCTGGGTTTCGTTTTGAAATGTGGACGGCTGGGGTTGGGGAAAAGTGAAAACAAACAATTTAGGGTTAAATGTTGAGTTGAATAATATATTAATATAATAATATTGAAACATTTTTAACCTAGGTTATAAATAGGTAATAAAAGGGTTATATAATCGTGTTACCCAAATATGACACGTTTAATATACGGGTTATTGCGGGTCAATTACGGGTTGGCGGGTCAACCTGAAAATGACCCGTTATTTAATCTTGTTTCACGGGTTCGACTTGATTTTGACCCGGACCTATTTATGATAAACCCAAACCCGCTAATTTCGTGCGGGTTTCGAGTCATGTCATCGTGTCGATACCTGAATTGCCACCCCTAGGTAGAAGGGGGGTTAAAAGGAATTAGCGTGATAGGAATTGGAATTGGAAATTTCACAAAGGGCAGACTTGGAATTGCTGCTACCTTTGACGTTCCAAGGTTCACATGCATTGAAATGGGAAGAAGATGGCATCATTCAAGCGCAATTACCTGATCAACACCTTGAGGACAAGGTGTCTTGGGGAGGGGAGTAATGATAGGATTATGTTAGTAATTAGTAATCAATATAATAAGTGGTTAGTGGTTTGTTATGTTTGTTAAGTACTTAGTAGTTAGTTAGGCCTTGGGATTGGTGAGTGGATTAAGAGATAGTGAGTATAAGAATGGAGGTAGAACAAGGGAGGATTATTCAGTTTGTGAAACTTCCGAGAGAAGATAGTCTAGGGAGAGCAAGGGGTCTCTTGAATATCCCCATATCTCTTTCTATAACCCAATTTCCACCATTGATTTTAATCAAAGCTTCTTGTGAGCATTTTTCTTTCTGATTTGTCACTTTCAATTGGTTGTTTGGATTGGAGCTTATCAGCCTGTTGATGAAATTTACCTATTGCTGATTTCAGAGTCCAAATGGTGTTTGGAACATTTTTGGTGGCAAGCTTGCTTGGGGGCCTGAAGCAATTGTTTGTGATGATCCAAATTATCAGGGTCGCGGAAATCCTTCAAGCGGTACCGTGGTCCCTTTCTATCTATTTATTCATTGCTGGAGTACAAATACTTGACAAGAAATAGCTGCTTATAACTGGTAGATTCTCATGATAAGGTTATCTAATTGCATATCGTTCCCAATCTCATGCCTTGTTCTATGAGCATAAAAGGAATAAGTCCAACAAATTAATAGAACAGTGATATGAACATGTTATATGACTGATCTTGAATGGATGATTATGAATTCATATCCTTCAGCTAGAATCCTGTAGCTGATCTGCTCTTGGAAACCTTTTAATTGCAAGTTCCAACGTATTAACTCTACTTCCTATTTGTCTGTTGTTGCACACGAAAGTGTTATTATTGTATAGAGAGTAGGTGGCAAAGTAAAGCATTCCTTCTTACTCATCTCTGCTCTTAATGCTGTGCATAGGTGATATATTCCATGCAGCACCAAACGTTGATCATTCGCAGGATTTTGTAAGAAGAGATATAAAAGAGTGGTTAAATTGGCTTCGAAATGATATTGGTTTTGATGGGTGGCGCCTCGACTTTGTAAGGTTATGCATTTCTCGTCTTCAAACACTTGCTGCTGTCAATTTTAGTTCTTTCCCCTTATAAGCATGAATTATAAATGGGAAATTGAGAATATAAGTTTGTTGGAAAAGAATGTAAGCTTCTGTTGGATCATCAGAGGCCATCCACTAAAAACTAAAAGGTTTCTGTTTGTAATGTGTGGAGTACTGCATTGCTATGTACATGTTCATCATTCATACATTCTAATTGTACTTACTACAATAAATACTCTTATTTACATTAGGGTTTTCTGATATCAAATACTAGTTACATTATCATATAATAAAGAAAAGAGGCTGATATGTATTTGAACGAAAAAAATAAAATTGTTTTTTAGACCCTTCCATAGGGGCATCGCGATCCTTGATTCAGCATATCAGTGTGATATTTGGGAAACTTTTGAATACATTTGTTTACTCAGCATATCTGTTTCTATTACTAAATCATAGTGGAAAAATTGCTGTCTTCCATGTTGTTCACAGAGGCTTCTCGGGTACATATGTAAAGGAATATATAGAAGCTTCAAATCCCGCCTTTGCTATTGGAGAATATTGGGACAGTTTAGCTTATGAACATGGTAACTTGTGTTACAATCAAGGTAAGTAAGGCCTGTGGGTCAATACTAGTGGCATTAATTCCTATCTTTTGCTCAGTGTTGCAATACCCACATGCATACTCCTACTGAATCTGCCTAGTTTCATGTCTCAGAAAATGCACTGTTTATTTGTCTGCAAACTGGTCAAGGTGTAGAGTAAAATATTTCGGAGATATCATGCTTGATGTTTATCTACGGTATAGATGTCATGAAGAATTTTTTGCTACCCAAAGGAAGTTCATCTCCGGATCTTGCGCTAGCAATTTCTATTTTGACACAAATCATTTCTTCAAATTATGCTCTAGGACGTCTTCGAAAATAATAATAATAATAATGGTCTAGGATAATTATGGCAAGGGATCCGGGATACTATTATTTATTCTCCGCTTAGTTGCTCTATACGTGCATGGTTTATTCCTAGGAGGCTTGAAAATACCTTTAAACTTGATAAATGGACTCCTTTCTTATTTTACTAGTTTCCTGTCAATTTTTAGCTCTTCCCACAAAAAATGTGGAGTCTTACATATTTGACTCGTGATAGAATTGTTGTTGTGGTACTTTGAAATTGCTTAAATTCTAGATGCTCATCGGCAAAGGATAGTGAATTGGATCAACGCCACAGATGGTACGTCTTCAGCATTCGATGTGACAACCAAGGTAATCTTTATGTTTTCTTAGTATTTTCACATGAATAAGACTAAGAGAATAAATTTCATAACCTTTAGGTCTTCTTTATTGAGTTTCCCAGATAATCCCTCTCCTATTTTTAATCTTTTTACAGAGAAATCTCTCTTGAAGATTTTTTGTTTTTTTTTCGATCCACGATTTTGAGGTATTGCACTTATGCAGGGAATACTCCACTCTGCTCTGCATAACGAATACTGGAGGTTGATTGATCCTCAAGGCAAGCCGACCGGAGTTATGGGATGGTGGCCTTCTCGCGCTGTTACATTTTTAGAGAACCATGATACAGGATCAACACAGGTCTCTCTCCTCAAACACCCAGACAAAGAACACACACATGCACATCGGAAGAATTATTTGTACTATAATTCACCAAATTTTGCATTGCTTACTAGAGCATTTTCGTACAATTCATGCAAATAAATCATTCTTTCTATCCGACAGTCATGTCTCAATGGTGGTTAGGAAGTTCCATATTATCTCTTTCTCTCTCTGTCCTTGATAAGCGACACTATAAGAGCTTTGAGTTATAACTCATTCATAAGTGATCTGTTTAAACTTAAGTTGAAAACTGATGAAGCTTAGAAAAGGAAATGGACTAAATTAATCTGTTTGATTCCAGGGTCATTGGCCATTTCCGCGAGATAAGCTTGCACAGGGATATGCCTATATCTTGACCCATCCTGGAACAGTAAGTTCTTAATCCTTCAGTTGCGATATTGCTTCTTAGGTGTTCCATGAAAACCCCACATGTGGTTGAGACTAACTAATGGATCCAAGGGATATGTATTTTTTGACAAATGGATTCACTATTGAAAATTTTACATCATGATTTGTGCCAAGCCAGCTTAAATTCCCTATTTCCTTTTGCAGCCAGTGATATTCTATGACCATTTCTATGATTTTGGCATCCGCGACGTCATTACCGAGCTTATCGACGCTCGGAGAAGGGCCGGGATCCATTGCAGGAGCTCTATGAAGATATACCATGCAAACAATGAAGGTTATGTTGCGCAGATTGGTGACACCCTGGTGATGAAGCTAGGGCATTTTGATTGGAATCCCTCCAAGGAAAATAATCTAGATGGGAGCTGGCAGAAGTTCGTTGATAAGGGATCAGATTATCAGTTGTGGTTAAGACAATAGTTTGGGAGGTATATAAGCAAAGATGAGACCTTCACCTTCTTTGCTAAGCGTATCATAATACATATTGGCTTCATCTCTGGTTAATAATGGACATCATTTGCAAGTGGGAAACTGCAATATGATGCAAAATCTTCTTGTTTTACTATTACCAAACAGGGGGAAAATATAAAAATCCATGCATTCTTCAATATGTACGGAGTATCCGCATCAAAACATGCATCAGTTGCGGCGACTTTGCTGGATATTACATCAAAACGAAAAGGGAAATTTACATATTTATACCCTGTATTTTATGTTTATTCAAAAAGTACACTCAATTTTTAATCTTATCAAATATATACCTTCAAATTATAATTAATATATAAATCTATACCTTTTGGGATAAAAACCTGATTTTGACATGTGAATTTATGAAATTAACCTTAAATTGGGGTTTGCACAATGAGACACATCCTGGTTGCCAAACAGATATAGTTTTGTGTATTGGCTGAGGGGGGGAAAGAAGAGAAAAACTTGCTAAAAACCTCAACGCTGCGTTTTTGTGTTGCCTTGATTGTATATAAAGGTGGGCATGCTCGTACCCGTGTGGCTCGAGATGATGGAAGAAACTTTCAAATTTTTAATAAACAAGACTTGTTTAATTCATTGATTTAAATTTTTAATTCAGATTAAGATGTAATTTTATGTTAAAAATTAAATGTGAATATTTTTTTAAAAAATTTATTATAATAAAATTTAAATTTTAAAATTAAATCAGTAAAATAAATATTATCTCGTTATGTAAGCCCAACTTCACGTGGATGCAGGCACTAGCCGGGATGGAGCGGCGACTTCGAACACTGGTGGCCAAGACTGTGGAGAATATAACCCAACCAACCCCAAGTCAACAAACTCAAGAGGAGAACTTGGGAGGCAGTGATTTTGCTGCCTTTTCACTGCTGTTGCAGTAAATTTGCTTTTTGGATCATGTACACGAGGTTTTAAACTGTTCATCACGTGTGTATATGCCTCATGCATGCTTTTACCGTGTTGTAAATGAGGAGTGCGAACTGTTATTATGGTTGTATGTGGCCCATCTTTTTGTTTTACTTCTAAATGCCGTGCCATGTACGTATATATCTTCTATTGCAAAGTTGAACACGTGTTTATATTTACACATGAATGAATAGTATGATCTTTTGAAATGATATATTAGGTACCTAATAAAATTAGTGCATTATCTATTTCTTTATTTATTTTTTTGGTCAATAATTTTTTCCTTTTTTATTTTCAGTAAACTATTTTCTTGTTTAGTTCCACGTATAAGCTGAACACCAGTGGGTGTTTGGTTACATCTTCAAACCACTTATCAAGGATGTTTTAAGAATTAAAAAGGTTTTTTTTTATTTATTAAAATAAGGTGTAGGCCCACAAAAAGTATGGATTTATATATTTATTGTAATTTAAAGATATATAGATTAAAAACTTAATGTATACTTTTTGAATAAACATAAAACAGAATGTATAAATATGTAAATATCTCAAACGAAAATTTGGAAAGAAAGGTTTTTTTTTTTTTTTTTTTTTTTTTTTTTTGGAGATAAGAAAAATTACTAAAATGATAGTTTAGGTTATTCTCAAATAGTTTGGTAGATGAGAGGTCTTAAATTCGAGAGTATTTTCAATTTCAAGTTAGCGACTTGATGTTCATAAGCCTTTGGTGGGGTGATGTACTTCCTCTTTGACGTAGGCTTAATTCAGGCATTACTTAACATTTGGGGCTCCTATGGTCTCGTGTTTAAGAGGATAGCTACGATTTTTATTCTACCCTGCACTTTTTCTGTTTAAGGAAGAGAGAGAGAGAGAGAGAGAGAGAGAGAGAGAGAGAGAGAGAGAGAGAGAGAGAGAGAGAGAGAGAGAGAGAGAGAGAGAGAGAGAGAGAGAGAGAGAGAGAGAGAGAGAGAGAGAGATAATTGGAATAACAATCGTCAAATTTTCAAAGAGTTGCCACCGCTTGATAAAGATATTACGCCGCTAGAATGTCTTGTAGGTTTACTTCTCAAAAAACATCATGCCGCTTCTCTTGACCAATTTAGACAGTACCAGAGGTTGTATGTATGAGTATCGATGACCAAATAAAACGTGCAGCTCTCATGTACAAACGACAAGCTTTTTCTGGTCCACCGAAGCTACACGCTCTGTTTAGTTTGAGAGTTCAAATCAAGTAATTATTTGAATCAGAGTTTAAATTTTATGAAAAAAAAAATAATGTATTTCAAGATCAGAGTCAAAATTAGTTTTAATCTCATTCATACGTTATTTATACTCATAATCAGAATAAACTGTTACAAATTTACTTATCATTTTAATAGATTTTTGTGTGTTGAACTTTAAAAAAAATTGTATATTAGGCTAACTATCTTAATATTAAGATAACTAATTAATAATTAGATTTTTTTAATCGCATATAATCACACCTATATTTTTTTAATTAATAATTAGAAATTGTAATGGTCTGGATCTCCATGAATCCTTGAAATGATGTTGTGCAATCAAAGTGCAAAACATGGTTTGATCACATATTCAACAAATAAATACAAAAAAAAAATTAAAAAAATAAACTTGTGATTTAATAAAAAAAATATAATGATTTATGTTATTGACTCACCTTAAAGAGAAGAGGAATGCTCTTGGTTGTTGTGGATGCAATGTTGTGTTTTGAGGAGAATAAAATATAAGAGGAAGTGAGCAAGGAGATACGAGAGGCGTGAAAGTAAATTAAGATATTTATAATTTTTTACATTTTACTTTTCTATTCACAAATTTGTCAGTAGAATTAAAGGTAAAATCGTAATTCACATTTATTATCAGGATTGAGAGTGCCAATCCGGTGGGGAGTAGGGAGAGTGCCAATCACATTCTTCAATCCTAAATTGGTGTGAGACCTACACATTCCCACTCTTACTCCAAGATAAAAATGGGTAAGTAAACATAGGGTTGATTCTAATTCTTAATTCTTATTCTCCATTCCTGATAAGTAAACATGTCATTACTGTGTTGTATACTATTGCTAATCATAATTGAAATTCGAAATTTTTCTAAGATGAGTTTCGAGATCATGGGTTTCACCATAAGAACCCCAGGGGAAACCATCCCAAAAAAAAAAAAAAAAAAAAGAAAAGCTTTGCATCTATAATCTTAAAATTTTGAGAAAATGGATTGGTAACTTATTTTGAGGCTTGATTTCGACCCACTTTGTGTCAGTAACGAGTTAATGTGGATTTGTATTCTTTCATGTGAAGAGATTGAAATAATATATTTAAGACATGATCAGTGAAATAACATATTTGATATGGTGTAGCATAATTTAGTATCAACACTATTAAAAACTCAAAAATATCCCTAAGCTCTATTTTCTTTCCATCTCTCTCTCTCTCTCATCTAATTAGGTCCACTATGGCCTACGCTGATGACGACCGACAATTAGTACCAACATCTGGTAAATTCTGTATTTATCAGTAAATATTATATTTACCATTAAATACTGTATTTATCGTAAAATATTATATTTACAAAAAATACCGTATTTGCATGAAAATATTGTAATTACCTAGAAGTCTGTCCGTTAGATCCAGTGACCTTTAAATACCATATTTGGCAAAAAAATATTGAATTTATTAGGAAATACAGTATTTACTCAGAAATCTGACCGCTAACACCAGTGGCTGGTTAATATTGTATTTACTTAGAAATACAGTATTTTTCTAAAAATCCGGTCGTCGATGCCAACAACCGATAAATACCGTATTTACCTAAAAGTATCGTATTTACTCAAAAAGCTTACCATTGGGACCAATAAATATGGTATTTACCTAAAAATACCAGATTTACTTGAAATACCATATTTACTTACAAATGCGGAAACTTTTCCTATTGGCATTAGAAACTAAATCACAATAAAAAACAACAAAAACCATGATAAAAAATGGTAAATACATTTTTTTTTTTTGAAAGAATATCACTAAATTAAGATAACTATAAAATCAATCCCCAAACCTCCAAATCGGATAACTTTAACTTCTAAATCAAACTGTAACAACACAAAATCATCCACCCGTTGGTCGCGGCCCAAACAACGTATTGCCCACCGCTTACAACATCACCACTGAACTTGTATAAACAATCACAAAAGCAAATTGCAAAAAATGATGTCGGGTCCGTTTGGTTGGGGATTCGTCTCGATCGAATCATGATTCATGGTTTGCTACGGATTTTCTCTCACAAAAATACGACAAAATGGTTCAAATCACATGATTCGAATTTAAAGGATTGTAAAGGATTGTATTTTGCTTCTTTTGAAAACTTAGGGTATAATTTTGAGATAATTTAAAAACTAAGGATACATTTTTTATTATTAAAAATTAAGCGGTAACTTTTAGATTTACCGAAAACTGGAGGGGTCCTTTTTGAATTTTTTTCAAAAGTAAGCAGAAAACTAAAGTGGAAACTCTTCCCAGTTCCCACGTACGGCCAAAAGCGCGTGGAATCCGAATATCCCGTTCACTTTTTCCCTTAAAAAGCCAGGAGCTTACGTCTTCCTCTAATCACAACCGTCAATCACCCAAATATCTCCTTCGCGAGCCGACAAAAATATGCGCGAGAAACACCGTAACATCGCTCACCATGTCTTGGTTCGAACATTCGAACCAAACCCGAAGCTCAGGCTCGGATCCGAACTTGACGCGCTTTTTTCGGTATCTCATTTTAATTTATTTTATTTTTCTTTTCTTTTATTTGTAATTTTTTTCCCGTCTCTCACGTTGAAAATGCATTAATAATGTTTTAAGACACTGTTTGTTTCCAATCCCCTTTATCTTTGGCTTTCTCTCTCTTTCTCTCTGGTCTGAAAAATCATTTTTGTATTTTCTCGCACACTTTCCTCCTCTGGCGCAGTGGATTTTTTTTTTTTTTTTTTGAGAGAAGGAGAGAAAGTTTCAGCTCAGGCAAGCGTTGGAGTGAGAAAAGCATTCTGCGTCGTCGTTTTGAAGCTCTAAAAGGAAGAACTGTATAATTTTCAAGGTAAATCATATTATATTATATAAATAATAAAATATATTATAATTTGTATCTATAAATGTAAATAGAAAACCACACGCTTTGATCAATTGCCAGAAGAAACGACGCCGTAAGTTCCACGCTCCTGAAGAACCCTAATACACTCCCCGCTCAGATCACACAGTAAGCAAGCTTCTTCCCAACTGCACTTGCTTTGATTTTGCTCTTGAATTCCAGTTCGGAAGCTCGTTTTGGCTGCTTTGAGCTGATTCCTTGTAGTGTAAGGATGAGTGATTTTGGTTGCGTAAAGTTTTGAGCTTTTTTCGGGGCTTTAATTCTGGTCAAATTTAGTTTTGGAGTGTTCAATAATGACGATTTCTCTCTTGCCTGTGAGGAATTGAGCTTGGAATGTCTTTCTTGTGGAGGTTGTTAGGGTTTGGAGGTTTTTTCTTTTTGATTTTTTTTTTCAAGCTTTAATTTTGCTTTGTGAAGCTTAATTGTAGTTTCTGAGGGGATTTTGTTCAGTTTTTCCATAGTTTCTGTGATTTTAGAGCTCACATTAGCTCTAATTTTCCAAATTTTTCTGCCTTCTTGGTCAGCTTTGTAGCCTCTCATTTTCTGTATATCCTTCGAAAGACTTTTGGAAGACCATAATTTTCCTTCTCTGGGAGCGGAACATTTAGGGAACACATAAAAATTTCTTTTTTGGGGGGTTTTTTTTTTCCCCCATAGAAGTTAGAAAAGTTCGAAATTTTGAAGCTTCAATCGAGTTCTTAAATTCCGACTTTCCAATTTTTTTCCCTCTTAACCTAAGTTTTCCTTGAAATTAAGTGGAGAAGTTCTTGGCACTTGCATGAAGTTTTGAACTTGGTCTTACAAGCCTCTTTTCTCCTTTTTTTTTGGGTCCCCTAATTCTTGTTGCCTGATTTTATTTGTATTTTTTTTTTTTATTTCTAGATGTGCCCACTTGAACTTTAACATTTAAATTTAGCCATATAGGCATGCTTTTCGCATACAAATACCTGTTGCACTATGTCTTAACTCGAACATTATACGTTGTATGATGGTTCTCCGTCATACCTTCTTTTATTTTTATATTTTTCTATGACAAGTCTATAACTGCAATTTGCCACTATTTTTTGACATCTTAATTATGATTATTTAGTATTACTGCCAATCTCATTTGTCTATTAAAACATTTTTATATTGGTGGTTTCAGACGCATGCTAAGAAAGAAATTGTTTGCCTTCTAGGAGTAAACTTGTCCTACGAGTTGCCTGTTAAACACATCAAGTTTGTAGTCAAGCATTACTGTGACTATGAAGTGGTCCAGGTCATATGGTATTCTCTGCGGGCATAAGCATTTTCAGTGAAAAGAAGTATCTGGAAACAGGGTTGTAGTTGGATATTTAATGCCTGGCAACGAAGTTGAAGAAAGGATCCGAATTCTTTATGAGCTAGAGAACTTTTCGCAGGGTCAGCATCTATCTCACGCTGTCAATGACAGCCGGCCCGTGCTTATTTATAATCAGTGGGTTGAAAACCAGAGGCAGATCAGTGAACCACTGAGCTCCAATCTGAAGAACTATACTGTCCAAGCATTAGGTTTGCTCTGAATTTACTTGTGGTTATAATGTTTCCTAGAGGCCTCTGTTTAGTACCATTAACTGCTTTGTACTTAACACTGTTAAATAAGAAATGGTATTTTTCTGCCTTAATCCTTGCAATGTGAAGAATTCACGCTTTCTGAAACCCCTAATTTTTATGTTTGCAGGTTCTTTGGGAGGACATGGAAGTGAATCTTTTTGTGCATTTGATCAGAATTATGGACAATTGACTCGAAGATCTGACTTATCTGATACTCTATCCATCAAGCAAGAGCTAAACACGAATGGCTTTATGCTTGGACGGCAGAGTTTCCAGGAAAGGCAGAACAAGTTGGAGTTTTTGGCTGAGAATACAGGTCTTATTCCACATAATTTAGCACTAAGAGGTTTATCTGTCCTTCAATCTCAGCAAGAATATGCTCCAGGGGACAGTCCCACCCTGACAACTAATTCAGAAAGGTCAGAAATGACAGATGCTTCCACAGAGTTTAACTTCATCGGTGGGCAGCAGCAACTTGTGAGGGGCCAGCAACCAGGTGTTCCACAACCTACCTCAATGCAGCAGTCTGGTTACAGTGACGTGCAGTTGTTACAGCAGCACATAATGTTCAAACAGCTGCAGGAACTTCAGAAGCAACAGCAACTACAGCAATTCGATGATACCAGGCAACTAAGTCAGCACTCTTCAATCTCTAAGCAGGGTTCTGGAGTTCAGTATCCGACTCTCATCAATGGAACACCTGTAAATGATGCATCACAAATGTTTTTGAACAGGATGCAGCGTGGTGCATCTCCTGCTCCTCAAGGTATATCTAACAGATCTGTTTTTTTGCAAGAGCAAGGTCAGACATTGCGTTCAATGCCTCTGGTTTCTCAGCAGTTTGATGCCTCATTATATGGTACTCCTGTTGCTAATGCAAGAGGTACTATGAGCCACATTGCCAATGTTCAGGGGATGCCACATGATTCTCCCAATTTGTTTAACAAGGTCGGTGGCCAAATACAGAAACCTGTAATGCAATCGATGGCGATCAATAATCCCTTTCTAGGTGATCAATATAATTTTTCTCCCGACCAGGCTTACCTGTCCCAAGGGGCTTTTATGTCCAAAGATGGACTTCAGGGCAAAAATATGTTTGGACATGTTCCCCTTCAGGGTTTGAATGGTGGTGGTGCATTGGGTAACTCTTTACTGGACACTTCCCTTCAAGCAAATGCTCCATTGCAGGAACTTAGTGCAAAGCAAGAACCAGCTGGCTGGCCTGGAGTTTTGCAGCAGAAAACAATGCGGCTCGCCCCTTCACAGGGTTTTGCTTCCCTTGATCCAATGGAGGAGAAAATTTTGTATAATATGGATGATGACGTTTGGAATGCTCCCTTTGGTAGGCGCAATGACGTGGTCACTGGTTTTGGCAATGCTTTGGAACAAACTGAAATGAATGCATTTCCTTCTCTTCAAAGTGGTAGCTGGAGTGCTCTTATGCAGTCTGCTGTTGCAGAAGCTTCAAGTAGCGATACTGGAATGCAAGAGGAGTGGAGTGGATTGTCATTTCAGAATACAGAGCTCTCGACTGATAATCAGACTTCAAACATCTTGGACAAGGAGAAGCAACAAAGAGGTTGGGCTGATAATAACCTGCAGAGCGACTCATCCTTGGGTTCGAAACCCTTGTCAATGCTTAACGATTCTAGTGTTAATTCTAGCTTCCCTGGTTTTCATCCAACAGGCTTTGCATTCATGACCAGGCAGAGAGAAGATCTTCACCAGGATGACTCTCATGAATCCATTCAGAAGTCGCCCAAAGACGCAAGTGAGTGGCTGGATTGTAACCCTCAACCTCCATTACCTATGGAGGGAAGTGAGCAGGTTCAACAACCAATGCACTTGGACAATTCATGGGCTTCCCAAATCAACAAGCTTGCAGAAAATAATGCACATCAGCAGAGAATAGCCTCATATCATATTGCCAGTGATCCGAGTAGCAAACCAGAAGGTAAGTATATACATACTGATCAACTTGTACCATTTCTAGTATTTTCGGCACTTATGATGATGAAAACTCTGGGTGATTGTTGGACAGGTCATGCTGGTGAAGCCATGTACAAGAAAAACGATTCCGATGGCTTTCCATGGAAGACTGGTGGTGATTCATTTTCAAGATCCACTGGAGGTTTGGCCCAAGTAGAATCCGATACGGATAGTAATCTGCTAGGCAGAGAAAATTCACAACTGTTCAACTTTGCTGCCCTTCCAGCTTCACGCATTAGTAAGGCTCATCAGGAAACAAGTCAGCAAGTTGCGGATAGTAATCAGCTTGATTACGTAACACAAGTTAAAATATCTATGAATAATGAAGAGAATGACAACACAGGAGTAAAAACGTATCAGATGGGCAACATCACCAATGTTATGCAGGACTCTTATAGAGGTGCTGAAGCATATGGGCAGCAGCAGAACTGCTCTCCACGGGACAACTTCCATAAACAAGGCCATCTGGGGCAGTTCAAATATATGGGTGATGTTTCTAACAATGCTTTTAGCTTGGACAAGGTGAATTGTAGTTTCTTTTCCTCTTTGACTAGATTTATGGTGATCATAGTTGCATACCTTATTTTTAATTCAAATTTTCTATTACAGGGGCATTTACCTAATCTTCAAGGAGATTTAAGGGCGTCAGAGGAGTCTTCTGGACGTAATCTTAATATATCTGCTACCTTTCACAGAGCAGTTGGTTCTGGTGGCTCAAATATAAATGCACAAACAAGGTAGTTAATTCAAAACATTATCATAGAACGGAAATGTTGCTATCATAATAACTGCAAAGCACACTAAAGAGCATGTCACTGCTTTCCCGGACAAGCCTTGGTTTAATCACGTGCTTATAATTTGTGTGCCTTTTAAAAAAAAAAAAAAAAAAAAAAAAAAAAAGCTGTGTCTTCCTGTTTTCAATTTTCCTTCTCATAATATATTTGTTTCACTTTTTATTTTTTAGTATAAAATCTCTGACCAACTTAACCATGGCAGTCATGATATGCTTGAGCTTCTTCCCAAGACTGACCAATCAAAGGAAAATTCCACTGTGTCCCATTTTGGCTCCACCAACTTTAGTCCGCTGCACGAGGTGGCTGAGGCAGGAAATGTACGGGCACCCATTGCCCAAATGTACAACCAATCACCTGTTTCTCAAGGTTTTGCTTTGAGGTTGTTTCCTCCATCTCAACAGCTAGTCAATTCAAACGCATTCATCTCTCAGGGTTTGCCACAAACTGCAAGTAACCTCAATTTAAGGCAAGGACATTCTAATCTAGGCGAGAAAAATCAGACCCAGTTAACTCCATCATTCCAGTCGTTGCCGGCTTCAAATGAATTGTCTCCAAGAGAGAGCTGGGGTAATAAGTTTAGCACTTCAGAACGCTCAAACATGTCCTCATCTATGTACGTACATCAAACCTCTGTTGCAGCAATTCCTTCCAATCCTCCACTTACCAGGAATCTACTTCAAATGCGGCCCATGTCAAATGGACCCGTGTCTTGCTCATCTCCTCAGGGAACATTGCATGGTACGGCTAGTAGATATCCATCTTTTAACATTGATCCGTCTCAAGATACTTCCCAACAGATACGTGCCAACCTTTGTGGTCAACAATTTCCAGGTTTTGAGGCTAGTACGACCCCTCAGCCACCTGACAGCATGCTACAACAGAGTGGGTTTTCGGCATGGCCGCCGAGTTTATGGACAAGTACGCAGCATTATCTCTCTAGCATGGAACCTTCTAAGGTTCCCCCTGTGGAACTTTCAAGAAATAGTGTGGAGAGCATTTCATTGACTCAACAGGAGCTAAATGACCAAGATTCTCAGAAAGCTGGATATGAGCCATCAGATCTGGGCAGATTACATCAGAGTCATTACCATTCCCCAACAGTCTCTGAAAGAAGTCACGACTCCTTTGACCATTCCATGAAGCAATCATATGGTTCCCGTCAAAACTACTCCCTGCTGCACCAAGTTCAGGCAATGAAGAATGCAGAGACTGACCAAAGTACGGGGGTTCTAAATTTACGGCAGGTCAGTGCTATAGTGGGACAGCAGTCGGCGTATGATCCTAATTCAACATCAAGGAACTACAAGGACGATGGACTAAATTCTGCTTTACATCTTAGCTCATCGTCATCTGGAGATAATAAAATGCCAAGCTTCCTCCCTGAAGCAAGAGAAGATCCAAGGGTAAAAGCTTCATCACAACCTGCTCTCCAAGAGATGCCTACTCAAGAAGTGGCTGCATTTCGTCAGAATGATATTAGTAATCAACCTAGTGGCAGTAATGTGGTATCTGAGCACGTAGAAAATCCTCTAGCTAGTCTAAAGATGGTACCATCCTGGTTTAAGCAGTATGGAACTTTAAGAAATGGACAGATACCTCCACTATATGAAGGAAAGCTTGCAGGGAGTGCAGGAGTACAGTCCTCAATTTCGAAGCCTTCTCAGAATTTTGATATTCATTCTTCTGTAGAGCGACTGGATGTTGCTGATGCCAGTCAGAGTAGCCGGGTTTTGCCAAGCACAGCTGCTGCCGTTGTTGCAAGTGAACCCTTTTCAGCTTCTTACATGCTCTCTTCAGATGTCATTGGCCAAAGTGCGTCTACCATGAGACCAAAGAAACGTAAAACTATGACATCTGAACGTTTACCGTGGCACCAAGAAGTAACTGAAGGCTTCAAGAGATTTCAGGATATGAGGTATTTCCAGTGGTGCCCACTATTCACTTTTGCGTTTAATTTGTCATTAGATAATAATGTTTCTTTTCTCATCTTTTTTCCTTTTTCAAATGTTTTTCCCCACAGCATTGCAGAACAAGAATGGGCACAAGCCTCAAACAGGTTGATTGAGAAGGTGGGATCCTAGTTAATTGAGCCATTTAACCCACTCATTCTTCACGTAGAAACTGAGGTCCAGAAAAGGTTAAAACTTCTCATCTTTGTTGTCAGGTGGAAGATGTTGAAATGATTGAGGACGGACCACCCTTGCTTCGAACAAAGAGAAGGCTTGTCTTGACAACACAGCTCATGCAGCAACTGCTTTGCCCCGCACCAGCACCTCTTTTAAGAGCAAATGCTGCTTCTCACTATGACTGTGTGGTATGCTATGTTGCCAGATTATCACTGGGAGATGCATGCAGCCTCGCTCATGGCCAAAGAAATGATTTGTGCAAGCCACTAATCAGTGGTAACATGTAAGTGTTGTTGAACTTCATTTTTTTTTTTTTTTTTTTTTCAAATGAGTGCTAGAGAGTTGAGTTTGACTTATGGCGTGCTTTAAGCTTGAGGTAAACGCTATGGAACATAATTTGTCTGTAAAATTTGTTTCAGGCTTTCGGAGGAGCTCAAAGTTTCAAAGAGCGCTGAAGCTGAACATTTTTCAAAAGCTGTTGAAGATTTCACCAGGAGATCAAAGAAAATAGAAAATGACTTGCTAAGGTATGAAATAATTTTGACATTCTTGTCAACCTCAGTTATCATATACCGTAGGGTTAAGTGCTAGATGTTAATTCAACAACTCTGAACCCTTAGTTGGAAATTGGAATAAGGCTTAGTTAAGTTGTTTGTCCGAAACAAACAAACAAACAAAAATTAATAACACACAATAACAAGAGAGAGAGGGGGAGAGAAGAATTAGAGGAAGTTCTGGATTGATCATGTGCACTATTAATGCTTGAAGTCCCCTACTTATCATGTCCACCAGGAAATGTCGCTGTTAAGCTATGGAATTAAAATTTTCATCAGTGCATCCTCCCACAAAAATCCTATCATTCAGAATATTTCTGAACAAGCTGTATCTGGCAGCAAGCAAATATTCAAAACCCTTCTAACTTTAGGACATTCTTTTAAAACATTCAATTTGGCGATGCAGATTAGACAAGGCAGCATCAATTTTAGACTTGAGACTGGAATGCCAGGAGTTGGAAAAGGTTTCTGTCATCAACCGCTTTGCCAAGTTCCATATCAGAGCTGGGGATGCCTCCGGAACTGCATCTTTCTCTGGTACAGCTGCACCGAGACTGCTCCCCCAGAGATACATCACTGGACTGCCGATGCCCAGCAATGTGCCAGAGGGGGTACAATGTCTTTCATTGTGATTATCAATTGATTGATCTCCTTCTCAATTGAATCCTATGATCTATATATTCCATCGGCATCTCAATGATTTCTTTTCGTTGATAAACATTCTGGCATCAAAGAAAGAAGAGGATTGAAAGATGGAATGCAAGGAAAATATAAACATTCTGGCATCAAAGAAAGAAGAGGATTGAAAGATGGAATGCAAGGAAAATACGGGTGACGAGGCTGCTAGTTCATTTTTGAACAAGGCCAATTGTTGTCATTTTTGAGAAAGTACATATTGTTTCTTGTATATTTTGATGAAATTCGAAGGAGGATAGGTAGTACCCAAAGTAATATTTTCAAATAGCAAGAGGATCCTTGGTATGAATGTCTCTTCAGTTTCCAACGTCTAATTTGGTATACCTAATTTAGATAGGTACATATAATAGCTGTGGTGGTGTTGTTTCTATCTCTTTTGTCCTGTACTTTTTGCCCTCTTTTCAGGTGTATTTCGCATGGATTTTGGAGGACAGAGGAGTTGGCGTCTTGGAGGTCAAGCAATAGTCAAGCCACCAAATATGTAAATAGGTACATTTGGTTGTAATTTTATGGTGCTTGTTTCTGCCAAACTAATTCCACCAGGTTCTTTTCTTGAAGAGACAAACATTGGGGTTTAGAAGCTTCTCAAATTTTGCATTTCCTTAATAATTTATTCTCCTTTGTCACGTGTACTAGTTTTAGTTTTGGCTTCAGGTTTGTTGGGGAGCAAAAAATCTATAAAAGGTTATAGAATCTTCTATGACAACTTTATATTTATACACTTAATTTAATCTTTTTGAAGAGTACAAGGGTTCAGACAAATGATTCTGTGTCCCTCAAACGTCACAAAAGGGTGTGCACGCATGATGTGATAAATGACAGGGAAAGGCTTATATTGGTTGATGACAAAGCATGTATTTTATTGTCTGAAAGGATATTCATTACTTTTGATAGTCTTAAAAAAAAAAAAAAGTGACTGCAAAGCAGCACTGACACATCAGAGAGAGTTTGTGATCCTCTTAATAATAAATTTGGTGTCCACTCTGTCAGTATCAGTATCTGATCCATTCATGATTGGGAAAGTGATGTGAGAGAGAGTAGAGAAAATCTTTCCTGAACCGGTAGAAGAATAAAGAACAATGAAACAAAAGAACATTCCCAAATCTTTTACATAAAATAATGACGGCTCTTGTGGGGTTGTGCATACGAGGAAGCTTTGATTGGTTGACACCAGACAGAGTGTCTTTCTAAACAGAATAGCTGACAACATTGCTGGGTGTTTTTATTTCCACATAATACTGATTCTCTTCCATCATCGCCATGTGGGGCTGTACTAGTTTGCCACCATTCAAAATGGGGCCCAGCTCGTCCTGGTCACTCCATGGATACTCATGCTTTGGTGGACTTTGATTTTATTATATTTTTTTTTAGGGTTTAAGGAAATACAGTTCGGTGGTCCTAAACGAAATATTCATTATTTGTTTCTACATGGGTGGCTTTTCTTGTCAAAGTGAAACCATAAATAAAAGGTAACATCAATGTACTTGTTGATGCTGCTCCTATTAATATCAAATGATAAGATGTGGGTTCTTTTGGTTGGGAACAAAGATATTGAACAATAAAGAACCTCTACCAAGTCAAACAGGGAAAAAAGTAAACATGACAGGATATATTTTCCGAAGTGCAGGAGAACATGCAGAGTTACTATTCTTCCACAATTTGCTTGGAATTTGGCTTGGCTCAACGTGAGAAGATTGTTTCTATTGTTTTCAAGGGCAATCAAATTCACTCAAAATCTTTAAACTATACTACTAATTGTAACGAGTAAAAATCTAAAAATCATACCTCTCAACAGCAGTCAATGCAAATGCACAAATTCGTTATACTCAAAAGAAAATGGTAATAATGTGAAGAGGGAAATGAATGCACTCGTCTCTCTTCTCAATAGCATCATCTGTCAATATATATATATATATATATATATCACCTTCCCTATGTGGGTTGGCAGCTATCATATCTACCTGAACAACAAGCTGAGTCTGAAATTGATTTCTACCGGCACTCTTTTCTACATCGGTTTGTGTTACTAAAATCTTGGAGGATTCTATTAAGAAAAATTGAACTAAGAATGTCGATTTTGCAAACCCTATGCAAACTTCATAGTCGACTTAATAAAAAAGGTAGGACTGTAACTTTAGCTTTTGCGCTACAAGATATAAACGAATTGACCTATTCATATGGGGACAAATAAACGCTTTCTTCACACAATTACCACCAAGACC
The DNA here is from genome assembly GCA_012066045.3 of Morus alba. NCBI lineage: Eukaryota > Viridiplantae > Streptophyta > Magnoliopsida > Rosales > Moraceae > Morus > Morus alba. The sequence goes on along the minus strand of CP050233.2, from coordinate 4,655,716 downwards.
ATTCATGATTCATGCTACCTATGGATAATTGTTATGATCTCTTTTATCGTGGTTTTCATGTCGATTATCGCATCCACAAACACTTGTAAAAATCAACGTACTTACAAATCCATGATAGAGCGGTGTAATAGATCATCAGAACATTGGCACCACATTGTGATTGCATCAGTATAATAGTTCCGAGAAACTTGTATAGGACAGGAAATTTAGGCCGTGGGGCAACACAAAAGTTTCAACCAAAAGAGAGCGAAATGCAAACACACCAAAATTATCAAAGGAGATTTACATACATACAAGATGGGGAACCTTTTTCTTTCAAGGTGCTGTTGCTCTTATCTTGGTTATAAATAATCATTTCAAAGCTATACAAACCTGTGTGGTCTAATCGTCTTAGTGAACAATCAAAGACATGCAAAACTGCCCATGGAATTCTCTTTTTCTGCATCGGCAGGACTTCTCTTCCCGATTAAAACCGCTGAAAATCTCATCTCGCTCCTTCTAATCGAGAAAGGAAATTAAGGGGCTATTTAAAGAAATGCCACATATCCACGCTTTAGATTTATTATTGTTATTGTTATTTTTTTTTATTTATCAAAGCCTTAGATTTATTTATGCCTTTCAAAAATAATATTTTTAGAGAACAACGTCATACCACGATATTTCTATACCAAATAATATTGGTAATAGTCGCCAGTAGCCGCCTTTGTCCTATCAAGATACTTAGAGGTATCCCGCCATGATACTAAAAATTTCGCCAACCGCTATTGGTGGTATCCTACCATGATACTTAGAGGTATTACATCGTGATGCTAGAAGTTCAAGCAATCGGCGATCGTCTGTATAAAATCATGGTACTTAGAGGTGTTCCATCGTAATTTCAAAATTTTCAGTCCGTATCCTACCAAGATACTTAAGGTATCTTGTCGTCATACAAAAAACTCTAATAAACAATGATAGCTAACGATGATAGCAAGGTATCCTATCGAGATACTCTGAGCATCGATCTCTACTCTCCTCAAGTTGCAAATTTCCTCTGCACACGGATCTTTTCAACTCATGGCAAGGGCAGCATCACGCCCAAAGTTCTACAGTAGTGTGTTGGTAGGCAAGGCAAAAGCGTTGACGAGGAAGTGATGTCGGTGGGGTTTGTGGCGGCGGGGGAAGAAAAAAAAAAAAAGAAGGAAACAGTTCATAAAGAAAAATATAAAAAGAAAGAGAAAGGAAAACTCTATTTATGTTTAAAATATGCCAAAAAAAAACACATGGAAAATTTGTCTCTCTCTCTCTCTCTCTCTCTCTCTCTCTCTCTATATATATATATATATATATATATATATATATATATATATATAAGTCGAGTTCGCCCTCAGGTTATGCTAGTTAACTGGCATTTTCACGTGAAAGTGGTATATATGAATAAATAGATATAGAGCCAAACTAACACTGCGTTGAGATACTTCAGCTTGAAAAGTGGTAGCAACCTAATAAATATAGATGCCCAATTCTACCAACGTGTATCCTGTCCAATATAAATTTCGGCCAACAACTTGATATAGCAAATCCATATATGTTCACAATGCGAACTTTAGTTGCGTTAAAATAAATACGGATGTGAGAAAAATGAAAATGAAATTAGAACGATTAAGGGAAAAGCATATAGGATTGGTGACTTTACTCGGAGCTAGACGAAACTCGGTCACTCTCTTCCTCCGATCTCGCAAAGAAAAATTACTATGATCGGCCAAAATGTTCTAATCCTGCCCCACAGATACACACACAGACATATATTCAGCAAAAGTCACTAATTATGGCCATGTGAAACCTCTCATGGTGATCTCTCACAAGCCAGCCAACATGGCTTCAAGGTCACTTTTGTCTTTTGACTACACATACAACTTCAACCGCGGGAGAATCAAGAGTGGTATGGATATGATAAGAGCTACATGAGATCTTGTACAAATTTATTCAATGCCTCGAATTGGATTTTTTTTTTTTTTTTTTTTTGGTAGTTTCAAGAGTAGTGTTTGACTTGGTGGAATGGAATGGAAAGATACAACTCTTTTGTTTAGTGCGAAATCTTAATAAATATCCTTTAAAAGTGTGTGAGATTTGTACTATTTATTCTTGATTAATACTATTTATAAAAAATTATATTAAAAAAAGAATACTAATCAAGAGTAAGAGTAAAAATTTGAACTCGTGAACTTTTAAGAGTAAGTTCAACAATTTTTTTTTCTCTTGTTTCTTTCTTTTGGGACTTAAAATTTAAAGAATGGAGATTCTCTAGTACGCCTAGCCTATCAGTAGATCATGTTTTTCTAACCGTTAAATCTGCATATTTTTTGACTTTTACGTGATTTTATGTAGATCTAACGGACAAAAAACTTGACCTACTGATATATTGGCATATCAGAGAAGGTCTCTTTAAAGAATTGGGGTGCGCTTGTGTAAATGTGAGTTTGAAAAAAAAAATGCATCTGTGAATTGTGATCCTAACATTGCCGCTTATTAAGTGGCATCTTTTTTTAGCATCGCATGTTGTTTTATGTCCATGTAGTCCTACATTTTTTTATTTCTTTTTAGGGACCTTTTTTGGTACGCTAACATACCAGTAGGTCAAGTTTTTTGTCTATCAGATCTGTATAAATTACATAAAAATCAAAAAGTACACATATCTAATGGTTAGAAAAACCTGACTTACCGGTACGTTAAACATATTAGAAAATCTCCCTTCTTTTTATAAATTTGTATATCTTTTTTTTTAGGTATAGAACTGCATAGCTTTACAATTGTGTGTTAGTACCACCATCTATTAGGGGTGTAATTCGGCCAGGTAGGCTTGGGTTGGGCTGAAAAATTAGGTTGAGCCGCACTGTGCGGATTGAGAAAACTTTGGGCCGCAACACCCACTTAAGCCCACAAACCTGTAACCTGTTGGGTGACCTCAAGTAGGCTCGGGTTACTTGGGTTACTCGGTCGATGAGTGTGAGGAACGGCGTGAGAAGTGAGAAAAGGAATTGAGAAGGAGACCAGGGAGGCAAGAATGCGAGACTAAGGGAGGCGAGAGTGCGAGACTGAGGGAGGCGTGAAATGATTAGGAGGAGGTGAGGATTTACGGTTACATAGTACAGACTTAAGAATACCCAAGTAGAAACGGTCGGGTCGGAACATAACGGGTTAAAGATTGCCTGCCCCGTATTTGAATCCGATTTTTTTAAAATATATATATATATGACCTTATATTTTCAGGTTGAATCGAGTCGGCATAGACGGATTAGTCGAATTCGGACTCAATTCTTACACTTCTACCGTGTATGATGTTGGTGAGAGTACCCCATCAAGTTGAATTCTAAGTAGGTAACGATGTGATCATGTAATACCAATTACCGTACTTTTTTTATTAAAATATGCAGCAATTATTGTACGTCTCCAAAAACAATAAAAAAAAAAAAAAATAAAGAGTTATTAATTATTATATGTCTCTGTAATAATAAAAAAATACCAATTATTGTACGTCTCCATAAAAAAGTACCAATTGCTGTATGTCTCTTTGGATTGTGTTTTAGATCAGGCCTATAATAGACAAATAAATAAATAAGTTGAGTATATTTTTAAGGCAAAAAAAAAAAAAACATTGCGTAGAGGCAATGTTTGTTAGGAACCCTAATACCTATAATTATTGGATAGCAATAAAAAATAAAAGAGAAAAATAAAAATAAATAGAACACACTTCAAGATTTATAATAATTCATTCTTAGTATGAGAACTACGTAATGAAAAGAAACGCATCATATAATATCCGCTCTCAAAATGCATATTTTAGTCCCCAAAAATCCCTTACACATATCACAAGAATTAGGGCAAACTGATGTAAAATACTCAAGTCGAACTGTGATAAAAAAATAAAAAAAAAAAAGTATAATAAATTTAAGCTCCAAGCCTCCATACAACTTGACAACGTTTTTCAGAACTTGGAGAAGTTATATCTGCAAACAATTGTATCCACCTATATATATATATATATATATATATATATTTTAATTATCAAGCCTGTTAGTTAGCCAATACATGCATCATCAATTGAACTGGAGTACATAGTATTTAAGTAAGAATGATTGGCTAGAAACCTATCCAATTGATAACCCTGTGGGGTAGCTCAACTATTTAAAAAAATAAAATTTTAAAATTTTAAAAAACTGTCCAATTGATAATGTAATTTATGGGACAGAATCAGATACCCCGGCAATATTTTCAGCAAATATTTTATGACAAAGATTGAAAATGATATTGGAGCAGCCAAGCAATAGAAAAACCCAATAAATCCAAAGAGGAAGACCATAAAGGCCTCAGAGCCGTTAGTTATTAGTTAATACCAAACAGTACGACAAAATCAGATACATCATTAAAAAAAATAAAAATGTTCTCAAGATTAACTAACAGAAAAGGTAGATTCCTCATTAAAATCCAAAAAAAAAAAAAAAAAAAAAAATCAACAAGCTTGAAGACAACAACGTAATTAATAACAATCTCATTTCTTTCAATTACACCCCCATAAAAATGCATACTGAGTTACTACTGACCCCAATTGAAGCTCATCAGGAAAAGTAAACAGAATGGGCAATAATCCACATGCTTTAGTGGTACCTTATCCGGCAGAGGGACACATTATTCCTCTATTGGAACTTTCCCAACGCCTAGTCAAGGAGGGCCTAAATGTCACATTTGTGAGCACTGAGTATATTCATGAGAAAGTCAAAGAAATAATGGCAAGCAAGGATTCTAACATGGCGGAACAGATAAATCTAGCGTTGGTCAAAGATGGGTTGTCGTTGGAAGAAAGGAAGAGGCCAGGGAAATTGTCCGAGTCAGTATTGAAGATCATGCCCGGGAAAGTGGATGAAGTCATTGAACAGATTAATGGGTCAAGTGGAGATCAGATGATTACTTGTGTGGTTGCTGATCAGAGTCTTGGGTGGGCCCTGGACATTGCCGAGAGGAAAGGGATCAAGAGAGCTGCTTTCTGCCCTGCTGCAGCTGCCACGTTGGTCCAAGGATTTAGCATCCCCAAGTTGATTGATGAAGGAATCATTAACAAAGATGGTGAGATTATACGTTTACTCATGTTCTTTTCCTATTGTGGATTAGTAGTATGCTTCATTAAAAAAAATAAATAAATAAAAAATAAATAAATAAATAAATAAAAATCTTTTATTATCCTCTATAGTAATGATTTTTCGTTATTTTTGAGTTTCGACAGCAGAAATGACACGTCATTTTTTGGTCTCAAACTAGACGACATCTAAATAGGAACGACATGCCGTTTTGCTTTTGAATAAATGATCAAACGGCACGTTGTCGTTTACTATGGAGAGTATCGATGACCAAATAAATCAAAGTGCGGTTTTTTGGTGCACAAGCATGTCGTTTTTCTCTCATTGAAGACGGCATGCTTTTTTATTTGTCCTTAAAAGCTTACATATCATCTCCATTTTGCACCATCACAAGCGACACGTAACACATGGTTTCTTTTTTAAAACAGAAAACGACATGTCACGTAAAAGTTTTAAATACAGACTAGTTGTAGTTTCAAGGAGCATACACGACATCTTGTGAAAGACATGCCTTTTGTGAACCCACAAGCCAGTGTCTCGCAACACGACAACTTTTCTTTTAAATGTACAACGACATGTCATTTCTTACTTTTGATAAACAACGTTGACAACAGAAAACGACAAGTTATTAACTAAATCTAAATTTGAAAAGAGACCAAACCATAAGTAAACGACTTGTTTTAACTCGTTATTGATACGAAGAACACATTAAAAACGACTTTTTTTTTAACTAAATGTGATAAGCAACAAATCAATAAGATACGACATTATTCCACGGTACACGATGTGTCATTTTCATGTCAAAGGATGAATTTGATAAAAGACAAATACACCTTAAAATGCACCTGTCCTTAACATGTTAACTACATGTATCCTCAAAAAAAAAATGTTAACTACACGTCGTTTATTTTTCCTGAGAAATTACACCTCATAATTCCTTGTCTTTTTCTAAATGAAAAAAGTAAAGAAAATCCAAGTCATTCCTAAGCAACATGTCGTTTACTACTCAAATAAACTGCAGCTTAGAAATGACCACGCAAATAGCATGTCGTTTATAATGCAACATATGCAGCATTTTAATGTCAACGAGGTATTTCCTTTTTGGATAAATCTATTTAAACTAAAAGTGATAGGTGTTATTAATAAATTGGAATATTAACACGTTGTTTGCATAAACGACGCCTAAGTTAAATGACATGTCGTTTGTTGTATTTCTGTAATTTTTCTGCACAGGAACTTTGGCTAAGAAGCAGGTAATAAAGTTGTCACCAGAAATGCCCGCCATGGACACATCAAACTTAGTTTGGGCCTCCCTCGGCAACACAGACATGCAAAAGTACGTCTTTCAGCTCATGGTCAAAAACAACACATCTGTGAAGAAAACCGATTGGTTACTTTGCAACTCAACCTACGACCTCGAACCAGCAGCGTTTAAGCTGGCCCCACAAATCCTACCCGTTGGCCCACTTCTCTCAAACCACAAGTATGTCAAGGGTATGGCCCACTCAAGTAGTAGCACTAGTACTTGCCTTAAATGGCTTGACCAACACCAACCAAGATCAGTCGTATACATTGCCTTTGGGAGTTCCACAATTTTAGAACCAACACAGTTTGTGGAACTGGCCTTGGGACTAGAGCTCTGCAATAGGCCATTCTTGTGGGTTGTGAGGACTGATAATAATGATTTCCCAAATGGGTTTCTCGAGAGAGTGGCTAATAATACTACTTCTAATAGAGGGATGGTTGTGAAGTGGGCCCCACAAGAGAAGGTTTTGGGTCACTCTTCTATAGGTTGTTTTGTGAGCCATTGTGGGTGGAACTCGACCGTGGAAGGTGTGAGCAGTGGGGTTCCTTTCTTGTGTTGGCCTTACTTTGCTGACCAATTTGTTAACCAGAGTTATGTTTGTGATGTTTGGAGGGTTGGGTTGGGGTTTGATAGAGACGAAAATGGGGTCATCACTAGGGATGAGATAAGGAGTAAAGTGGAGAGAGTGATGTGTGAAGAGGAAATTCAGGGAATGGTTTTGGAGTTGAAGAAAATGGCTGAAAACAGTGTCAAAGAAGGTGGTAGCTCTACCACAAATTTCAAGGCTTTTGTTGAATGGATCAAGTCCTAGATCATTTAATTTAGCTTCTTTTGTGTTTGATATTCTCCAATGGGATTGCATGATTTTCTCCTTGAATGGTGCAATCAGATGGAGATATCTCTTTCACAGAGAAGTGGAAGTGTGACTGTGTGAGCTCGCTCTTTGACGGCTATGTGAATGCAAGGACTGCCTTAAGAGATTTTGCTGAGCAATATGAAAAAGGCTTTGGATGATCGGTACGAGAAAAAACCTAACCAGTTCTTTTTCTCTTTCTGTCATTTTGGTTCTATTATACGTTTATCTTTTTTATTCCTCTAAATGAAGACTCTAATTAATATGTTTTTCAATTTTATTTATAAAATCTATGTTTCTACTAGTATCATCAAAAAGTCTAATCAATAAAAGATCCTGATCAGACTAATCAACTAGTTATATTACCAAAATGTCTAATCAACAAAAATCTTCCATTTCATCAACAAGTACATTACCAAAAAAGTATCATGACCAAAAGCAGTTTTATTTCTAACCAACCCATGACTCTGTTGAAATTTGGCTTGCTTGTATATGCTTAAAAAAGTCTTGTATATGCTTAAAAAAGTCTAACATGCACCTCGTTCACTTTGTGAATTCAAATTTTTAATTTAAATTGAGATGTGATATTTTTTAAGAGCTTTTTACTGTAACAGAAAAAATTAGATATAATATTTTCTGAAAATTTTTTACTATAAAAACTTAAAATTAAAAATTTAAATCGATGAAATGAACGAAATTTGAATTTTTTTAGAGGTTTCTAGCCTATTATAATTAAGGCTTGACTTGACTCCTCCTAATTTCATCATTCGAAAAATTCTAGGCTTTATTTTATATGGCTATTAGAGACTTTCTCTTTTCTCTTCAGTTAAATATTTTTAGAGAACCTTTTAAGAATCAATTGCAAAAGTGATTAAATTATAAAACAATAAATTCTTCTATTGGATGAGATTATCATGCCGGATCCCGAAGGCATCATTGGTCATTGGGAAAAGGCTATGCCAGCGACAGTGGCTAGGTAAAAAGAATGAGTATAAATTAGAAAAATATAAGTCTAGTTTGTTTTATAGATTTAAATTTTATTATAATAAAAAAAATTTTGAAACAGTAACATTTAATTTTTTTTACATTAAAATTTTTTTTATATAAAATTACATTTTAATTTAAATTAAAAATTTAAATTAATAAATTAAACGGATCCTAAAATAAACTTCCGCTCCTGATCCTGCTCTTAACTCTTATGGCTCCCTTATTTCAAAAATAGGCTTTTATATATTTGTATATGATCTCTTCAAGCTCTCTTTTTTTGACTTTGTTCATATTTTTTTAAAAAAAATTTTATCTCATTTACTCGGTATTTGTCTATTATCATATTTCGTACACCAATTTAGAATTCATTTTCCAATGTTTAGATTTAGATTTTTGTATGTGTTTTTTTCTTTTTTATTCTAGCAAATAATAATTATTTGGCCATTTGAATTATGATAGTACATAGAGAATTTTACAAAATGCCGAAAAGAAGTTACTTTTGTTTAGTTGTCGTTTGTGCAATCAACACGTTGCTATTACAAAAAAAGACCTGTCCTTTAGTTTGAATGAATTTCTTCGGAAGAGAAAAATCTTGATCACATATAAATGTCCGTATCATAAGTTGCTATTTACCTCTACTAATAAATAAATAGATGATTTTACGTTTGTTTTTTATATTCATATATGATTTTGAATCATAATTTATAATTCTTTATAGTATTTTTTTTTTTAAAAACATATATAAAATGAGAATAATTTTGAATTATAATTCTGAATATATGGACCAAACGTCCACGAATCCATGGTTCCGATTTTTTTTTTTTTAAAAAGCCGTCCTTGAATTTAATAAAAAATTGCATTTTAAAGCTTGCGTGAAACAAGTAAGCCATATATTAATTCTTGCAGAAAAAAAAAAAAAAAAAAAAAAACCATATACTAAATCCAGCCGCAACAAAGTATATAGTAACATTCGATGACTTTTCATTGTTGTTCTTTTCAATCCGGTGACTTAAGAAACAAGAGCACACATGAATGTCATTAATCTCAATAATCAGCTTAGTGTTATCATCGACAAAATATAGGATATTTGATGCTTCTAAGAAACCAATCAGATCATGAATGAACATGATGCAGTCATTCCTTTGTCTTTTTCTTCTTGTATTTAAGCCTAAGCTCCAACAAAATTCTAAACCTTGCATAAGTTCATCTTCAATACTTCCACAAGAATGAACCATAAGGCAATCACTAGAGAGAAAAAAATGAGCAAACAAAAAGCGATAGAGTTCATGACAATTACTTGGGAACAACATCAAATATTCAAAGCAACATTGTAAATGCAAACAGGCCAATAGTTACAGTGAAAGACGGGAGAAAGGACAAGTTAAAATAGTAGATACCTAGATTCAGATCACTTGTCTAATTTTTTATGTCGAAATTGATGTCTGATCAATTTTACTATTATACGTTATTTAACGATGCAAATATTAAAGTACAGAAAATTCGGTTAAATATGTCATTAATTTTTTATATTACATAGTATAATGTGGTTGATTAGACAACATTTTGGATACTTAGTAATTTGAGACCCTAGATACCTCAGTTTAAGATTCAACTCTCATCAAAGCTCATAAAGAAAGCACCTTTGATTCCCCATCTCCCGTATATATATGAGACAGATATACCGTTCAGAAACCATATTCAGAAGCATCTAACTCTAGAAATAGAAGTGAAAGAAAAAATGGTCAAACCACATATCTTAGCTTTACCTTTCCCAGCACAAGGCCACGTAATTCCCTTGATGGAATTATCCAAGCGCTTAGTTAATCATGGCTTCAAAGTCACATTCGTAAACACAGATTATAATCACAAAAGGGTCATGAATGCAATGTCAGAAACCAGTCTTGAAGATGATCAAATCCGTCTAGTTTCGATTCCTGACGGCTTGGAGCCATGGGAGGACAGAAATGATCTAGGAAAAGTAATGGAAGCGAGTCAAAGTGTCATATGTGAGAAGCTGGAAGAGCTCATAACAAGGATCAATGAATTGGCAGGTGACAAGATTACTTGCGTTATTGCTGATGAGTCCTTTGGTTGGGCTCTAGAAGTGGCTGAGAGAATGAAAATCCGGCGAGTCGCCTTCTGGCCAGCAGCGGCTGCGCTATTGGCCTTGGCGTTTAGTGTCCCGGAATTAATTAACAATGGAGTTATTGACAACAATGGTGAGATCCCCAGACTTTAAAACTACTAATTATTCTACAACACTATAATGTTACTAAATTTAGCAGATAATTATGACATGAGTTGATTAACAACTATTAGATTAGATGCACACTTCATGACAAAATGGACCCTATAATTTCATAAAATAACATGTCACCTCATTTTATATTTGCTAATATAACTAGTGTTTTTGCAAATAGTCCGACACGATTCACAAAATAAGGGGAACGGCCCAACTGGCCAAAAAAAAATGCTCGAGACATTACTGGTGCTAAACACCATTACTAATAGAAGGTGAACTTAATTTGTGAATCTCATACTACGAATCTACCTTCTAATAGTGGGTGTCCAATAGTATTCTTCCAAAAACACATATAATAGTGTTGATTTTGGACTATGGAAACAAATTTCCTAAAGTTTCCCTAAAAAAAATCCATGAATTAATAGATAGGTAGGTCTGTTATAACAATCTTTCTTATGCGTTATATTGTATTTGTCAGGAGTTCCACAGAAAAGCCAGATGATTGAGTTGGCACCAGAAACTCCCGCCATCAAAACAGAGAACTTGGTGTGGCTATGCGTTGGTGACACAACCACACAGAGAATCATATTCCAAGCCATATGTAGAAACAACCAATCAGTGAAGTTGGCAGACTGGATTCTTTGCAACTCATCAAACGACCTTGAGCCATCAGCATTCACCTTGGCTCCAGAGATTCTACCGATCGGCCCGATGTTGGCAAGCAATCGACTCGTGAATTCGGCAGGCAACTTCTGGGAAGAAGACACAACTTGCTTGGAGTGGCTAGACCAACAACCACCTTCCTCAGTCATCTACATTGCATTTGGAAGCTTCACAGTTTTTGACAAGAACCAATTCCATGAATTAGCTCTTGGGCTTGAACTTTCCAAGAGGCCTTTTCTCTGGGTTGTGAGGGATGATATTGGAGATTATAGTACAACTCATGCATACCCAGAAGGGTTTCTTGATAGAATTGGATCTCATGGAAGGATTGTGAGTTGGGCTCCTCAGCAAAAGGTTCTGGGCCATCCTTCTGTTGCTTGCTTCTTAAGTCACTGTGGTTGGAACTCAACCATTGAAGGTGTCAGCAATGGGGTTCCTTTCTTGTGCTGGCCTTACTTTGCTGACCAGTTCCTCAATGAAAGCTATGTTTGTGATGTTTGGAAGGTGGGATTGAGGTTTAGCAGAAATGAAAGTGGGATCATAGAGAGAAAAGAGATAAAGAGCAAGGTGGACCAACTTCTTGATGATGAAATGTTTAAGGGAAGGGCTTTGAAACACAAGGAATTGGCTATGAAATGTGTCATGAGAGGCGGTCAATCAGATATTATGTTCAAGAATTTTGTTGAGTGGGTTAAATCTTAGACAAGTTATGGAAAAGTGTTAATGGAGAAGTGACAATCTTAGAAAGTGAAATTATTGAGGGACCTTCTTTTAATTTTACACTGAGCAACCTACTAGCAACCTACTGGGTCACTCCATGTAAACTTCGAAATCGTGTTCCAAATAAAATGTTTTGATGAGTCATTTTACAAATAAATGTTTCTCTAGGTCATTTTTGCAAAAGCCCTTTAGCGTTAGTTGCAAGACTATTAGTGTTGGTTATTGATAATTTAAATAGACAAAACAACAGGACGTCCCTTCCACTTTGAGCATCTTCAAACGACGTCGTTTTCCTTTACGCCACCCTTAAGACAAAATTGACCTCTCTTGCCTTCTGTATGAAAAGCCACCTCCGCATTAACGACATTATACAGAGTATTTTCCGTTGTCCTTTTAGCCTTCCTTTGATAAAGACATGTTTCATGTGCCTTTGACTGCGCCTCAAGGAATTTTGGTGCGTTAGGTTTTAGACTATTTAGACCTTTCAAAAGAATCTTAAGAACCAATTTTCTAGAAGCAAAAGGACATCATAAAGACTATTTTTTTTCCCTATATAGATTAGACATTTTTTTTTTATATATAACTCTAATCAAATACAATTTTTTATTCTTCATGGTGATTCTTGCTCTTAAATGTGTCTATACTAGTGCACTACAATCTGAACTTGACTAACAAATCTATATGGTCTTATTCCTCTGTTTTCAAATTAACGCTACACAGCTTTGAATGACTGCTCTAAATCCAAGAACAAGAAAGAAAATCCACAATTTAAAAAAAAAAAAAAAATGTAGCAGATTTCACCATAAAAATTGGTATGCAGTCATGCCAAAAAGGGGGAAAAAAAAGAGGAAGCAATAAAGAAAAAGAGAAAGGTATTGATGAAGTGATACTGAAATAGTAAAAAGCTCTCTCTTCCTGTACAGCTCTGCAAGTCTGAATTTTGAGACAAAAAAAATTTATTGACAAAGCAAGCGGTGAGTGAATACATAGAGTAAGGCAGTACCCACATTAAGTCACAAAACATGCTATTTCTAAGAAACGAATCAGAGACCTTAAATACAGCATTAAAGAAAGATCTTTGGAAAATAACAGACACCCAAAACTGGCACAAACCCCTTAAAATTTGGCTTTTGCACATGGGCTAGTGAAGTTGTCACTGTCATCAACAACACCACGCCACACCACCACCATCACCGCAGAGTCAGAGAAGCAAAGCAAAAGACAAGGGCACTGCCGTCCATTTCACTCAGATATTATGTGCAATGACTCACTGTCACCACCACCCACATCCCATGCCTTTCAAAACTGACACATTGTGTAAGTAAGTGTAAGTAAGTAAATGTGTAACTCTCTCTTCTTTTGCTTGCCTGCCTGGCTTAGACACAATCACAAACATGTTCTGTGCATTTGTGTCTCGAAAAGAACTCTTGCCCTTTGCTTTGCCCAACTTTTTTCCCCTCTCAAGTTATATGTTGTAGCTATCAATCACATGGCATTGTGTCATTAGACAGGAAAAAAAAAAAAAAAAAAAAAAAAGGGCTTGAGAATGTTCAACATTGTTCATGGATTTTTTTGTGTTTCAAAAACAAGTTTAAATTTTGGTCTTTTCGCATTGTGATCTGTTCAATAAATAAACCATGAAAACACCGCAATAAAATTCAAGAAACCCATTGAGGAGAAGATAATACTAATAGCAAAAAAAAAAAAAGAATCGGTGCCTATAATATTCAAGATATAAACCTTGAATACATTTCCAAATGCCCATGAAAGCGTTTTGTCAGATTGATTCTCCATTTATTTCCTCAATATATTTAGATTAAAAAGTCGCTTACTTGGCACAAAATTGAAGAACAGAATTGGGAAAGACGACGTCTTTGGATGCCAAAAGAAAATTTAGAAAAAAAAATAATCTCAATGATTGTGGTGTGAAACAGTGAAAGCTCCAAACTTTCATTCCTTTTTTTTTTTTTTTGTCTCCACTTTCATTTAGACCAAACATACCATGCAAAATGTAGAAAGGAAAAAAAAAATGAAAAAAAATACAAAAAAAAAAAGCAAAAGACCTTTTTTTTTCTCCTTCTTTTTTCATTAACAAAACCTAGAATCAAACTTATGATACAACATTTTCTGATTCACTGGATCCGTAGAACTCGATGAGTTTCTGCAAAATCACGACCTGAGCCCTCAAGAGGACGATGTAATCCGCGGTTTGCTGGAACAATTGGTCGGCCTTCACAATCTCCCCTTCTTGCGCCGGAATGAGGTTCTTTAGGGCTTCCAATTTGTCCGAGACCTTCGAGCACGTGCGTCCGCCATTATCGCACCTTCTTCGCGCCACGGCCGCACAGCAGTCACGTGACCGAGGCCTTCTTCGCAAGCCTATTCTTCTCCTCCTCCTCGTTTTCCTCGCAGAGATTTTCTGGTTCTTCGTCGACGATTTCATCTCTTTTTACAAGTTTTCAGCGAAGAAGAAGAAGAGAAGAAGAGATATGAGTCTGTTTCAGACTGGTGATAACGAAAGAAGAAGGCGATTCGGTGTTTAAGTAACGAGGCATTAAGAAGTTGCCACTTGTATTGTCCATTATTACGGGAATGCCATTCATGGCTTCGTTTTTAAAAAATAAAAAATCGTTTGTCGTTTTCTTGCTTCTCTCTCTCTCTCTCTCTCTCTCTTTTTTTTTTTTTTTTTTTTTTAAAAAAAAAAAGTCATATCCATATTCTCTCTTTAAGTTATGCCATTTATGAGATCTCGAAAATGCTTTGAGGAGTACTAATCAAGTCCATGACGGGATAAATACATCTCACATGTGTAAAGAAGATTGATGAAAACAACAACTCTATAGTCCAACTCATGCATTTAGTTTCGTTATTATATTGTTAGCTGCTTGCTGTTGTTCTTGTCTCTCACTCCTCGGATATTTTCATCAATTATGTCGATACCGTTTAAAAAAGGGCAGATATTTGATAAACAGTTTGGAATTCTGGCAATAATGACAAGATCGATTCAAAATTCTTTTATTAACTTGCTGTCATTTATGACGTATCATATGAGTTAGTTTTCTCTATGTGAATGAATACATGACACGCAAGTAGATATTTATAAATGTGGTGTGGAAGTGAAAATACATAAAACTCAAAAAAAAAAAAAAAAACAATTCAAATTCAATTTTAAAAAAGTTTTAATTTCACTCATTTTATTCAAGTTCTAACTTCAACTTAAGTTATAACTCAAATCTCAAATTCTCTACTTTATTATTAAATATCAAATTCTTGTTTTTGTGTGAGAATTCAAATCATAGTAATTCTAATTACGATTTTAAAACTATAGCCATAATTTATGATTTTAGATTCAAATTATGATTCTGAAACCATAATTCAGAATCAGGAGTTTGAATCATCTTGAATCAAGAGGGGATGATTTTAGAATCATGAGTGATTTTGGTTTAAAACATCACATCAAATTCTGAATCATAATTCAGAATCATCCAAACAAAACACTAATTCTGAATCATGATTCAAAACTACTGTAAACAAACATTGATACTGATTCTGGATCCATCTATCAGGCGCATATTAAGTGATGTAGTATATGAGTTCTCATTTTTATATTGACGGGTGTTTAAAATATTGTTAAATCAATTAATAATAAGATATTGCATTTACTAATATAAAAATACAACTTATATGATACATCAGTTGGTACATAAGAATTAAGATTTGTGTTGGTGTTATTGACATTATTCAAATAAATAATTACTCTATTAAATTATCACATTTTGATTAATTATGTGTTAAAGTTTAATAAAACGACCACGTTTAAATAAATCATAACCT